>CM042697.1:31668849-32065486 GCA_023614405.1 Avena insularis | reverse complement strand
TACTAGTCCAAATTCACTGCATGTAAACCTTAATATTATTACATATTCAGATATGTATGGTTAAAGGTTAATTTTGAGAGTTGGAATCAACTCAAAAGCCATTATGGTTGATTTTATAAAAATGTTTGAGTGTGCAAATGCTTGTGTCTTGTTATTTTTACTAGGAGAGATCTCTAACTCTAAATGAATTAAATCCAACGGGCTTGCATAGATCTTTTCAGTAGCTTTGTAAAAAAATTTGAATCACTCAATTTGGCTCAGTAGATCTTCTTGAATTGATTTTTAAACTAAGGGACAGAAGTGAGTTCAAACTAAAATAGAAAAACCTATATTTGAACTAACTGGGTCGCGTAGGAAAACTAACGGGCCGGCCAAGTGGCGCTCCGCGGCGCGGATGACAACTAACAGGGGGGTCCTGCAGGTCAGCGACACATCAAACACGAAGCGGTACGGGGCGACGTGGATTGTTGGATTAAAATCAGTCGCCGTGGCGAGGTGTAACCCTAGCGGCTCGGTGGGTCTCACCACTGGGGCTCCGGCGAGGGTAGGCGAGGTGGGCAAACGAACAAGTCGAGGACGGCTGTTCTCCTGGTACTGGCAGCATCCTGAGAGGTGGCCTTCTTCTCCCTCCACGATAGACTGAAATTTGGCCATGACGTGGCTTGCTCCGGTGGAGCTCTGGGAGTGTTCTGAGAGGGCGGGGATGAGAGTGGTGTGAGGAAACGATGTTGGGGAGGCCTCTATTGATGGGCGGTGCTCGCCGGTGGTGGCAGACAACGATCTAGAGGTGTGGGCGGTGGGCTAGGACGGTGGGCGGTGCCCTGGCGAGTATCACGACGGTGTGTGTGCAGTGGTTTGTGGTTGGGAGAGGTGATGGCAGACACGCCTGGGCGGTTCCTCGGCTGCTCCTTGCTCGTCAGGCTGGGCTGGGCTTGGCGGTTGAGGTGGACCAAGCGAGTCGGACATGGTGGTGGATGGCGGCGGCTGTGGCGCTAGCGGGGTGCTGAATGTGCTGGTACTATGCTTAATGGCCATGACCATTTGGTCGTGTATGGGTGGGCTAGGAAAGGGTAGGGGGTGCACTGGGTGGCTTTGGTTGCAAAATGGGAGACCACATTGGTCCAAACACTGCTCATAATAGTGTTTGTGGTTTTTTGTTTGAATTTTGCCCACAAGGTGTTTGTAGAAATGGCGAAGAGTTCAAGTTTTAAATTTTGAGGTAAATTTTGGTGGAGTTGTTTGTCATGCTTAAACATCTGTGGTTTCTTGGGATTTGAAAATGGAGTTCGTTAGAGTGGTTTTTGAATAAGTGGGATCTTCTCATATGAACTACATTCAAATTTCAAATGTCATTTAAATTTAGTGTTTGAAAGTTTTTAGGGTGAAGAAAAGTGGGCATTGGTACATCACTACTTGTACTAGCAAGGGGTGCAAAGATCCACAATTTCTGTTAGGTTTTCAGTTCTAGGAATAGCTAAAGTAGGCATGGTGATTAAAATGGCACAAATGACCATTTGCTTCTTTTATTCAATTTGATTTGTTTTTCTTTGGGATTTGTTTGGGAATGATCTAGATGATGTTTAATTCACCTAAGAATCATTTTACAATCAATGGATCACTTAAACATGGCAATTCAAAACAACTCCTATTTAAATGCACAAACATATGAATGCTTTAATATTTTTAAATGGAAAAGTTTTTGTTAACTCTAAATTTGATGATTTGGATCTTGATCACTTGGATTAAGTTTTGGGATGTTACGGATGTGGGGTTATCTAGATGGGGAAAGCAAACTTGAGGTGTGTTGTTATAGCCCTACCAAGGATTAGAGTGTCCAACCGAGAGTAGTTCAGTAGTATCATGAAGAGAATATATTTATATGAGAGTGTTCACTAGAGAAAGTATGATCCCTAGGCCTTGTTTCTATGAATTGAAACACCATTTGCAACTAGATCTGTTACATGTTTGCTTGCTTCCATCTTTATTTCAGATTGCCTTTAGTCTCTTCCCATGTCAACCACACCATCAAAGCTATTTTCGCAAGTTACCACCGATAATTATCCATACCACTTGTATTTCACTATCTCTTCGAACTAGTGCACCTATACACCGACAAGTGTATTTGGTGTGTTGGGGACACAGACTTCTTGTATCTTGATTGCAGGGTTGCTTGAGAGGGATACCTTTGACCACTTCCTCCCGAGTTCGATAAACCTTGGGTAATCCACTTGGAAAACTTGATGTTGTTCTACAAACCTCTACACTTGGAGGCCCAACAACTGTCTACAAGAATGGAAGTGCGTAGACATCAAGCTATTTTCTGGCGCCGTTGCTGGTAAGGTAAGGTAAAAGTTACTCACATCTTCTGGCTACTAAGCTATCTTCTAGTGCAGTTGCTGTTGTGTGAGTGCTCGAAGTTATTTCCTTTAGATTCTGCAATTTTGTCTTTTGTTTCTTGTTTTCACTAGTTGGGCTTAATGGAAAACAACAACAAAATTAGAGAGCTTTTTAGTATTTTTCCTAAGATAGAACATGAATGGTCTGATAAGAAAATTAAAAACCCATGGAACTTTCTTTGGATGCTAATAACAATGTTATTAGTATGAATTTTTTCAACACCTTTGTTAATAATGCTATGGAAAATTCTAAGCTTGGGGAAGCTGGTTTTGATGAGCATGATATTTTTAGTCCCCCAAGCACGAAGGAGAAAAGTTACTTTGATGATACTATACCTCCGATATATGATGATTACAATGATGAGTATGATATTTTCAGTCCACCTACTATTGAGGAGAAAATTAGTTATGATTACAATATGCCTCCTATATTTGATGATTATGGTGACGAGAATAATAGCTATTTTGTTGAATTTGCTCCCACTACAATTAATAACAATAACTATGCTTATATGGAGAGTAATAATGATTATATGCATGTGGCTCATGATAAGTATGTTTTATGTGATAGTTATATTGTTAATTTTATTCATGATGCTACTGAAAGTTATTATGAGAGAGGGAAACATGGTTTTATGTATCTCAACAATATTAAGTTTCCCCTCTTTATGTTGAAAATTTTGAAGTTACACTTGTTTTGCTTTCCTATGATTGTTGCTTTGTGCTTTCATGACTTGTTTCTTTACAAGATTATTTTCATAGGAAGTGGGTTAGACTTAAATTTTTTCCATATTTGCTTCTTGCTAATCTCTTTTACTTCAATTCATATTTCTTATGTGAGCATTATTGAAATTATCATGCATATCTTAATGGCTATAAAGAAAGAGCTTTTGGGAGACAACCCATTATATTTTTACATTCATTTTATTTTGTTTTGTTTAGTCTTGGAAGTTATTGCCTCTATAATAACCTCTCCTTATTCTTTTGTGTGGTTTTGTGCCAAGAGTAACCTCTAATGAGAGAGAAGTAAGACTTGGGAAAGTTCTGCCTGAAACAGATTTTTGTGCTTTCTTTGTAAAATTAAGTGAAAAATCTCTATATTTGGTTTGGCTGTAATTTTTTGTGCTTCTACCAGGTTGTTACAACTTTTATTAGTTCAACACTTTTCGAGTTTGAGCCTTGAAGGTCTTCAAAAAGTTGGTTTTACCTGTTGAGTGCATTTTGATGAATTCGCCATATTGCATTTGATTCTTAATCTCTTTCTCTTTGGAGTTCTCTTTGATCATTTTAGACTTATTAAAGGGTAATCGGTGGCTTATGTTTTAATGGAAGTTTTACTTGTGTTGAGCTGAACCAAGACTTATTATCTTGAGTACACTAATGTTGCTAATGAAGATTGTGTGAGTTTTTTGTATGAAGGAAAAACCCCGGGTGTAAAGGAAGGCAAATATGATGAATGAAGGAATGGACAAAAAGCTCAGCCTTAGGGATGCCATGTCACCCAAAGAAATATTCAAAATCCTGATAGCATCAAAACTTAGGTATGCCCAAAGGTACCTTCTTCATGAATAAAATTTCAAGTTTCTTAAATACTTCATTTTATTGTTTTCATACACGATTATTGTTGTTCTTGGGCGTCTTTGTTTTTTGTTTTAGTTTTCTTTTGCTTGGTTTTTCTGCAATAAGTTTACATTTGGATCAACACTTCTTTTTGGAGAGAGACACTACCTTTCATTGTTTAGAACACTCAGTTTTCATTCTTATTGTTTTGTGGCATTCTCTTTTTGCTAGCCTATGTTTAGCCTTAATTTTCTTGTGCTTTTCGACTTAGAGACTTTTTACTTCTTCTTTGTGGATTTGTGAGACAATATCACTAAAAATACTGTTATTATTATCTTTGTGAGTTGTTTCCAAATAAGTCGATTGGTGTTCGAGAAAGGTAGAAAGCTTCATGCTTTGGCAAAGTGGAGTACAAAAGGAGCTTATTTATTTGTGGCTTAGACCTTATCATATCATGCTAGATGATGCTTTGACCTTATTAGCAAGTGATTATTACTATAAGCATGGCATGTTATAAACAATTGAGATTGCTTAATGTGTGCCTTGAAAGAATCATCACGTTGTTTTGAGTACATATAAGCATAATATTGTACTATTCTCCTTTAATAAGTTTTATTTGCGTTGAATTTTAGCGTGAATGCTCACACCATGTTAATACTATCATACCAAGTCTACCATAGCCTCTATAGGATCATTTAGTTTTTTCGACTTGTAATATCACTTTATGCTTTAATTAACTTGATACTTTTGTCGCTCTTATGATTGGTGCATGGCCATTATTGCTCTCTTAGTTGGTCGCCTCCCGGTTAAAGATTTTGCTAGCCTCCATACCAAGTATGAGGTTCCACTCATGCATCAAACTCCAAATAAAACCAAGTTATTCCAAACAGTCCACCATACCATACCTCTATTAGCATTTGCTATTCCAAGTATATTCATGTTTTTATCTACCTTCCTAATTAAACTTGTTGGTGTGAAAATTAGTAGTTAAACCTTCCTCACGAACTTGATGGCACAATTTAATTTTCTTGCGCTTCTAATAAGCTTGAACCATTGTGTCATCTATATTTGTATATGCTTGCCAACCGAGTCACCGTTGGAATTAGCGGAACCATGTTGTCAAGTGGGGAATGCTTTCAACATTGCACTTGTACATTATTACCCAGAGTTTGGCCACATTATCATGCTCTTTTGTTTATGGATGTTGTCGGTTGTGAAATGAAAAGGAGCTTTGTAAGTCCATGTAGTTATGTATGTGTGTTAGACCTTTGAAACGCCAACAATAGCCTAAAGCCATGCCTAATCATGAATTGGAAAACACCTTCAAGCTCAACATAGTCAGCAATCTATGGAAGCATTCTTCTTATAAAAAAAGAGATAGAGATTGAGAAAAAGAAAAAAAAGATGAGGGAAAGAGGAAAGAGAAAAAAGCAATTCATTTTCCCATGGTACAAATAAGAAGATTGTTTGAGATGCTCATTATCCATTGCCTTGTCATATTTGATTATGGACAACTTTCACATATCATGTGCAAGGAAATTTTCGTTGGCGGTTCTCTATGATACATGTACTCTACTATGACAAAAAACTTTCACTAGGTAACTAAATCCAGAGTAGCATAGAGGAATCCCCATGTGGTGGGCGGGTCCCCCAGCCGCTCCACCGGTGAAATCAGGCCCCCTGGTCCACCCTCGGCATCACCCCATCGCCTATAAAGAAGCCTCAATGAGAAATAGTAAAGAATCGTAGCCTCCAGCCAATGCAAAAGTTCAGCAGGCGCCCGCCTCCATCGAAGGGAGATTCGGGGAGACGAGAAAGTCTCTATTCTAGCACCCCTGCCGGGATTTTGTGAAGTGCCCCAGAGCCATCTCCATCAATCTCTCACAACCATCTCTCTCATCGCCTGCTGCTGATTCCCATGCATGATGAGGGAGTAGTTCTTCCTCGAGGCTGAGGTTCTACCAGTAGCTATGTGTGTTCATCTCTCTCTCTGTATGCTGCCAGTACATAACAGTGATCATGAGCTTTGCTCAATCAAGTATATTTACCATTATGCTACTCAAAGTGTCTCTTTAATAGATTTTGGCTCTCCCCACGCTGTGAAAGTGATAGTGTACTTGCACACCATGGTGGCACTTAGAAGCTAGAGATTACAAATACTTGTTATGAGTAATATATTTGGAGTTGGACCTCATGAAATTGTGGTGTTTGTTGGAACCATCTAGAGGTCGAGGTGACAGTGCAGGGGTTATCTAGATGGAGAAAGTTTAACTTTGAGGTGTGATGTTATAGCCTACTACCATGGATTAAGAGTAGTCCAACCTAGATAGTAGTTTAGGGTAGTATCATGAATAGAAGATATTTTTTATGAGAGTGTTCACTATCAAAAGTATGATCCTAGGGCCTTGTTTCTAAGCATTGAATCACAATTTGCAACTATATCTATTACATGTTTTTCTTGCTTCCATCTTTATTTTAGATTGCCTTTTTAGTCTCTTCCCACGTCAACCACGCGCCATCAAAGCTTTCATTTTCAGCAATCACTGTTACCACTTATAATTTGATCCATGTACCATTGATTGTATTTCACCATTCTCTTTGTTTAACTAGTGCAAATCCTATACACCGATAAGTGTATTGGGTGTGTTGGGGACACAAGAGACTTATTTCATCTGATTAGTAGGGTTGCTTGGAGATTTTGATACTTTTGCCATTTCTCTCCTGAGTTTTCCAGATAAACCTTAAAGTAATCCACTTAAGGAAAATCTTGTTGCTTGTTCCTACAAACTCTCCTCGCACTTCTGGAGGCCTTTAAACAATCATTGCTTCACAAGAATAGAAGTGCACAAATATCATGGGGTCCGGAGACTCCTGGTCTGGGCTGTAGATTTTGGCTGCATCTCGCTCCGCCTCTAGAGTGACCTTTCTGAATATCCTTGACCTCGATCCGGGGTCGATCCGGGGGATGGGCGGAGACTCCTGGGTATGCATGCCGAGACCTTGCAGGTGGCCTGAGAGATCTCTTGCTAGCGCAAGTAGCCGGAGACTCCCAAGTGCTTAGCCAAATTACCGCCTTCGCCTCCTCTTCCAAGCTTCCTCAGATTGTTTGGAAAGCTTGTGCAAAGATCCCAATTGTCTAACAATTGCAATGCTACTAGCCTAGTCTATATATATGGCTGGCCACTTCATATATATAATTGTGCATCATCATTATATCATGCTCATGTCATCATGCCACCTTGCATTTGAGCATCATATAAAACCCTTTTTTGATTTGGTTCTTATCTCATATGCATTATTAATTGAATTCTGCCTCTTGATATTGTATTTGGTTATTGATATATTGTTTAATGCCCAAGTAAGTTAGGGGCATAGCACTTTATGAACTCCACCACCTTTTCTTTTCACCACCTTGAGTAATTCCACCATCCAAAACAAATATGAGCTTTGCACTTTATTTGGTTTTACACTCTAGCTCATGTGGGTTGGGATGATCCAATTATTTTTCCACATGCTCTCATATATCAATAATGTTGTTTTCACAATAGGACATGTGGAGTATTTCACATAAGGCCATTTCTCCTTTGCATTGTTTCTTGTGAACGTGAACCTTTTGCTAGCTTCCATATGGATTGTTTTGGGGTTATTTTCATGTTTGATATTTTTAATTTATTAAATCTCCTATTGGCACATACACATTAATCGGCAAGTCCCATCTCTATTCAAACATGGTCATCTCCATCTATTCTACATGGGGCATCCCTTTCTTAAATTTTGTTTGGCTTTATCTCCACTTGTGGAATGCCTCAAGTTTAATGCCATGTGATAATCTTTGTTTTTCACAAAATACATAGTATTACCATTGATTGTGATACCATGCAAGAACCATCTTTTTTCTAGCTTTTGTCCTATAATTGCATTTTGAGTAGATCTTTTATTAAACCACATCCCTCTCTCTCTCTCTTTCCTCATGATCTTGCTTGATCTTATTTGGAGCATGCATGTTTCTAAGACCCTAGCTCCTCACCCCCTCTATCTCTAACTCCCTATCTAAGTCCCTCTAATCATCTACTCCATCATCACCATACCCTCATGCCCATCCTAGTTAAACCCTAAACCTACCCCACCCCCTCCTTTCTCTCCATCTATTTAGCCTCTCCCAGGCCCCACCTGGCCCCTCTCTCGGCCACACCCCTGCCCCATACTCCCAACCCCTAATGCCAACCCCTAACCGAGCCTCCCCATTCCCAGCCTAGCTTCTAAATCTCACCAGTCCCCACCTCTCTCCTAGCTTCTTCTCTGCCAAGGGTCTCGCATCGCCACCCTCCTCGCCTCGCCCTGGTCCCACTGAAGCCCCCCATGCACTCACTGCTTCTCGCCTTCACCCGGTATTTGAGGAGAGGGAGGTAATTTTTTTTTCCATCTAGGCCCTTTTTCCCATCTAAATGGGCCACGGGCACCATTCTCCCTTCTCCCCGTCTCTTATCTACCACCACACGGCACCCTTCTGAATCCAACGGCGGAGACGCTTCGCTTTCCTCTCTTCTTCTCATTGCCACCATACCTCTAACGCCGGCCACTGGCTCGCTCCACCACTGATCCTTTCAACTTGCAAACGAAGCGTATATGCGGAGTTGATCGAGGGAGAACGAGGAGACTCCCGGAGGCTACCGACACGTAACAAGGAGGAGTAGTCGAACTGGGCTGTGAACCACCGTATTCACCAGGAGCGTAAACCTTCAGACCACGCCGGCTTTCGGCCGGGACGGCCATCAATCGCCTTCCGCTTGATCCGGTCTATATTAATTAACACTCCCCACGGGTGAGCAGAACCCCTTGACATGTTCTCTTCGCTTTATCAAGCATTAGACTCACGGGCGTATGCTTGGTTGTGGCATCAGCCTCGTGTATACAGTGCATGAGCGAAAGGCCGATTAGCTCGTCAAGGCGGCTTAAACCTTAAAGCTAGGCCACGCCTAATTTCCCTAGAACCAACACCTAAGTTTTACCGCTAGTTTTGGTCTGGGCGATACATGCTGCCACCAAGCAGCAGTCCTTTGGTTAGATCCTCAGCTCCACCATGGCCAGGCAAGACTGACATCCATTTGGGACGAGATGTGAGAAGAGGAACAGATGACCGCCAGGCTGCTTTTTTGTAGTTAAACCCCCGTGATCTTTTTGTTTCATCAACTCCATGCAGTAATTTTGGGGGCTTCCTGACCACACCAAGTAGTGGTCCGGCTGGCGAGAGAACCCTTGGCCTCTAGTAACCCAACTCAACCCGCGCCCACTCTTGGCCCCATCCACAAGGCTCGCCTTCACCTCACGACATTACTGCGGCCTCGCGAGGCCATGGCCCACCTGCTCCCGCCTCCGCCTGCTCACAGCTTAACTAAGCAAGGTGAGAAAAGTTTTCCAGCTGGCTTTGTTGCCCACCAAGTGCGACTCCACCACAAATGCCGAGCGTGAAGGGTGGAGTCTGTCTGGGTATAAAAGCTTTTCTCAATCATGAATTCAAATCTTTTTAGAATCTTTTCAAATTCAAATTAAATTCTGCTTTTAAATAACTTTTCAAATACTGAGTAAACCCAATTAATACAAATAATATATAAGTTTTCAAATCAGGAAAAATGTGGAGGAATTCAAATATGTCATTCAAAATCTATTTTGGAACATTTAAAATTCCAAGTTTATTTAAATTACAATAATTTGCCCTTTATCTTAATTAATTAATATCTTTTGTTTTATAACTCCAAATTTAACAAATAATAGGTCTAAATGATTAGCTCGATTTATGACCTTTCTGTTTATGTGCATTCCATGGATTGTTTTCGAAGCACGTATCAACAAATATAAAGAGTACAGCAACTAATATGAGGGGACAAATTGTGGCCAAAACTAAATAAAATGATTTAATCTTGCATTTTCACACCTCACCCATGCCATGCTACTTTACTGCCATGCAAATTGTGCATCATTCATCATGGCATTGATTGTTTGTTTGTCGATTTAATTCATATGCTTGTGCACTTTATTTATGTTGGCTCTTGTTTGTTTGGTTCTTCTTCTCTTCTAATAGACGCCTCGGAAAGTGTGGGGATATACCAAGAGAACTAGGAGTACCACCTGCATCCTTCTCTCTGCTTCAATCGAAGCCGCCAGTGCAAGCACTACCACATGCTTGCATACATATAGTACCTATTGCCTCTTTCTTATCTCTCTTGCATCATTGAGTCATGATTGTATTAAATTGAATCCCAAGTATTGCATAGTTTTTACTTTTAAACTTCACCAATTGCTTGTTCTCTCCATCCCATGAGCCATTACTACAGTGAGTTGTTTGAGCCATGAGTCAGAGAACAAAATGTGTAGGGTTTGTGGGAGTGTCTCGATGGAAAACGCAGGTACCAATAAACAACCATGATTAGTAATGGACAACTAATGAAAGTGGCACTCGGTGGAGCCATTCGCCATTTGGTTTTTCAGGCTCACTTGTGTCCCTGAGAGACCCCGCGAGAAAGTACTCTGATTCCCTGCTCCTTGAATATTCGTGAAAGTTATCCACATCCGGGAGGCTTATGAAACCCCCTCAGCTGTAGAAAGCTTGATTCATTCTTATTTCTTGAGGGCCACAAACCAGTTTGAGGTTTTATTACTATCCTTGTACTTATGCCATGCTTATCGCTTTATTTAAAATTAAAGGTTAACACCGCATCAGACGTTAGGAAAGGCAGAGAGCCATGTTTTCAATGTGTCGCCAAGCCTGGGCCTACATTTTCGGTTCTCATTGCTCACACCATTGTATCATGCTTAAACCTTGAGGCTGCCTCGAGTCAGCCATTTAACTTCGCTAAGGGGTAGCTCAATGGGTGGCCTCAAATATTTCTCAACTCTGGTGATCGCTTTTGTCGTGATCGCCTGCTGGTTTTGATTTGGTTTTTTCCGAGTGTATATCGAGTGTGTGTTGTTATTTGTGCAATTCATTCTCAGGTAAAACTTTCTCGAAAGCCGTGTCTCATGTTATGGACTTACTTGGAGTACAACAGCTTTCTCATCATAGACAAGCTATTAACTAAAGCACCGCTTTCTAATTTGACTAGACTAGGTACCTGACTAGTAAATAGTACAAACACTCATGGAATGGATAATAAAACCGCCAAATTCACGGATGGGAGGTTTTATCCGTTTTCCGCTTCAGCTTCTGCCGGGTGAAGTTTAGAGAGAGGATGGATCTGCCAAGATTACTCGCTATAATCGCTATAACTATTGTTCTCATCTACTATGGACATCCGCTCATCTCTCGTTAGGGCGGATGGTTAGCGGTAGCATATCATAGAATTGCTAGGAAGTTTATCTTTTACGGTCAAGAATTCGCGCTACCCTGTGTCAGGTCCCCTTTAGAGGCATAAAGACTTCGCCGAAAATTCCCTTTAGGTCTCAAGTAAGCATTGATAAATTATTGGTTCAGATGAACAGTACACTCATTTGCCAAGATGGATAACGGGTGGAGGAGACTTGGATCACTGATGGGCAAATTGCATCATTCGTGTAGAGATTCCGGGAACGGGATCCGTGGAGATCTGTATGGGGCGGATGTCCTTATTTATGGGGCATCTTATGCCGACGGTTTCTTATCCGTATTCTCGATTTTGTCTTCCGGCTCCGCTTGATACTCGCTGATCGATGTATGAGGAGATATCCTAAAACTATTATATCTATCTAGTGATATTTGATCTTGGCCGTATGTATGCTGTTATATTTCCTTCCTCTTTTTAGATGGAATGGCTCATAAAATCGTGCTGTATGGTGGCTTGCAGACACATACTCATTTGTGTATGTAGTTGATCCCTTCATCATTGATTACGCCCCATTCTTGTCCTCCGATGTTTGGAATGGTTGGGACGAACTGAAAGGTTCACCTGTGGAGTGGCATTTGGGCCCCACCTTCAGACTATTTCAACCATTTCGCTTTCATCCGGTGCTTGTAACTAGGTAGAGTAATTCACCGAGGTAGTTACAATTGGCATCGTGAGCCATCCCGACCTTCTGTGGTCTCAGCCAAATGGTCAGTTGGGTTCCGTCTTCAGCAAATATTTTGGGTAGTTATGTATACTAGGAAAACAAAATGCTTAGAGTAGGATCGCTCCACTTCTTTTCTTTCACCCACCCACCCACCCTCTCTTCTCGTAAGGGAAGTGTAACGCTTTCAATCCTCTTCTTAAATTCAAACTAGGATTCACGGTTCTGGCCTTCGAGTACCATAGGTTGTGTATCCGTGTGTGAGTGTTTGTGTGTGTAATCCTTTGTCTATCCGTTGCACGATCCAGTTGTTATCTGCATCGCCTTTTGGTTATCAAATCGCTGGTACATTCCATATCGACAAAGTTGCTTTTGAAAACTGCTACGCTGATCTATTCCTAATTCTTTGTTAACCGTGCCATCTTCTTAAGGGTGTCCTTCCTTCTAGCAACCTCCACATTCTCGCGGGAAACCATCTGCTAACTTTCATCCTGCTAAGTGATTTCCGGCGATCTATTGGTATTTTAATGCCAAAATGCGGAAAATTTTTTCTTTTGATATTCGGTAGGTTTCACACCTCCTTTCCAGTCGTGTGTGGTGTAAACATTATCTTCCTTTAATGCAGCATGTCCAGCTGCTTAACTCATTCTTTTGTCACCGCGCCAGTCTTGGAGTTTCTGCTTCATCAACAATTCTCTTGGGCTAATTACATAACGGCGGTGTCGCATCCGGCTGTTGGTGGATTGTATTTGCCCCTTCTGATAGCTTATATATTCCACTCATGATAAGTGACTGCATTGAATATGGAAAATGCTATCAACCGTCACCATCTCGAGGATAAGGTTATCTCCTGTGATCTTTGAAGTTACACCGTGATCATATCTATGCATATTCAAGCATCTTTTGGCAATCCGTGAGTTTCTCAAGGCACCACGCAGCGGTGCTGGCCGGGCGGTTCATCATCGGGTTCATCATGCTGCACCTCTCTTGGAACTCAGCATTCGCAACATCTTTTTCGTCTCTCGAGTAAATTAGCTCATACCATAAGCAAAGCTTATATCATCGGGTTCTTCCATCCAAGATCTTTATCTTTTGTAACCGTGATCCAATCGACAATGAATCGTGACATCTCTTTTCTTCCAAGGACCGTATAATCTATTCTTCCAAAGGTAATTCCTCTTCAACATCACTGGATCCGGTGTTTCTTATTATTGATCTTTTCTATTTGCAGCCGCCAGAGCTCGTGGTGAAATGTCTCGGCATTTGTTCGCTTTCTTTCTCGCTCTTTTGAACTTGGTATTCAGTGGAATATCTTGTTAATCCATGGTGGTATATGTTGATAATATGCTTGCTTATTCAATATCAATGCCGAAGGACATGGAAGATCATCCTGTCTCTTTCTCTCTGCTTCAGTGCGAGTAATCGCTCAGGTGCAAAGTCTCAGCAAGAATTTGACTTTTTGAAGTCAACCGATCTCGACCACGCCCTTTCCTCGGCTAAATAGATCGCCTCAATTCTGAAAATTCAGTGTCGTCCATTGTTAATTCCATCTTCCATCATCAATCAATCCGTAGTTTTCCTTGTGGGCAAGTTATCATCATCATTACGCCTCAAGATTTTCCTCAAGACGCTTAAATCTCTCTCAATCATTTCAAGAAGAACATGGAGTTCTTTTCACCTCTATCTCTCGCTGGCAAGGATCTTTTGAAAACCTCTGCTTTCATCATCTATGCTCAATCCAATCGGAGGCCATGAAGACTTTTTTAGATCTTTTCAGATTCTTCCGCTCAAGTTGGTGTTATCTTTTCTATATCCGTGGAATCTGCAGCTTTGTCTCCGTGGTCTTCCTTTCATATCTTTCCTATGGTTGGCAATACTTATGATATGACGACAACATCATCACCCTTTATCTACCTTTTGGATCCCAGTGGGAATCGCTAGCATCAATCTTTGTTTTCTTTTACTTGAGTTCCATATGAGCTCTTCTTATCAATACCTTCATCTGTTTTTGTAGAGGCGTTGGGCTGCATGGTTTTCTTATTCATGTAAGCGGAGTAATGCTTGAGCTGCGGGATGGAGAAGCTACCTATACTACTACTCTTATCATTCGCTTCTGTGGCACATTGAATTGGTGAATTAATGTGATTTCTCTACTCATTCCACTAAGATAGAAGTGGCTCTTTATCCTGAGACTTTAACTTCCGCATTTTGTTTTTCTCGAGTGCTCTCTCAAGAAAGTAATCAAATAATCTCCCTCGTTGGTGGATCTCGCCTTTCACACCTGAAAGCAAAAATCTTCAATTATCCGGTGGAAACAAACGCAAACTCTTTTCTATCCTCGCTCTTTCTACCTATGCGTCGACATCCCCAAACAAGATGAAAGGAAACTATATCTCTCTTGGTTTTATCAATTTTCAAGTTGTGGTAAAGCCAATTATAGGATGCAATCACCAAGTCAGAATCTATTATAGTGCTAGCCTCGAGGCTAAAGAAAGCAATAAGTATCTCTTCAATAAACTCCAGATCTCCATATTCTTTTGCTTCTCGGGATTCCACCTGTTGATCCGCATCACATCCCACTCGGAAGTTATATCCGCAAGACTCTCAATTGGCTATGATCCTTGGTTCTCTACCGGCAACAAGAATCTAATCAATGACGATGTCTCATCTAAATCTTTCTTTGATATCAAGGGACTCTTCGTTGTTTGAAGGCAATATTGTTTCCATACTTCTTTTTCATCCGAGAGCAGTGTATTTATGCTATTGTCATAAGTGGTTCAAACCTCTCCAATCTAGCTTCTTTTTCTTCCGGAAGCCAGACAAAGTTTTCAGTCCTCTCTAGTATCGGGTAACCGTTAATCTTAATGGTGTGTCTTTCTTTATCCATGATACATCATCTTGACCTTCTTCATGTGTGGTTCTTTTTCTCTTATCATGTTTCTTGGAGAAAACCTGAGCTATGTCCATCCTATCCTCTTGTCTCACCGATTAACTGGCACAACCTTCTAACCATTGTTTTCAAGCAACAAATGCAAGAGACTCGTAACAAGTCTAGCAAGTTTTGCAAGGTGTAGTGGTCGCACCATTCCGCTATGTTCATCAACTTGAACGCGGTGAGGTCACCTTCGCTCAACACCCGCCTCCTTGTGTGGTTTTTTTCCTAGGAATCTGGCAAGATTTTGTTTATAGTGGGAGAGTTGTAGCATCCTAAATTCGTTCAACAATTGCAATGCTACTAGCCTAGTCTTATACATAATTTGCTACTCTTCATATATATAATTGTTGCATCATCATTATATCATGCCTATGTCATCATGCCACCTTGCATTTGGAGCATCATATAAACCCTTTTGATTTGGTTCTCATCTCTGGCATATGCATTATTAATTGTATTTGCCTCTTGATATTGTATTTGGTTATTGATATATTGTTTAATGCCCAAGTGGAGTTGGGGGCATATCTCTTATGAACTCTCCACCACCTTCTTTCACCACCTTTATAATTCCACCATCCAAACAAATATGAGCTTGCACTTTTATTTGGTTTTACCTCTAGGCTCATGTGGGTTGGGATGGATCCAATCTTTTTTCCACATGCCTCTCATATATCAATAATGTTGTTTCTTTGCTAATATGGACACATGTGTGGAGAGCCACATGGCCGTTATCTTTGCATGATGCCTTGTGAACTTTAACCTTTGCTAGATTCCATATGGATTGTTTTGGGGGTTATTTTCATGTTTAAGGATATTTTTGGCTTATTAAATGCCTAGTGGCACATACACACCTGCAAGTCCCATCTCTATTCAAACATGGTCATCTCCATCTATTCCACATGGGGCATCCTTTCAAATTTTGTTTGGCTTTATTCCACTTGTGGAATGTTTCAAGTTTAATGCCATGTGATAATCTTGTTTTCACAAAATAAGCATGGCATTAATTGACTGCATGGGCCATGCAAGAACCATCTTTTCTAGCTTTGTCATTCTAATTTGTTGCATTTTTGAGTAGATCTTTTATTAAACCATCATCCCTCTCTCTCTCTTTCCTCATGATCTTGCTTGATCTAGGTTTGGAGCATGCATGCTTCTAAGACCCTAGCTCTCACCCTCTATCTCTAATCCTCTATCTAAGTCCTCTAATCATCTACACCATCATCACCATACCCCATGCCCATCCTAGTTAAAACCCTAAACCCACTCCCCACCCCTCCTTTCCATCTATGTTGTAGCCTCCCAATGGGCTCCCACTGCTCCCTTCTCTCCCCTGCCACACACCCGCCGCCTAGCTACCCCCAAACCCTAATGCCAACCCCTAATCAGAGCTCTCCTGATTCTCCCGAGCCTCTAATCCCACCTGGATCCCCACTCTCTCTCCCTAGTTTCTCTCTTTGAAGTCAAGCTGTTGGTCCAGCACCGAGCCACCTTCCTGCCTCAGCCTGGGTCCCACTCTAGAAGCCCCCCATGCACCTGTTTCCTGCCTCGCCTGACTGGACCCAGCACGTGAGGAGGAGGGAGAAAAGGTGGCACCGAGGCCACCTTTTTTCCCATTTTCAGCTCATACCACTGCACTCACCTCCTCTCCCCGGTCCCTATCCACCACCACACCCAGAGACCCTCCGCTTCAGAATCTGGCCGAGACGCCTCGCCTCTCTTCTTTCTTCTGCCGCCACGCACCATTCCCCAACACCGGCCACCTGCCTCTGCTCCACCACCGATCCTCGAACCTGCAAACGAAAGCGTGGCAAGGAGTTGATCGAGGAGAACGAATCAGAGACTCCGGGAGGCCGGCCGACACGCAGGCTCAGCTGTTGAGGAGAAGGCCGAATCGCCAGTAACCACCTCGGCCGCCTCGAAAGCGAACTCTAGACCACGGGCCTTTGGCTTCTCGGCCTCGTCGACGATCAATCGCTCCGCTCGATCCGTCCACACCAACACCCCCCACGGTGAGCAGAACCACCCCTCGACATGTTCCTTCGCTTTATCACGCTTAGACTCACGGGCTGGTTTAGCTTGTCAGAGGCACGCCTGCGCCGAGCCAGGCAATGGCCGAGCTCGCTTCCTCGCCAGCCGCTGCTTAAACTCCCTAGCTAGGCCACGCCCCACCTCCCTAGCACCAACACCAAGCTTCTAACAGCAAGGGGTCACACTCCTGATCAGCTGCCACGCCTCAAGCAGTCCCTCGGGTTTGATCCCGCCTCCACCACACAAGGTGACCGGATCCGACGACGAGACAGAGAAGAGGGCTGCAAGTGACGGCCAGGGCTGCTTAAGTATAAACCCCCGTGATCTTTTTGTTTCTATCAACTCATGCTGTACCTTTTTGGGCTCCACCATCGGTCGTGAGTGTCCGCTTTGGCAGAGAACCTCGGCCTCTAGAAGTAAACTCAACTCTGGCAGCTCCACCTTTTGGCCCCATCCATGCGTCCGTTGCTTTTCACGCCCACGGATATCGTATTCTGGGTTCGCGTAGGTCATGGTCCAATTTCGGTTCGCTTCCTCGGCTAGCTAACTCATGGTGAGAAAAGTTTCTTTCAATACACATTGTCATTTCATGCAACAAGAGTAATTTAAGCTTACTCCCTGTCACACAGTACGAAAGGTCTCCGTCTGTATATACAAAAAGCTTTTTCCTGAATCATGCTTAAATTCAAATCTTTTTTTAGCATCTTTCAAATTCAAATTAAAATTCTGCTTTTAAATAACTTTTTCAAATATAAACCCACCATTAATACAAATAATATATGCTTTTCAAATCAGAAAATGTGAGGAATTCAAATATGCTGGTCTAAAAATCTATTTTGAACATTTAAATTCCAAGTTTATTTAAATTACAATAATTTGCTCCCTTTATCTTAATTAATTAATATCTTTGTTTTATAACCCAAATTTAACCAATATTATGTCTAAATGATTAGCTCGACGAGACCTTCTGTTTATGCATTCCATGGATTGCTTTTGAAGCATGCATCAAATAAATATAAAGAGTACAGCAATTAATATGAGGACAAATTGGAGCCAAAACTAAATAAAAATGATTTTAATCTTGTACTTCATTACCTCACCCATGCCATGCTACTTTACCGCCATGCACCATTGTGCATCATTCATCATGGCATGATTGTTTTGTTTGTCGATTTAATTCATATGCTTCATGCACTTTATTTATGTTGGCTCTTGTTTGTTTGGTTCTTCTTCGAATAGACGCTTGGATGCAGGGATATACCAAGAGAAACCGTGAGTACCACCTGCATCCTTCTCTCTCGCTTCAACTGAGGCCGCTGTGCAAGCACTACCACATGCTTGTGGTACATATAGCACCTATTGCCTCTTTCTTATTCTTGCATAATTGAGTCAAGCATGATTGCATTAAATTGAATCCCAAGTATTGCATAAGCTTTTTACTTTTAAACCCCACCAGCTTGTTCCTCCATCCCATGAGCCATTACTACAGGAGTTGTTTTGAGCCATGAAATGAGAACAAGATGTGTGTTAGGGTAGGGTTTTCAGGAGTGTCCTGGATGGAAACAGGTACCTAAACAACTCAACTCTGATTAGTAATGGATAAATTCAATGAAAGTGGACCAATGGGTGAGCCATATTTGCATTTGGTTTTTCAGGCTCTACTAAGTGTCCCTGTGAGGGACCTTGAAAGTACTTGATTCCCTGCTCCTTGAATATTCAAGGCATTATCCACATCCGGGAGGCTTATGAACCCCTAAGCTGTAGAGCTTGATTCATTCTTATTTCTGAGGGCCACAAACTAGTTTGAGGTTTTTATTACTATCCTCAGATTTCTATGCCATGCTTATCGCTATTTAAAATTAAAGTGCGAGGAGCACACACTGTATCGCTTAGGGAAAGCGGAGTAAGTTTTACAATGTGATCGAAGCCAGCCACATTTGGTTTCTCGGTTCCACTGCGTTCACATCCATTACGTAAACCTTGAGGTCAGTTCCCTCGAGTCAGCCCAATCTTTGTTATGGGTAGCTCAATGGGTGGCCTCTGAAATATATCTGAATCCTCTCAACTCGGATCGCTTTGTCGCGGACTTCCGCCTGCTTTCAAGGTTTTGATTTCATTTTTCCGAGGCATATCGAAAGTAAAGGTTACATTTGTGCACCCCTTCGCAGGGTAAAAACTTTTCTCAAAGCCGTAATCTCGCGTTATGGACGACTGGAGCACAGTTTCTCGATCATAGACAAGCATAATCTAAAGTAACCGCTTCTAATTTGACTAGTACTAGGTACCGATTAGTAAATAGTACAACACTCATGGAATGGATAATAAAACCGCCAACCGACGGGGAGGGGGTTGTTCGTCCGCTTCCTCGCCGGGTAAGCTTTGAGGAGGAGGATGGATCGTTAAGATTACTGCTATAATCAAGTATAACTGGTTGTTCTCGATTCACGGACTATCCGCTCATCTCCTGTTAGGGCGGATGGTTAGCGGTATCTATAGAATTGCTAGGGTTTATCTTTTTTGGTCGCAATATGCGCTACCTCAAAGTTGTAAGTCCCTTTAGAGGCATAAAGACTTGCCTGAGTATCCCTAGGGTCTGCTGCCATTTATAAATTATTGGTTCGTATGAACAGGTACACTCTGCTGTAGCATGGATATCGTGTGGAGGAGATTGACGATTTTAATGGCGTGGGCAACGTATCATTCGGGGTGTAGAGATTCCGGAACGCAGGACTCCGTGAGATCATTGTATGGCTGATGTGCTTACTTATGGGGGCATCTTATGCCGATTTGCTTCTTATCCGTACTGGATTTTGTCTTCCGCTCTTTCGATAATCTGCTGATTGATGTATGAGGAGATATATCCTAAACTCATTATATCTATCTAGGATATTTGATTCTTGCTGCATGTATGCGCTAAGCTATATTTCCTCCTCTTTAGATGTTATGGCTCCGATGTAATTGCTAGGTAGCGGTGGCTTGCATACATACTATTTGTGTATGTAGTTGTCCCTTCAGCCTCGCCGCCGCCATTACGCCCACCTGCTCTTGTCCCGATGTTTGGAAAATGTGTTGGGACGGCCGAAAGGTTCACCCGTGAGTGGCATTTGGGCCCCCAATTGCATTATTTCCCCAACCATTTCGGCCATCCAGTGCTTGTAACTAGGAGCGACCAATTCACCGAGGTAGTTGACAGCCTTGGTGCTCCCGGAAGCTTCTCCCTTGCCTCCATACTCACTGGTATGAACTCTATCATGTGATATGGGACAGTATGAAGTAGTACATACCATTCAAGAGAGGGTAGTAAGTGGCTCAAGATAGATAGGAGAACAGATTCACCTTTGGAGTCCATGGCGATTTACATGGTATAGGTTGAGACCATGATCTCGTAACGCACCAAGGTCGTGCCACATCATCTCCCACCTTCAAAAGAGCTGCCCCTCACTCTACATGCTCATCACAGTAGAAATGTCAAGAGACCTTGATCCTGGGGTTCACCATATAGTCGCCTCTGAAGATTTGAATTGACAACACATCAATGTTCCTTCACTCTCCATGTGAAGCCTACAAAGCTCTACCACTAAAAAGCCGGGAAGCTAACAACCCAAAGCGTAGCCAATCTTGCCAGTTGAATATAGAATGAGTCCTCGGCAGAAGGAAGTCACATTAGGATGTAGAGATGGCTCCAATTGAAGGCAGCCATAGGTAACTCTTCTATCGATTCGCCTTGTCAACTCTTTGTCGAGTAGAGGCTGGACACAGTACATATTGTACTCTTCACACAACAAAGCACCAAACAAATATATGTCTGTGGTGTCATAGAGGAGCATAGTCGCTTGTGGTATGTCCATTCTTGTTCAAAACACTATTAGCATAGCCTAATTAAAGCAAGTGAAATGGCATATGCAAGGTCAAAGCAAAATGGAATCATTTGAACATCATCCAAATATGGGAACTCAAAAACTCTATATAACATCTTAGGTGGCACTCAAAGCTATTAATGACTAAAAGGATTGATCAATGTATTTGATGCAAAGCTAGGGAGAATTCAGCAACATTACACATGAGGAAGGATATCCAAAAGTCAATGCCATTATGTGTGCAAACCAAATCCATCGAGAAAGAGAAAAGTGTTCAATATGTTGGATGCCACACAAAAATCATCAAAACACAAATATCATGGGATATGAGTATCGCAAGCTATCGCAAGCTTTTGGGGTTAACAAGCAACATGTTTGGGTAAATAAACCAAATGAAAAGCAAGTGGTCCTTATGTTTGTTGTAACAACTATAACGAGGTACTTGAAGCTCTCGTGGACAATACATGCTCATAATGGCATTATGGTTGCACATAAAACATCGGAAAATAGAAATTGTTCAAATCTGTTTGCTTGCAACACACAAAGCATCAATATACAATAGCAACATAACATGATTGTCATAAGGTGAACGAATACTACTAACATGCTTGTGCAAGCAAACCATAGAAAGAGAAATTGTGCAACATGAGAGATGCAAAGTGCTACGAAAAGGTATCGTAGATGGGTTCGGTCTTGAACTCACTTGGGTGATGCTATCTAGAGCTCTTTTTTGTCAACTCGTGCTCAAATTCAAGGCTCAGAGCATTCTTGCAAGGGTACTTCTGGCACACATCAAACATGTCAAAAGGAAGAACGCAGTGCATGGTATAGAAAACACATCATCCATCATGACGTATCTCTTCTTGTGAACATCACTCATTAGTGGTCGTAAGAAAGCGTAAACATAGGTGTACATGGTGAGTATGAAAGTGGGGAAACATGCGTTATCATGTGAATTTGGTACTGCAATCATCCAAAATTTGAGAAAGCTTTAATGGGGCCATCTCACGTAGACAACATATGATAATTATTGTCGCAAGCAAAACAAGTGAAAGAGCACTGTTCATATTTATTGCAAGCAACGGAGAAATTGGTAAAACATCCATGACAAAAGCATTGTCTCTGGGATACCATTTTTAACATCATTGCAAGCAAAAACATTGAAAGAGCAATTCGTTCAACAAAGTGTAAGAAATGTTATCATCAACGTGAACATGTAGAGCATGTCATGTCTATGGAAATATCATGAAAATAAAAAGGAACTACATGGTCATCATGATGGCATAGCAAGATCAACACACGTAATAAGAGTGGAACATATGTCATGTCACAAGTATCATCCGCTGAGGGCAAACCTCTAGGGTGGCTCGACCTTCAGCCGAATCCCTTGAAATCTAGGGAGGGGAAGAGGGAAGGAATAACCATGGACACGCATTTAATGTAAGAACATGATGAATAACACGCACACGCAAAGACACAATACACACCAATAGCTCACGCTGGTGGTGATCGGGTCCGGCAAGCAATCCTCAGGATCAACACGCCGGTCGGAGACTCTCTCTTGAACCCAGCATGGTGAGTAGGAGACTGGAAGAGATCTTTGATCGCCTAGGCAAAGGGACTGGATTCCTAGGTACCTCTTGTACAACACGGAGGGGCACGATGCAAACTCCAACGGGTTTGTGGGAAATTTTTTGCTCCTTTTGTCAAAGGATCATGAGGCAAGATCTAGATATATCCACAAGGGTTTCTACTAATTCTAAAATATCATGCCTAAGGTTTACAATGGATGTAGGGGACAATATATAAGCCAAACCACTAGTTCAAGGGTACTTTAGGCAAAAAAGGTAAAACTGACGAAATAGGAATATTCTCTTGCATCATCAAACCCATGTAGGCGCTTAGGGGACGATGTCCTCTAAATAAGCCTTCGGCTGGCATTCGACCGGGCCATTGAATTTCCTGTGTCACGCTGTAAATTCCCATTGGCCAACCGAACGGCTCATAGAAGCGCTTGTCGGGCACGCCGGAAGGTTTCGTAAAAAGTACCGGTATTTCCGGTCATTGGTCCAATTACCGAGCATAGCTGTGCCGGAAATTCCGGCTGAATTTCGTCCGCTGATCTCAAGGCGCCGTTTGTCTATGACTGGTCTTTGTAATGGCTTTGGTTAAGCGTCCCCTTCACAATTTCTTCATGGGCTTCATACCTGAGTAATGGTATAAAGTATTGGTGCATGTAGTAGCAAGTCGCCTGGCGTTGATGTATCGAATCACAATGAGACAAGGTGTGAATTCACCTTAACTTGGAGGAGTTTTTGCTCGAGCATGAGTCATGGGTCCACTTGGGGAGTAGGTGGTGTACATGTAGGCTGGCTCAGTAGGGATCTGGCTACATCACCTCTCCTTGGGAAAGAGTTACCTCTACTCTTCATGGTTATCATCTTGAACATTGCCATGGTAAGGTGAAAGGTCCTTGGGATTGAATGTAAGTTGTTTGCAAGGTACTTCTGGAGGTTGGAATGTTGATGATGTAGGCATTGTTGTTGATTCTCTTTAGGACCTTGAAGGGACCATCTTCGATGTTTGAGCTGAGTCGCGCTCTTTTGGGGAAGCTGGGTCCCGCTTGCTTAGGTGTATCCACACGAGGTCACCTTTCTTCAAAGATCATCTCCTTCTTGTCCTTGTTTAACCCTGAAGCTTGGCGGAAGGACTTGTTGCTCGATAGTGTCTCTTTGTTTATTCGTGAAGCTTCTTCATATCTTGGGCACGCTTTGTCGACGCCCATGTTGGTGCGCCCATGAAGAGGTAGGCTTATAGGATGTCGAAAAGTATGTGAGGGGCTCAAACCATAGATCGATCATGAAGGGACTCATCTTGGTTGTTGAGTGCTTGGCACGATTGTAGGAAACTCTGGGCATGTGGAATGCATTCCTCCCAATCCTTGAGGTTTTCGTGATCAATACAATGGAAGGAGAGTCTGAGGCCTGCTAAGGACAACTTCAAGGTTGGCCATTGGTTCGAGGATGGATGGATGCGATGGCAAGAGGAGCTTTGACGCTTTAGCTTGGCCATGAGGGTCTTCCCATAATAGCTCAGAATTTGACGCTGTGGTCGGAGATGATTGTTCTGGCACACTGCGTGAAGATGGACTATTTCCTAAAAACAAATTTGCAATATTTGAAGCATCGCTTACCTTATGGTATGGGTAAGAAGTGCCATTTTGGAAAAGGTCCACGCATAACAAATATAGAATCATGTCCATTGTTAGGACCTATGTAATCCTAACACCTAAATCCATGCTAATGTTGTACCAAGGTATAAGGAATAGGTAATGGCACATAAAGACCATAAGGGTTAGCTTTGGGACTTAGCTTGAACACATGTTGTGCATCGCTGAACGTAGCTCTCCACATCGCTGGGCTTTCATGTTGGGCCAAAACAGTGAGTGGAGCAGCTAAGTCCAATGTCTTGTCATGGCCAAAGTGACCCATGAGGCCACCACCATGAGATTCTTGGAGAAGCAAAGTTGAGGGACTAATTTAGAAATGCAAAGCTTGTTTGTTTAAATAGGAAAGCCCTTATGCAAATAGAAATCATCAACCTTTGTCAATGGATAACTTTCATGGCGTAAAAATTGTTTCAAAGAACGGGCCGTAAGAATACAAAGTTTTTTATTTCATCAAGACCCAACACGCTGATTTCAAGTCTAGTAAGAAGGCTTGTGTTCTTGAGAGACAAAGCTGCCTCATGATTTAATTATCATCGCCTTTTTCTTACTACTTGATAAATGTATGGAAAGACTCCACAAATTGAACCCGCTATAGCATGTCTCTCTTTCTCAAGTTGGATTAGCTTCTTGAGATATTTCTCTTAAATCGACTCATGTTCGGAATGTATGATAAATTCTTAGAAGCTAAAGGTAGTAGTGTTCCAAACTTGAAGAATACGTAACTAAGGGAAAAAGCTCTTTGTCGTAAATTGATAGTTAGCAGGCAGCACCATCAAGTTTCGCTATGGTAGGCTATAGGACGCCCATTTTGCATAAGGACTCTCCAATGCCAATACCGCTTAACGACACACACTCTATCTCAAAAAGTTTTTATGACATCCGTGAATACAAGAAGCAGGAAAGCCGTGAGCCTCTTTACATTCATCAAAAGATTTTGTTGCCAGGATTTGCCCTATATCGTAAGGTGACATTCTTTTTGGTCAATTCATTGAGGACAAGAAATGGTAGAAAAGTCATTCACAGAGACGATAGAAACCGGCCAACCCATTAAAACTTTGGAGTTCACTCACATTTGTGGAATAATAATCTTTGTGTGTCATTTACTTTGGAGACATTAACTTCAATGCTCTTTCAAGAAAATGACAACCAAGAAAATTAACTTCGTCTTTAAAGTAAAAAGTGCACTCTAAAGATTAGCATATAGCTTTTCATGTCGAAGGATTTGCAAAACTTCCTTTGACAGCATGCATAACATGGTCCCAAGTTAGACTTTCTATAAACAAGTATATCAACGAATAGAAAATGACACTTGCCAATGAGAGAACGCAAAATATGGTTCATAAGGCGACATGAAGGTGGATGGGGCATTATGATAAGGCAAAAAGGGCATGGACCCACTATTCATAGAGACCAAGTTTGGTCTTGAAGGAGGCTTTCCACTCATCACCTTCCGCAACTGTAGATTTGATGGTAACTACCACGGAGATCAATTTTCGGTAGCAAATAGTGGCTCCACACAACCCGTCAAGCATGTCATCAAGAGGCGGTATAGGATGTCTATAATGCACGGTGATAGCATTGATTGGACGGCAGTCCATGCATATCCGTAGTGTATCATCCGATTGGAACAAGAATCACGGGTACACGATTTGGTCTAGTGCTTACTTGGATCAAACCTTTGGAGATGAGTTGGTTGATTTGACGCTCGATCTCCTTCGCTCTCCTCTCTGTTTGTGCGGTAAGCGGGCGATTTGGAAGGTGCGAACGGGGATGAGGTAAATGTGATGCTCTAATTCTGCAAAGAAGAGGTACTCCATGTGGAAGCTCTTCGAAACACATCCTTGAGTTCCTTGCGAAACAGCCATCAAAGAGGGAGGAACATTATTACGCTATTAGTTCCTTGCGATAGCCCCTTGTAAATGAGGACATAGTGCAAGATGGATGGGTTGTTCTCACATATCTCATCTCATTTTGGTGGCAAGGAGAACACTTTAGTTTTTCCACCTAGTTTGGCTTTGTGTGTGGCTTTA
Source organism: Avena insularis (assembly GCA_023614405.1). NCBI lineage: Eukaryota > Viridiplantae > Streptophyta > Magnoliopsida > Poales > Poaceae > Avena > Avena insularis. Next base: position 32,039,432 of record CM042697.1, on the reverse strand, counting down.
AATTTCACTACTATGAGGTGGTTCTCTCTGCCACCGCTTCTTCTCACAAGTTTGTGTTGTGGGTTTGCGCCATCGCTAAAGCCTTTGCATTGTCCGCAATTATTTAGCTAGGAGTCATTGGTTGAAAACACATGTCTTGTTGAGCCATTTGAATGTGTAAACATTTGAAGCGTAACCATCATGTAGAGCGCCTTTGTCGACATTGCCATGGTTTCCACTGCCAAGCAAATATGTGGCAAACCGTCATTGGGACTACATCACACTCCACCTATGTCTGTATGGTCCAATGGAGAAGGTTAATGAGACGGTGTTGTTGATCTTCACTGAATTCCTTTGGTCACTTAGCCATCAGACATGTAGGGTGCTTGCGCGTGATGGAGGGTGAGGTTGAGCTTCCTCACACAACTTGGTGCTAGCCAATGGTTGTAAGCAACCTCCATAAATGATCACTTTGATAGATTTGCGGCTAACGATGTTTCATTGTTTCAAAAGATATTTGAGCGCTGTCTTCATTCTCTTGTGCTTGAGTGGTTAAGAGATCCTTGTGGGGCACGACAAGAGATGGACTTGGCATGCCATGTTCACACATGAGGAGCCTCTCGGTCATGTTCCACCTGCTGCTCCTAAGTCATTGCTTCCTTGACTAGGGGCCATCAAATTATATTCACTTAAGTACTTTCGCCATTGTCATGGATAAACAATACTTTCTTTTGTTTCCACACTTGGTCGCATTTGTGTCCTTTTGCCGCCACACTTGTAGCATTCACTGCTGAAAGGTGTATCACTTTGCTTGTTTGCCACTTAGGCAGATTTCCTTGAGGAGTAAAGCGGTTTGATGGAAGGCTTGAGGTACTTGGAGGAGCTTCCATTCAAGGTGGTTGGGTAGTAAAGCAATGAAGCTTGCTTGTAGGTGAAGTATGTCTTGGGCCATAGAAGTATCGTACTTTGATGTCCTTCTTGCACTTGACGCCTAGCTTATTTCATGTAAGTGTACATAAGCCCACCATGTTGATGTATGTCTAGAACTCTCTACTGATGCATTTGATTGGGTGGTCAAGCCAATGAGAAAGCATGCCAGAAGTTTGCTCCCTTGCGCCTTCTTCAATGTCACAGGCACTGGATCATGTTGAGCTCCATTTCCTTGAAGTACTCTTCCATGATCTTTGGTCCCTTGATGCAGCGATTGAAGTTGTTGAAGAGGTCAGCATGTAAAAGGAACAAAATACAGGGATCTCATGTTAGCTCTTCATGATGAGGACATCCCTATACTTACAACCACCCCAATCACTTCACTGAAGATATTCCACAAGCATAAGGAAGGATCAGTCTAATGAGATTGAATTGACCCATTACAAGAGCTCGTGCTAAGCTACTTGAACAACACGTGGAATTCACTCCTAAAATCTTAACTGGGTACTTTAATTGATGAGAACATTTATACTACCTAAGTCTATGCATTTATGTATGATGAAGTTTGTTGGAGAAATAAGCATGGTGCAAGGAGGAGAAGCGCCACAAGAGAAGCTTCCAGCATGATGATCGCCACAAGGATGGCAACAATGAGGAGGAGCAGGAGGAAGGTAAGAGAAGATCATCAAGATGGAGGCAGGAAACTCAGAGTGAACTGAAGAAACCGATCGAGTCCATCCACTATCTCGCCTGGCCTCGAGAGAAGAATTGCGCGTAACAATCAGTACACCAAATTGGACACTACCTGTGACACCACCCGAAACTTTGAAGCCATTCGCCGATCGGATCGATCTGGTCTCCAATGAATCCACCCGGAGAAAGTGTTCCAGCCTCGACGGACCGTTTCGGCTGATATCAACCGGATTGTCCGCCTCACGGACACAATCTGGTCCGAACAAGTTTCATCTATCAGTTTGAGTCATATGTGTTTCAGTTTCGGTTGTCATCCCAATAAGTATTCTTATCAGCCCTAAAAACGCCCCCATAGTTAGGGTTAGACCATGTTAAAACTATTTTGGAGTTGTTTCATTAGAACCTGGTATATTACTCCTATGATCAAATTATCTACTACAATTGAGTGTGATTTGTTGTTCCATTGAATGTAGTAGATTAAACAACGCCTGTCAAGGCCCAGCTTGCCGCACACAAGGGAAGAGCTTGGTGTTGTGAATATCCCATGTGGTTCGAGAGTTATTGCATTGGCATCAGATGGTTCGAAAGCAGAGAGTTCATAAGCTGCTGCCTTATTTATCTATCCACCATTATGATCGCAGACAAACATGCGTTTGTTGAGAAAGATCGGGCCACCCCTGTTATCACTTCATGTCATGCCAAGTTGTGATTGGTCGTTTTATCTTGCGCCACGAAAGCAACTTGAACTTGTTCCCACCAAAGGTTGGTGTAATCATCAAACTCAAGCGAAGCCATGGATGTAACATCTTCTTGTTGCTATAATTGTGCATATGGAAGATCTTGTCGACTTTTGAAAGTGCCCATGAGCGGTATTCTTTAGGGTCATTTGATCCGTGAACCCTGGGCATCATGAACTTGAGCTTGCCAAATGTTTCTTCCTCATTGCATCATGGTATGGATATGATTGCCATGTTGATGACGGTCCTGATCTTCCATGCATCATTATGTGATGAGTTTGTTGAGCTTGTTGATGTGCTTGCGCTTGAGGAGCCCTGGCTTCCGGAGGTAAGCGAACCTTTCTCTTGCTCTTTTGGAGTGGTTGTTGATGAGAAAACTGTGTTTTGATGATGTTGAGGGTGTTGGAGCCTCATGACGCGGGATGATGACGTAATAGGGAGGCTCTGCTCTCTGTTGGTGATGTGGATTAGCACATGGGCCTCAAGCAGCAAAGATCAGCGGTCTCGATCCTCATGACGTGTAAGGTGGGTGTCGCCGCCAATATGTACCACTTGGACGCTTCCCAAGTCTGTTGTTGTAAAGGAGGCTCACTATGGTGACCATGGTGTTTGCAGTGGATGTTCGCGATGTCGATTTAGATTTAAGATAAGGATCTTTGAGAGCTTCATGATTTACAAGTAGCTTGATCGTCTGAAGTTTCGGAGTCATCACTTCAGAAGCGCAAAGAACGCCACGTGATGATGGTGATGTAGTTAGAGATTGGACCCGAGGTTCCACTTATGGGCCGTTCTTCTTGTGGTTGTGCTTGTTAAATCACTAGTTCCTGCTATGGATGATCGTGTGCTTCTTTGGCCTTGTTTGTGGCCTTGAAGAGAAATCACCATCATAGCTTGATGTTGCGGCGTGGTCGTACGGGAAGGGCAATAGTTCAAAGAACTTCCATCTTCAACCATCATAGTGCATCATTGCGCCTTTGGAGCACTGGATGAAGATCCTAGTAAAGAGCATGATTTCATGACTATGAAGAGTTTGATGATCCTTGATGCGCTGTGAATGAGGTCTTACCATTCCATCAATGAGGTAATCAAGATTGTCATTTGTTTCATGTAAAGAGCCAAGTGAGCGCCATTTTGATGGACAAAGTTGTGGATGCATCGCATGCATTTGTCGCTTTGATGCCATCAAGCCAATTTGGTCAAAGTTCTTGAACTCGCTTATGCTCTTCACCGAATTGTTCATCTTGTCATGTCTCAAGAGCTTGGAAACGCTCATTAATCCTTTTTGTCAGATGATGTAGTGACTTGCTGCATCATGTACGGGTCCATGTTCTTATTATTGGGGAGGTGGTTGGTTCGAAAGTTACTGCATGCCTATCTATCATGTAAAACACAAGGATTGTATGGGTGGAAGTGAAATATGGTGGTAAGGTTGCCTTTACCTCACCTTGGGGGATCGCACCAAACTAGGAAAACCACAAGAGAGCTATAAGCTGCAAAGTGAAATCGCAAAGAAACCTCTACACTAAAGAAAGAACCATAACTCTCAAAAGTCTTTGGTGAAGGTTAGGTGGTGGAGAACCAAATGAATGATCCAAAGAAAAGGTTATTGTCAAAAGTCTAGGAGGAACCAAAGATCAAAAAGAAAAGGAAACAATCTACAAAACACAATGATGGCTAACACATAATGTGGGAGACAGATGTGGGTTAGCATGATCTATAAAATGAGCACAAATGTCCTAACTAAGACTACGCTCGGGTGTCGTACAACGCATGGAGGAGAGACCACAACTGCTGCCTCGCCAAAAAAGAGAAATAAGCAACGGATTTGTTCACTTGCCTTGGTGGCGTATGCTCTATCTATCTCTCTTTCTTACAAACTCCGACTCTTTGTATTGGGAGACTTTGTATCTTTCTTTATTTTTTTTTTTTTTTTTTATTTTTATTTTTTTTTATTTTTTTTATTTCTTTCTCCCTTTCTATACTACTATGTCACTTTTGTATTTTCTTCAACACCTCTACTTCCAAGGAAAGTGCACAATGCATAGGCAAACACAAAATGAGTTCCTCCTATAGGATAGACACACACAAGGAAGAAGGGTTAGCCATACAGGTGGAGCAAGTTATAATTCTTCGCATTGATGACTTGCTATCGGTAGTTGGGATGATGTTCACACAAGGTACGAGGGAGCGCAAGATGTAATGACTTATGTAAGCTTGAAGAAGTTGATGCAACACGCATTAACGTAGTCTCAAAATCACAAGGGGAAAACAAACAATATTGGGGAAATCAAAATTTTTAGTGACCAAATTCGGGCGTTTCGGATCCTGGGCGCCTTACAGAATTTTCAGCTATGTAATTCCGGGTTCACTTTTAACATGCACCTGAATTTCCGACGGTCAGAGATTGGTCTCACCGTGTTTAGATCCAAAAAGGAGTGCTCATGAAGAACTCCAAACGCCAAATCTTTCAAAAATTTTGGAAATTTGTCCAAATTAGGCTAGGGAAAGGTTATGGAAGGTTGCAGATTGGTACCCCAAGCAACAGAGATCTATGGAACAAAACCACTAAAAAATCGCATTTCAAATCCAGAGATCAACCAAGGCAAATTTGGAGGTATTTTTGGGATTTCTCGCAAATTTTTGGTGATAGAAGAAATATTTGTGGGGGAATTCGTGAGCAACTAAGCTCTTGATACCAATATGTTGAGGGCAAACTCTAGGGTGGCCCTTTATCTTTCATTTAATCCCTTGAAATATAGAAGGGGGGAAGAGGGGAAGGACGAAATTCACGGACTCATGCACCAAGAACACGGTATGGAACACACACACGTGAAGATTATTATTACAATACACACCAATAGCTCACGTTAACTCACGCTTAACTAGTTACTACCCGCGCATCCCCAGGATCTGTGGTTTCAAAGTGAGGAATTCTCTTAAATCCGCCAAAGACGGTGAGAGTAGGGAGAGACTTGGTGAGATCTTTGACGATAGGCAAAGGACTCTAATGCTCAGGACTTGTACAACGCGTGACCTGGAGGCACGATGCAAACTCCAACGAGGTTTCAGATATTTGGTGCTCCTTGTCAGGAGCATGAGGCAAGAATTAGATAGATCCACAAAGGGTTTCCACTAATTCAAATATCATGCCTAAGGTTTACAATGGATGTGGGGACTATATAGGCTGCACTCAGTTCAAGGGTACTTAGGCATAAAATGTTAAAACTGGACGAAATAGGAATATTTCGGAATCAAACCCATGTAGGCTGCTCGTGGGGACGATTCCGCAATAAGTCCTCAGCGCCGACTTTCTGGTCGCCGCTCGAAATTCCGTCAAACCGAACAGCTCAGAAGCAGTCCGATCGGGCACCAAAAGGTTTTGTGCGTACGTATTTCTGGTCACTAGTCCGGTTCGCCGAGCATGCACCGAAATTTGGCGGAATTCGTCCGATCCTAGCATCGGTTTGTCCATGACGATCTTGTGATGGCTTGCTACTTCCCTTGGCACTTCTTCATGGGCTTCATACCGATGATGCATAAAGTATTGGCATGAATTAGCAAGCCATCCAAGGATGTATCAAAATCACATGACACAAGGAGCTAATTCAATTTTAGCTTGTAGGAGTTTTGCTTGAGCACGCAGTCATGGTTCCACTTGGGGACTTGGTGGTATAGATGTAGGGGGTCAGAGACGGGCTGCATCACATCCATAGCATGCAAGTCATCACAAATCATCATGTCCACTAGTGGATCATGGAATCATCAACACCCATATTGTTACCTTGTTCATACCTCTCATATGAAGTGGGTGTTGTGGTAGCATTGCCCATGTGGGTGACTTCTTCATAATGCTGGGGATGACATCATCTTCATCCACCATGTACATCTTTGTGGTTGGAGGTATTATCATCTCCAATCTTGGCACTTCTTGATCCAATGAACCTAGAATATCATGAGAAAACACACTTGAGGTATAGGGTAAGTCGTTAGAAATCAAAGTGCTCGAGATGACCTATCAACTACCACTCTCAACTCACTCAAGGCATCACCATGCCCTCCAACTGGAAGCACTCAATCTCATGTATGGTGGAGTCGCCATCTCACTCTTTATTTCACTCAAGTGGGTTAAGTGGCTCCCATACCACGTGGGATTGGTACCACATCATCACTCAAGCATATAGGATAGGATCAACTGCTCAACTCCATGCGCCTCCTTTGGTGAAGGGAAAATCCCATGCTCACCATTCTTCACCTTGTCATCGCCATCTTCTGGGTAGGCCTCGCTCTTGAGCTTGCTCATCCTTCGCCATGGCCTCCTTGGCTTGTGTAGACATCCTCTTGACGTATCATTCAACTTGGCAAAGTAGAGGTCCTCATCTTCCTCATCCATCAAGTTGCATGCGCCATCTAGGACGCCAAGTTTGGGCATTGAAGCTGATGGCATGGAGGAGAGCTTTCTGGTGCCATTTTGTGTGGCACGGTAGGGAAGGCACCTTTTGATGTTGTCGACGGAGGTCATTGGCGGTCTTGGCAAAGGTTGATGTAGGTGGCGACTTGGTCATCCACATGACGCCACGACAATGAGATCCTTGTCCTTGGAACTCTTCTTAGTGAGGCGTTGTAATGAGCGTAAAGCATCATTAGTCTTGGCAATCATGCTCATGGTTTTGGCACAGTTGTTGTCCATGTCGCTAATGAAGTTGTTGAGGGAGCTTTCGAACTTGTCCATTTGATGGTGGACCTTGGTGCTCGAGGTGGAGGCTCCTCTTGGTCGACGACTTGAGGAGCTTCAGTTTTCATTCTTGAAGTCGCCCATGCTTGGGGAGTTGTTGTTGTTGTAGTAGTCCATATCACCCCAGCATGTGGAGCCATTGTCGGTGTAGTGCTCCATCATGGCATCCATGCTTGTGGAGGCATAGGCATGGTGATGAGGACATCCCTACAGTTACACCTACCCCAATTACTACTGATGATGTTCTAGATGGTACAAAGAAAGATCAATCTAATGAGATTAGGATTGGACCAATTACTAGAGCTCGTGCTCAATACTAGAACAACAAGTGAACTTGTTTCTTAATAAACCTGATGTTTTAGTTAATGAGAATTTTATGCTACCTAAGTCTTTGCATATTGTATGATCAGGTACATGGGAAAAGAAGGCATAGCACGGAGCGAGGAGCTAAAGCATATGGAGCATGGCGTGTTGATCAATGAAGAATGCGTGAGGGAGTAGAGGGAGGAAGCGAGGAGCTAACAAGGTTGAAGATCAACACATGGTGGAAGACCTTCGCTATGCGCATAAATGCCACCATTCTGCCATCAAGAAGAAGCGCACGTATAACACGATTGGTCGCCACGACAGTCGCCACGGCACTAGAACCGTACAATGTATGCCACGGCAGAGTCCTAGGCCAAACCCTTATCAGTCAGTTTGTATTTCTATTTAGGTGGGACCAACTCGATCCCACCTTGACCGCCGCCTGCACTTAAAGAGATGGGGCACCACACTAGTTAGGGTTTAGGCCATGTTAAAACTATTTTGGATTTGTTTCTTTTTAGAATCTCTGGAATTACCCTGTGACCGAATTATCTACTGCAATTGAGTGTGATCTGTTGTTCCATTGGGAATTAGTAGATTGCCAACTACCCTTCGTGGTCAACGGCTATGTGCGCAAGAGCGTGGTGTTGTGAATATCCCACAGGGTTCGAGAGTTATTACATTGGCATCAGAGTTAGAGCGGGAGAGTTCATAGATATAGGCTAGGTATCAATCATCCACCATCATCATCAACAAGTGCTTGCTGAGAAGATCGGGCTACCCCATATCATCTTGGTCTCGTTGCCTCGGTGAGCATCCACAAATCCATCCATAGATTAGATTGTGTTTTTCGTCCTATACAGAAAAAAGCCTCACAAAAAGAATTGCCATAGACTAGATTGCATTGCTATCAAGTACTAGTTGTTGGTCGTGTCTTCATTAGATTAGATCTAGATATGTTCTTTGTAGTTTAGTTTTTGCTTTCTAGTTATTGCTAATTGAGTCCACCATATTTCTTTTTATGCTTCCACAAACTAGATCCGATCCATACAAAGAGTCCTTGGTTGTTACTCTAGGCCGAGTCAGAATTGATAAATAAATTCCCACCCGACTATGCCGCATCACATAAATAGGTTGTTTCCCTGCCATGAATCCGTTTTTGCCACGGTTCGGAATCCTGCCGCTGCACGGTTTCTACCAGTTCACGACGCTACTATTTGATGTCACCGCTTATCTCGCTGTGGCACGCTTTTGTCATTGCTCCGCTGTGGTCCGAATCGCACCGCCACCACAGATTTGGGCTGCTTTTTCGCTTACTTCAGCCATGTCAACAATTGTGAAATTTGCAATTTTCCAAAACTTTAGCTACAATGAGTCTACTTCATAAGTTTAGGAACTTAACCATTGAGACTAGTTTCCGCCTTACAGCTGCTCATAGGGTTTTGGTGTACATTATAAATTGGCCGTGATTCATATTAAAAAAGGGAATATAGCAAAATAAAAAGCAAAAAAATGTCAAGAATCAATACAAAAGAAAAAGAGGAAATAAAAGGAGAATTGAGCAAGAGGCCTAGTGATATGTTTGTGCACTGGTAGATTGAGCAATCTTGTGCCTGTTTACTTTGAGCTTTGCTAGTTTCTCTAGCGTGCAACACCTTCATAGATGCATTGCCATGTTTATCTCCATGTGTGTGTTTCTTGGGTTTTGTATGATCAGCACTAGGACTTGTTTATGTGTAGTTAGGGTACCATACCTAGAGCTCCACCAAAAATAACATGTGTGCCCTCTTATTTTATCCATACCCTTGAGATTCACTTCATCACATCAGTGCATAAGTCTTTGATTTTGTTTGGTAAAGCATCTCTATTCACTTTGGAATGGTAAGATCTGCTTTCTTGTCAGTTGTGAGTGAGTTATGAGTTTTCCACCAAGCAGATTTTGATTTTTTTCACTAACCTACTAATCATGTCTCTTAGTGATGATGATGTTGTGTCGCAGAAAAGAAGGATGAGGAACCTATTACTTGGCGAATATGAGGCATTGAAATCTTCACTTGACGTGTGTTTACTCACACAACAGATGCCATTGACAATAATATTCAGGACGAGCAAGTGGCCTTGGGAGAGAATGAATACGCAGTCACTAACATTCAAACACAAGAGACAACGATAAAAACCAATGTCGAATCGCGTAAATGCTCTATTGATGCTTGATCGTAGAAATTAACAACAAAGAACAACCACCGATGATGTTGTTGATGACGATGATGAACGAGCGGCTGGTAGTGCCCACATCTTGGCAGGGACGTAATCCCTTTGTGCTCGCCGTGCTGCTTATGCACGCGGTTTTGCTTCTATTGGGCATGCTCAACATGTTCCGAACCAAGATGTTGATGATGGTTTGGGCAAGCCAAAATTTCAATTCCCAAGTTTGATGGCTCACTTGATCCTGAAGATTACCTCACATGGAGTTGAAGATAGAGAAGCTCAAGCGCTTGTATGACTATACGTAAGACAAGAAGGTCAAGCTTGCCGATCAGAATTTGATGGATATGCTTTATGCTGGTGCAATTTATTGTGCGAATAGAAGGAGGACAATGAACTTCTGTGATGACTTGGCATGAGATGAAGCGCATTATGATGGATCATTTTGTACCCACCAACTATTTGTGATTTGTTTTTGACAAGTTGACACAACTGAGGCAGGGAACCATGTTAGTTGATGAGTACTACATGGAGATGGAGATGCTTATGCAGTGTGCTAGACTTCGTGAATCCCTTGAGATGACCATGCAGCGATTTCTCAACAATTTGAAGTTACCAATCAAGAGCATTGTTCATCATCACAAGTACGAGACTATGAATGAACTATTGCATCATGCTCGAGAGGCCGCATCACAGTTAGCTGACGAAGCTAAAGCACGTGCGAGGTTCCTGTCTACCAGTCGATTTTTGGCCAGATCTACACCGCCACCTATGGCGCCACCTGCAGCGGCTGCTAGCCACCCTTCACCATCGGCTAAGCCTACGCCCATGTCTTCTTATGGTTCCAATGCTAGGAAACCTGCAGCTTATGCGGCTAGCTCGGGTTCCAATATGTCAACCGCGCGTATGCGCAATGTGGAGTGCCATACTTGTGGAGGTAGAGGACACTACAAGCATTATTGTCCAAACCGCAAGGTTATCTTTGTCAATGAACAAGGAGACTATGAGTGTGGAGATGATGTTGATCCTCATTGCGATGATGGTTATGACAACGAGGAAGGTCTGGATTATTTTCCTGAGCATGCGCCCACCATTGTGGTCTCTCCACGTATACTTAGTGTGCAGCCTATTGTTGATTCCCAGTGCTGCAACTTGTTCCAAACTAAAGCACTCGTTGGCCCTAACAAAGCTTGTAAGGTAATCATTGATGGAGGTAGCTGCAGAAATTTTGCATGTAAGGAGTTATGTGCCAAGATGAATCTGACTTATTTACCTCATCCCAAGCCATATTATATACAATGGTTGAGTGACAATGGTGCGATGAAGGTAAACCATATGGTACGTGTGAATTTTGAAATAGGACCATATAAGGATTCTATTGATTTTGATGTGGTTCCTATGACTGTTTGCCATCTATTATTGGCTCGGCCTTCATCGATGATCACCATGTGCAACACAATGGTCGTGCAGTACCTATCACTTGGAGTTCAAAGGCAAGAAGATTAATATACAACTAATGACACCACAACAGATCGTGAATGAGTCTCAAAAGATAGAAGTGAACTTGAAAGATGCACCTATAGATAGGCGAGATAGTGTTGCTATACATGATGTAATAGAGCCCAAAAGAGTGATATAACGAAAGTGAGAGAGTGCCTAATCTCTTGATATTAGCCACCAAGGAAGATATAGAGAGAGTTTCGAGGATCCTACAGCCATGCCACTTGTGCTCATGTATAAGGGCGAGGTATTGGTTTCTAACGACATGGCCCCTATTTCTCCCGTGTATCTACTGCTTTTGCAGTGATTTTGTGATGTGTTTCAGAAGATGTACCTGCAGGTTACCTCCATTGCATGACATTGAGCATCAAATCGATTTGATCCCTAGTGCCACATTACCAAATCAGTGCACCCTACAGACCAACCCTCAAGAAACAAAGGAGACATGTAAACAAGTACATGCGTTGCTGGATAAAGGATACGTTCATGTCTCTCTTTGCCATTGTGTTGTTCCTGTTATTTTAGTGCCTAAGAAATATGGTACATGGTGCATGTGTGTAGATTGTAGAGCTATTAATAACATCACTATTCGATATCGTCATCCTATTCCACGCTTAGAGGATATGTTAGATGAATTGAGTGGTGCTGCTATTTTCTCTAAGATTGATTTGCACCGTGCTTATCATCAAATCAGGATGAAAGAAGGGGATGAATGGAAAACTGCTGTCAAAACAAAATTTGGTTTGTATGAGTGGTTAGTTATGCCGTTTTGTCTTTCTAATGAACATAGTAGATTCATGCCATTAATGAATCATGTTTTGAGAGAATTTATTGGTCGCTTTGTGGCTGTTTATTTTGTTGATATACTTATCTATGGCCACAACGATATCAAGATTATAGTCATATCCGACAAGTTTTGCAAGTGTCACGTGATAATAAATTGTATGCTAATCTTGAGAAGTGCACATTTGCAAAAGATAAGGTCATATTTCTGGATATGTTGTATCTAAGCATGGGGTAGAGGTACATCAATCTAAAATTGAATCAATTCAGAATTGGCCTATTCCCATGAATGTGAGTCAAGTGCGTAGTTCCCATGGATTAGCTGGTTTCTATAGGCGCTTCGTTGTCATTTTTTATTCTATCACTGGACAGAATGCGAAGAGAAGATTAGTTATTCTTCGTGAAGGATTTTAGTACTATTGATGCACCATTGAATGATTTCACTAAGAAAGGTGTGCCATTCATATGGGGCGTAACCCAAGATATTGCATATGATACATTGAAATGTTTGCTTACTTCTGCACCATTACTTGCCTTGCCTGATTTTTCAAAGCAATTTGAAGTTGAATGTGATGCTACCGTATAGGTATTGGTATGCTTTTGATGCAATAGGGTCGTCCTATAGCATATTTTTCTAAGAAACTTACTGGTGCTAGATTGAATTATCATGTTTATGATAAATAATTGTATGCACTTGTTAGAGTACTTGAAGTTTCGCAACATTATTTATGGCCAAAACAAATTATGATACATTCTGATCATGAAGCATTGAAGTATTTGAAAGCTCAATCAAACTTGCATATAAGATTAGCTAAATGGGTTGAGTTTATTGAATATTTTCCTTACATTAAGTATAAAAAGGGAAAGGAGAATGTAGGTGCTGATGCTTTGTCTATGAAAAACATGCTATTAACCAATCTTGATGTTAAAATTCGTGGATTAGAAAGTATTTGTGCACTTTATGCAACTGACCATGATTTTGCTGAACCATATCGCTTTGTGTGCTCTTAGAAACGCATGGGATAAGTATCATATGCATGATGGTTATTTGTTTGGAGATAACAAACTATGTATTCCGAATCGTTGTTGCATTTGTTCATAGTGCAGAATCAGATGTTGGTGGTTTGATGGGTCACTTTGGGCATGAGAAGACATAGTTCATGCTTGCTAATCATTTTATTGGCCCAAGATGAGACGTGATGTGTACAGATTTGTGAGAGCATTGTATTACATGCCACAAGTCGAAATCCAAGCTGAAGCCTCATGGTTTGTATACACCTCTCTCTACACCTACTACACCATGGGAAGACATTAGTATGGATTTTGTGCTAGGTCTACCTAAAACTCAGAGAGGTCATGATTCTATATTTGTGGTAGTGGGTAGGTTCTCTAAGATGGATCATTTTATTGCTCGCCACAAAAAGCGATGGCGCGCCGATGTTGCTAACCTGTTTTCAGGGACAACATGAGACTACATGGAGTACCCAAGACGATTGTTTCTGACCATGATGTGAAGTTCATGAGCTACTTTTGGAAGAACTTATGGGGGAAGATGGGAACGAAGCTGGTATTCAGTACTACATGTCATCCCCAAACAAATGGTCAAACGGAGGTGGTGAATCGAACATTGTCACAATTGCGGAGGACTATGATAACAAAGAATTCGGGAGTGGGAAGAGGTATTCCACATGTTGAGTTTGCATACAACAGGGTTGTGCATTCGACTACTCATCTTTATCCTTTTGAGGTGGTGTATGTCTTCAAGCCATTGACGCCACTTGATTTGTTGCCTTTGCTATTACATGAGAGAGTTGATATGGAGGCATCAAAACGTGCTGAATATGTGAAGAAGGCATAGAAGCGAGGAGCTGAAGCATATGGAGCATGGCATGTTGATCAATGAAGAATGCGAGGGAGGAGAGGGAGGAAGCGCAAGGAGCTGACAAGGTTTAAGATCAACACATGGTGGAAGACCTCGCCATGGCGTAGAAATGCCACCATTCTCTACTACTGCAGTTACATGCACAGAAGCAACACGCTTGGCTGCCATGGTAGGCTGTCGCGGCACCAAACCGCGCCAAAGTCTGCCACCGCAGAGTCCTAGGGCGAACCCCTTATGGGTCGGTTTGTACCCCAGTTTAGGTGGGACCAATTCGGATCCCACCTTGGCTGTCGCCCCTAGACTAAATAGATGGGGCGCCACACTAGTTAGAGTTTAGACCACGTTAAAACTATTTTGGATTTGTTTCTTTTTAGAACCTCTAGAATTACCCTGTGACCGAATTATCTACTACAACTGAGTGTGATCTGTTGTTCCATTAGGAATTAGTAGATTGGAAACTACCATTTGTGGTTGACGGCTACGTGCGCAAGAGCATGGTGTTGTGAATATCCCACAGGGTTCGAGAGTTGTTGCATTGGCATTAGGGTTCGAGCGAGAGATTTCATAGCTACATGCTAGTTATCAATCACCAACCATCATCATCGACAAGTGCTTGTTAAGAAGATCGGGCCACCCCATATCACATGGTGGCTCATCGTGGATTCTTCATAGAAATCATCCTCGGTTCCGGAGTCCATAGACATGATTCACAAGACCAAGTGCTGTATATGGAAGTGGTAGGAGGGTTAGGGATGCAACATCAAACCTTACTTTACCTTGGAAGATAGTATCGTGTAAGTGGCCACACTTGAGAGCAATCAAAACCAAGTAAAGTGAACACCAAAATCAACTAACCACTAAAAAAGACACACACACAAAGATTATGGTGGATGGGTATGGAAGGTGGCATGTCAAGAAACAATCTGAAATCAAGATGTTGTAATGGAAAGTAAAGAACCACGATGATCACAAAGCAAAACAAGTCAATCCACAAGATAGGAATTATGTACAAGGAAACACACACGGTGGGATAAATGGGACTTGTGCGACAGAGAAAGTGAGATAAGAACCAAATTCTTACCTAGCGAAGACTATAAGCTCGTGTCACACAAGTGCAAGGAGACGCTGGTTCGATTGCAATAAAATTAGTGTGCTATAAGATATGCACAATAAGTACGATCTATTTGATGTTCATCAAGTTTGCACTTCCTATTCAATGAGGCACTTGTTTCTTTCTTTTTTTCTGTTTTTTCTTTTTGTTCTTTTTTCTATTATTTTTCTTTTATTTTTCCTTTGCTTCTTCCTTGTGCCAACAACTATATAAGATAATAATATGAGATTGCGTGCTCACAACTTTTTCTCAGAATTCTACAAGTATCAAATGTGCATAGCCCAAGCAATCATAGGAGGAACTAGTCTTAATAGGTGTTTGTTGATTGCAAATATAGTGTAGCTCACAAAGGAAAGCAAGTGGGGAGAAGTCGCGGAATGTTTATACCTTTCCTCGCTGATCTTCACCCTTTATTGGTGGATTCCACCTTGCTCACATAATTTGGTTGAAATAGGTAGCATGAACTACTTCTATGATGATGTGGATCTCTTTCTCCTCTTTGAAACGAGCTAAAGAACACCAAAATCTAAGTTCGTATACAAAAGTTATGCTCAAAACCGTGAGGAAGGTCAAATCTTTTTTCTCATGAAACTAGAAACCAACAAGATGGGGTCCGGATTATTTGCCCAGAACTCCGCTCTGGACAGGAATCTCCGGTCTGGGGGCCGGAATCTCCGGTCTAGGGACCAAAACTCAGGTTCAGAGGTTCCAAGACGGTAGAACTCGACCGGGACGAGATTTTGGCGGAAAAACTCGAAACAGAACACGAAATTGGTGGGGGAAATCAAGGAATTAGGCCATGGGAACGCAGGGGATGGTAGATCAACAAGTTTAGCAAGTAATCCACAGATCAAAACCTACCAAACACACTCAAATCACAGATCGATCCAAAACACGAAATTTGGGATATTTTTGGGGGAATTTTTGATTTTATCAGCGAAAAGACCAAATGGATGAGGAATCCGTGGCAACCAAAAGCTGCTGATACCAGATGTTAATTGGTAACCCCGTGGGTGGACCGATCTTCACGGATCTCGTGGTCAAATCAATGGGAAAGCGAGGGGAAAGGGAGAAGGTAACGGAAGCGGATGGACACCTCACGAAGAACATAATGAACACACGCAAAACTCACACGATACAAGGTCAATTGCTCCCGCCGATGGCCACTGGTCCAATAGAATCCTCACAAGGAAAGATCGGTCAACATGCTCCCTCAATCCCAAGCAGAGAGAGAAGAACACCTTGGAGAGGGTCTTGACAACTTGGCAAAGGGACACTGATGCCAAGGCCTTGTACAACGAGGGAGGCACGTTGAAAAATCCAACAAGGTGGTGACGATAGTCGGTCCTCTTGGTCAAGGGGATGAGGGTTTTCTTTAGTCTATCATCTTTTCCTAAGGGGTACATGAGGGGTGGGGCTCTATTTATAGGCCAACCACAAGTTCAGGGGTAGTCTGGGCATAAAATTAGGGTTTGGTGTGGAATAAGGGGTACATGGCCCAAAGGCCCAGCAGGCAGCGTGCAGGCCCATCCGCTTAGGCCAGAGCCTCCCGTGTGGGGGTTCGGAGATTCTGGTCGGTCTCCGGTCTATCTCCGGAGGGACCTTCGGAATGTCCTCGAGCTCAATCTAGGGGTCGGTCCAGAGATGGGCCGAAGACTCTAGGGTATGGAGTCTGGAGACTCTGGTGTCTTCAGGCCAGAGACTCTGGTGTGGCCGGAGACTCCGGTGCTTCAGCTGCTGCCTCTTCTGTCTCCTCTTCCAAGCCTCTGTATTGTCGAGCTTGGTGCTCCAGGCTTCCTCCCTTGCCTCCATACTCATCGGTATGAACCTATAATGGATATGGGATGGAGTATGAAGTAGTATACCATTCAAGAGGGTAGGAAGTGGGCTCGCATAGAGGAACGGATTCACCTTTGGAGTCCATGACGACTTGGCATAGGTTGGAGACCATGATGTGGTAACGTCCGAAGGTCGGGCTACATCAACGGCACTCCAATATGTATCAATCCATGGACAGAAAGCCTAAGAACATGTTGAAATTCAACTACCACATGCAATGGAGCACCAGTTTGAAAGAGGATGCATCACCACAACCACTTGAGTGTGTGTGTCCACGTGGACCATTGTGGTTTGGAAATGAACACAAGAAATGACACTCCAATATGTGTCAAACCATGGTTAGAAAGCCCAGGACCATGTTGGAATTCAACTGCCACATGCAATGGAGCACCATGATGAAAGAGGTTCTTCACCAGACCCACTTGAGTGTGTGTGTCCATATAGGTCATTGTAGTTTGGAAAAGAACACATGCAATGACACTCCAATATCTTTCAAACGATGGTCAAAAATCCTAGGAACATGTTGGAATTCAACTGCCACATGCAATGGAGTACCATTGTGAAAGAGGTTGCATCACCACACCCACCGGCGTGTGTGTTTGCATGTGGATCATTGTGGTTTGGAAAAGAACACATGCAATGACACTCCAGTATGTGTCAAACCATGGTCAGAAAGCCCAGGAGCATGTTCGAATTCAATTCTCAAATGCAATGGAGCACCAGTTTGAAAGAGCTTGCATCACATCACCCATTTGAGTGTGTGTGGCCATGTGGATCATTGTGGTTTGGAAAAAGAATATATGCAATGGCACTCTAATATGTGTCAAACCATGGTCAAAAAGCCTAGGAACATGTTGGAATTCAATTGCCACATGCAATGGAGCACCAATTTGATAGAGGTTGCATCACCACACCCACTTGAGTGTGTATGGCCATGTGGATGATTGTAGTTTGGAAAAGAACACATGCAATGGCACTCCAATATGTGATGTAGCACGTCATACAGACGCCTCTACATCCACACCACCAAGTCCCCCAAGTGGACCAATCACTCGTGCTCGAACCAAACTACTCCAAGCTAAGGTGAATTCGCTCCTTGTCTCATGTGATTTCAATACACACTTGGATGGCTTGCTACTTCTTCCCAATACCCTATGCATCCTGAGGTAAGAACCCCATGAAGAAACACCAAGAGAAGGAGCCAAGCCAACGCAAGGCGGAGTCTAGAGGTGAACTGGTGCCAGGATCGGCGGTCCGGAATCCACACCAGAAATACCGGCACACACCCCGTTGGACCAGAGCTAGGGCCGAAATTTCTGGTGCTCGCCGAAACCAACCAGCACCAACCGGACTGCATCTCTGTGAGCCATTCTGGTTTTGACCGGAATTTCCGGCGGTGATCGGACATTCTATCGCTGATTCTGGCACCGCTGACCTTATTGCCGGAATTGTCTACCCGAATGCCTACGTGGGTTTGATGCCCGAGAATATTCCTATTTCGTCTAGTTTTTACCTTTTTATGCCTAAAGTACCCTTGAACACGAGCTGGCATCAATGGCAAATCTATCAAGGTGATCATCGATGGAGGGAGTTGCCACAACCTTGCTAGCACCAAGTTGTGTGAGAAGCTCAACCTCACCCTCCATCCACACAAGCACCCCTACCATGTGCAATGGCTAAGTGACCAAGGGTCCGTGAAGATCAAGCACACCATCTCGGTAACCTTCCCTATTGGACCATGCAAATACACGGTGGAGTGTGATGTAGTTCCAATGACGGTTTGCCACATGTTGCTTGGTCGACCATGGCAATTCGACAAAGTTGTTCTATATGATGGTCACACAAATGTTTACACCTTCAAATGGCTTAACAAGACATGTGTTTTGCAACCGATGGCTCCTAGCCAAATAATTGTAGACAATGCAAAGGCTTTAGCGAGGGCGCAAACCACGAGACAAACTTGTGAGAAGAGTGGTGAGCGAGAGAACCACCTCATAGTGAGTGAGATCCACAAGCAAAACTCGAGTGGAAAAACTAAGAGTGTTCTCCTTGCCACCAAAATTAAGATGAGAGATGTGAGGAACAACCCATCCATCTTGCACTATGTCCTCATTTGCAAGGGACTAGCACAAGGAACTAATGACTTAACCAATGTTCCTACATCTTTGATGAGTGTTTTGCAAGAATTCAAGGATGCGTTTCTCGAAGAGCTTCCTCAAGGACTACCCCCTTCAAGGAATTGAGCATCGCATTGACCTCATACCCGGTGCACCTCTTCCAAACCACGCCACCTACCGCACGAAACCCGGAGGAGACGAAGGAGATCGAATGTCAAATGAACCAACTCTTCTCCAAAGGTTTTATCCAAGTAAGCACTAGTCCAAGTGCGGTACCCGTGATTCTTGTACCAAAGACGGGTGATACGTTGCGGTTATGCATGGAATGGCATCCAATCAATGCTATCACCGTGCATTATCGACATCCTATACCACCTCTTGATGATATGCTTGACGAGTTGTGTGGAGCCACTATTTTCTCAAAAGTTGATCTCTATAGTGGTTACCATCAAATACGCATGGCGGAAGGTGATGAGTGGAAAACCGCCTTCAAGGCCAAACTTGGTCTCTACGAATGGTTGGTTATGCCCTTTGGCTTATCTAATGCCACATCCACCTTCATGTGCCTTATGAATCATATTTTGCATTCTCTCATTGGCAAGAGTGTCGTTGTCTATTTCGATGATATACTTGTTTATAGCAAGTCACTTGAGGACCATGTTACACATGTCAAGGAAGTCTTGCAAATCATTCGACATGAAAAGCTATATGCTAATCTTCCCAAGTGCACTTTTTCTAAGACAAGTTAATTTTTCTTGGATTTGTCGTTTCTTCAAATGGCATTGAAGTTGATGTTTCTAAAGTAAAGGACATACAAGATTGGTCCATCCCAACAAATGTGAGTGAACTCCAAAGTTCTCATGGGTTGGCCGGTTTCTATCGTTGCTTTGTGAAAGACTTTTCTACCATTTCTTGCCCTCTCAACGAATTGACCAAAAGGAATGTCACCTTCGTATGGGGCAAATCACAACAAAAAACTTTTGATGAACAAAGAAAGGGGCTCACCGAAGCACCTCTTCTTGCGTTACCGGATTTCACAAAAACTTTTGAGATACAGTGCGCTGCTAGTGGTATTGTCATTGGAGGAGTCCTCATGCAAAATGGGCGTCATATTGCCTACCATAGTGAGAAACTTGATGGTGCTCGCCTTAACTATCCGATTGATGACAAAGAGCTGTTTGCCTTTGGCCGAAGTAATTTATCATACATTCCGACCATGATTCGTTGAAATATCTCAAAGGCCAGTCCAACTTGAGTAAGAGACACACCAAGTGGGTTGAGTTTATGGAATCTTTTCCTTACATTTTCAAGTACAAGAAGGGCAAAGATAATGTAGTTGCGGACGCTTTGTCTCGCAAGCACACAATCCTTCTTACTTGATGTTGGGACTTGATGAAATCAAAACTGTGTATTCTTCCGACCCATTCTTTGAACCAATTTTCGCAAAGTGCTCCATTGACAAAGGATTTGATGATTTCTATTTGCATATGGGCTTTCTATTTAAACAAAACAAGCTTTGCATTCCGAAGTCGTCTCTTCAACTTTTGCTTCTCCAAGAATCTCATTGTGGAGGCCTCATGGGTCACTTCGGTCATGACAAGACATTGTACATGCTCTCTACTCATTACTATTGGCCCAAGATGAAGCGCGGCGTGGAACGCTATGTCCAGCGATGCACGACATGTGTTCAAGCTAAGTCATGAGCTAACCCTTATGGACTTTATATGACCTTGCCTATTCCGTATGCACCTTGGTCCGACATTAGCATGGATTTCGTGTTAGGATTGCCTAGGTCTAAGCATGGACATTATTCTATATTTTTTTGTCGTGGATCACTTTTCCAAAATGGCACACTTCATACCATGCCATAAGATCGGTGATGCTTCACATGTTGCAAATTTGTTTTTCAGGGAAATAGTCCGTCTTCTTGGTGTGCCAAGAACAATAGTCTCCGACCGCGATGTCAAATTCATGAGCTACTTATGGAAGGGATTGTTGGTTTGCGCACCAAACTTCCCGGCGAAAGTGCATCCTGCACCGAGTTGTTATCAATCTCGCGGAGGGGCCGTAGTAGAATCGCCAATTGTCTAGAAGGGCCAAATGGGTGAATACAAATCTAACTACCAAACAGTCATTTGAACCGATGAAAACGGTTGAACTCAAATACCACCGTTAGGTCAACTCTTGGCCCGCCTGTCAAGATTCCCGTTATATTTTGCGGTCATGGACTAGCTTACCCCTGCATGGACGAGATCCCTAAGTGGACCAGATCTATTTCTTTGCTATGCTCTTCTCTTCTCCCCTCCTCCCCTCCTCATAACCTTTGCTCAGCTTCGGCTGTCGTCTCAGATCGGAGCTTGCACTTGCTCTAATTTGCATCCCCGCCATGTCCGGTTAACCTCCCATGCCTCTAATCAAAGCTCGCAGCTGTCGCCATCGCATCGTCTGCCGTATCGGAGCTTCACGTCCCCAGACTAATATCTTGCCTCTGGCTAGTCCTTCTCGCACCGCAGAGCGCGTCCCGTCGAGCGATCCTGGCCGGCGACCGGCCTTGGGCAGTTGTGTGGTTCTGTGCACCCCAGGCATGGTATCCCTGGCACAACAGTTTGAAAACTACGCTCTCATGGCCACCATGTTGGGTGTCCGTCCCGCCGTGTCGCCGGCATAGTTGTTGTCGGCTTTCAGGTCTCATTTTGGGATCAGACGAAATGAGGTCTAGATTGAGGTATGCGTGCTGCCATTCTATTTTTTGTCCAGTTCGAGCACATCTCAGACACCGAGCGCATTCTACATTCTTCCCATTCATTCGAGTGTCGTGGGGAGAAAATGAGGTTCGTGCGTTGGCATCACGCCTATGGGTGGGACGATTGATTGGGACAGCTTCATTTCTTCTCCAAACTCGGCTCTTACAGCCTCCCATTGGATACTTGGGAGCTGGAGGGCCTCAAGCAGGTCGTCAGTAGCCTTGGTGGAGAGCTGGTGGAAATCGTGCCACCGAGCAACAGATGGGTCATCAAGGTAAAGGCGTGGATGAAAGATCCTGACGCCGTTTCTAAGATGTACGAGGTGCAGATTCCAAGCAGGGCAGGGCAACAGCTTTGCTGGAAGCACCCGGTCATCATCCATCTGGAGGAGGTTCTGGAATCGGTACACATTGGCATTCTCAAGATGCTGCCGAAGCGCCCTCAGCCGCAGACTGGCCTGGAAGGATCGATGGCACAGACCACCACCGCTTTGCGACTTGCTCATAGTTTCAGTGGGGGAACTGGGCTTGGACAAGCTGGTGGTTCTGATTTCCCTCGAGTGAAGACAGCTCTAGTGAATTGTTGTGGTATGTGTGGCTAATGAATTTGTAGTATGGAGAGCGTAGCAGGAAGTTAGCATCGACTACAAATGTGTAATAGTTTGAATCAATGTAGTATGTGTGGGTAATGAATTTGAAGTAGTATGTGTGTGTAATAGTTTGAATCAATGTAGTATGTGTGGGTAATGAATTTGATGTAGTGTGTGTGTAATAGTTTGAATCGATGTAGTTGAACACCGTGCTTTATAATTTCTATGAATAACCAAGGACAACCTCATGAAAAGAGGGTGGTCTGGAAATGAGCAATGTCAATTCTGTGGATGCTAGGAAAATGTAGTCCATCTCCTTCAAGTACAAGGTAGATATATTTGTAACATGTTGAACTGCAAGACCATTTTGCAGACAACACAAGACAAAGGAAAAATGGTTTAAAGCACAGACAACAGACGCAAAATATGTAGTCTAGGATAAAAAATGCCAGATAACTGGATTTAACCATGACTAGTAATTGAAGGAAATAGATACTTGATAGTATTTGCTTACAACGGTAGTACTTCCATACAAAAGGGTCTTATACCTACACAAAAGTGGGCTAAACTTCCTACTAGTTTATAGAACAATTCATCAGCATTTCATCTACAAAAGTCATTCTTCAGTCTAAACTTAACTATGCTACCGAAAAACTGCAGATCTCCACCAGAAAAGTTGGCTGACCAATTGCCTTGAGAGGACGTAAGTGCTTTGATCATTTAACCCCAAACTAATCTATTGCCTTCCCTCCAAACTACAAGAAATCTGCATCATTCATGCACGACCGCTTTGCGTGCGCCAGTCCCGGTTCAGTTGGACCATCCGCGCCATCTCAACAATTTCTTCAAAACTGAAATTCAGCAACTTCTTCTTGGGATTGTAGGTTCGTGTGAACTGGAACCTGAATTCCGGCACTAAGCTGATGCCCGCCGCCGGCTCCGGCTGTCGAAGAATCCAGCATGCTGAGTGTAGACGCTTGGTCGCCTCCATGGTACGGCCTTCGACAGTGTGTTGGATGGAGCGTATTTGACGCAGATGGCGTATTCCTAGCCTCCCCCACTATGGTAAGGTAGCCCGTGCCGAAGCATGGACGCGACAGTTCCTAGACCTTGGTGCTGCCCTGTTCGAGGGTGTGTACCCTCGGCGGCGTGCTCTCATTAACTATTTGATATGTACCTTGTTCCCACTGCCTAGAGCATGCCGTAATGCCGCCGCCCGATTTCTCCACATCGCTCTCTTGGCCTGCTTTGCATTTGACTTGGCCAAGCAGTGCCGCAATGGGACCGGCGCATTCGGTGAAATCATCCACCTAGCAGGGCAATGGGAGACCGGCCTTGAAGTAGAGCTTCATGGCTTGCCTTAGAGGGGTTAAATACCCAGGGCCATGGGTTGTCGCTTGCGGCGTGATGGCGGCTGCTTAGGCGGGTCCATGTTACCCTAGGTGGTGCGGCGTGGAGGAGCTACACAAGGTGAACTATGGTTTGTCGGAGAAGGGGAGTGACAGACTGATAGTAGGTTTGGACTACGGGCACGCGTGAAAATAATCATCTCCCATTTCCTTAGAGGGTAATAATTGATCGTTGCATTAACCGCTCAATCTTTATTTCCTTCTCAGCATAAGAGTGCGAACGTATTAAAAAGATCGGTCGTGGCTATCCACCTCATCAGGCAATGTACCAGGACAGGTAGGAGACTGGGTTTCATTTTAGAAATGTTGATGACTGTGCCCTTATGTTTATATGATTTTATTTCTATGCCACTATATACCGTCGAATTGTAGCAACACCATCAGAAACAGGGGATGATGATGTGGCGTGTTTTCTTTTTTTAAAGGGCATCAGAAACAGGGGATGACAATGTGGCATGTTTTCTGACTGGTGGGCCCGCCTCCGCCACCTTCGACGGCATGCATCCCAAGTTCGAAAGTCTTGGTGCCGCCACCAACACATTATTGTGCAATTTTCCACATTTTGATACGTAATCAGCTCCGGCTCCTCTCCGCACTCTGCTCCTACCGCCGCTCCGCCTTCGGTCGTTAGCACCGCTCTTGTCCTCCCCTTGGGCGTCGTCCTCCGTCCCCTCCCTCCCCGCCATCCTTCACGTCCCCTCCCATACCCTCCTCCCTGCCTGCCTCTCCTTGCCACCGCCCAAGCGCGTCGAAACGAAACCGAGAGTCGGCTGCTTGGGTTAGGCGCCCAACAATGCTGGTGATCCGGATATCGCTCGGAGATGGACCCTGCGATGCTTGAGAACACGGAGATGGGTCCTGCGCGGCTGGAGAGCACGGAATCTTCTTCAAGTCTGGAGAGTACAGAGGAGAACAAAACAGAGGAAGAGGAAGCGGGGTGCAGAGGTTTGGAGGTATGGACCCCGGAGAAGGTGTCGTGCGTCCACATTGAAGGGTAAGAACTGTGATTCCTTTTCTGCATACCCCAATTAGCATTTAAAGTTCTGTGGTGATGGCAAGGATATGTGTTGGTAACCACAAGACGTCAGACAAATTTTGTCCTTGAGCATGATGCTTTGTCAAGCAAGCATGAAGACCCTAAAATGTGTGGCGGTGCAGATGATGATGAGAAAGCATATCTAGACATGGCTGCTGACCCTGATAGGATGCATAGTAGGGAATATTTGGCTGATTCGAACTTTGAGCCTGACTATGGGACTTATGAGGAAGAGGAATGTGAAGATGTAGAAATGGGATGTAGATACGATTAGGAAGACGAGGACAGGCCAGTGATACACTTTGATAGGGACAATCCTACAATTGATGAGGGGACTGTCTTTGAGAATGTGGAAGACTGCAGATATGCAGTTGCAACCTATGCAATTAGAGTTGGGTTTGAATTTATCATTGAAAAGAGCGACCAAAAGAGATTTATGGTGCATTGTAGGGAAAGTAATGTGTGTAAATGGAGATTACATGCATCTCAATGTGGTGGACACCATTTAGGTTGCAATAACTACATTTAGTTTCAGTCTTTCTCATATTTATTCTGCCGATAATTAGCTCAATTATTTGGATTCTTATCGAATGAAGATCAAAGTAAACACAAATAAACTGTAGCATCCCAATTGTCTAACAATTGCAATGCTACTAGCCTAGTCTATATAATGGCTACTTCAAACATATAATTGTTGCATCATCATTATATCATGCTCATGTCATCATGCCACCTTGCATTTGAGCATCATATAAAACCCTTTTGATTTGGTTCTTCTCTCGTATGCATTGTAAATTGTATTTGCCTCTTGATATTGTATTTGGTTCTTGATATATTGTTTAAATGCCCAAGTTGAGTTGGGGCATATCTTTCAACTCCACCACCTTTCTCTGTCACCACCTTATATTCCACCATCCAACTAAATATGAGCTTTGCACTTTATTGAGTTTACCTCTAGCTCATGTGGGTTGGGATGGATCCAATTCTTTATCCACATGCTCTCATCTTAGCATCATGTTGTTTTCACATTATTGATATATGAGAGCCACATGGCCACCTTTGCATGCCTTGTGGGTGGAACCCTTTTCCTAGCTTCCATATGGGTTATTATGGATTTATGCTCATGTTGGGATATTTTTGGGACTATTAAACACCTAGTGGAATAAACACACTAGTAAGTCCCAATTATAAACAAATTTGATCATCTCCATCTACTCCATTTGGAACTTTCCTTTAAATTCTTTTTGGCTTTTAATCCAATTTGGGAATGCATAATAATAATGCCATGTTAATATTATTGTTCTCACAAGATTAAGCATGGCATTAATTATTCTGCATGGGCCATGCAAGTACCACCTTTTGCTTGTCCTTTGGATTTTATTTGAATCTCTGAGTGGATCTTCCCTATATCTCTCTCTACCCCTTATGCTTGATCTTGCTTGATGCATGCAAGCATCTAAAACCCCATCACCATCTCCATCCATGCCATCACCACCTTTTCTTCTCTTCTCTCTTTAGACTATATCTTGCTTGAGATTGTCTTAATCATGCTTGATCTAGTCAAAAAGAACCACTCCATCTATCTCTCTCTAAACCTAAACCATACACTCATCTCTTCCTCCCCTTGGCCTAGCTCATGTTTGATCTTGGTTGTTCTTGCTTGAGCTTGCCAGAGGAAACACATCACCCTTTCCTCTATCTAATCACCTACCCCATCATCACCATACCTCTACCCCATCCCTAATCTAAACCCTCACCCCATCTAAACCAAACCCTAGCCACCACATCACCCTCTCGGCCTCTCTCTTCTTCTCTCTACCTAGCCGGCCCCACCGGCCACCCTCTCTCCCGGCCACCTCACCCCTGCCCTAGCTACCTCTACCCAAACCCCTAACCAGGCCTAGCTCACCGAGCCCGAGCTCTAACCCCAGCCCGAGCCTCCCTCTCCTTCTCTCTCTCTAGCTCTCTCTGCCCGTGCTACCACGCCGAGCCCGCCTCCCTGGCCTCACCTTGCCCCACCCCGGAAGCCACCCCGGCCTGCCCCCCTTCGGCCGAGCACGTGAGGAGGAGGAAGGGAAAAAAGGTGGCCGAGCCACCTTTCGTCTACCACCTCCCCACGGCATCTACCCCCTCTCGCTTTATCCCATCCCCACTACCTCCCACCGCCGGATCCAGCCCAGTGTCTGCCTCTCCCCCCTCTTCTCCATCGTGATCCGTTCACCCCATCGCCGAAACCTCGGCCCCCTCTCGCTACACCGTATTAAAGCAGCACGACTTGAGGTGATCGAGGAGTACAAGGAGGGTCCCATACGCTCGCACAGCAACGAGGAGGAGGCGAACTGTAACCACCAGATCGATGCCAAGGCCGACGCTAAACCCTAGCCGCCGTCCATGAGCCGTCGATCGCCAGCCTGCCCAACCAGCGCCATAGCACACTCGGTGAGCCCTGTACCTCCACGACATGGTCCGCCTCTCTCATCCGCCTCTAGCCTCGGACGTTGTGCCGAAAGATGCTCTGTCTCGGCAAGCTGTGTGCCGCTTCGCTGTCAGCTTGAAACCCTACCTAGCCACCGATCTGTTCTCATCAACAACCCCACCCCACCTTGACTGTTGCCGCTTCAGCCAAGACGCCAGGTTCCCCGGATCGATCCCCGCCAGCGGCACCCGATCCGTCGCCGGTGTAGAGAGAAGAAGCATGCATCGCGATGTCGTTTATGCGTTAAACCCCTCTAGCTTTTTATTCCTAAACCCGCGCTCCCTCTAGACCCACATATCGACCTTGTTAGGCGTTTTGCAAAAGGCTCTTGGAGATTTGTACCTCAACCATGATCCTCGGATCCACGTGTCCTCCATTGGGCCAATTGCTTGTATGATGGACCCCCGAGGTCGCCTGGCCCTACATCATTCACACGAGACTAGAGCAGTCATGCGGTGTAAAACGTTTTTCTGCAGCGTGGGCCTAAGCATGGCCCCACTGGTCATTGGCTGTGGCTAGGTTCGATGTAACAAAAGCTTTCAATATACATTTAATTCAAATCTTTTCAAATTTAATTCAAATTCAGAATTTAAATCTGTTTAAATATCTTTAAAATACAAATCCAAATAATACAAATAATATGTGTTTTCAAACCAGAAAAATATGAGGAATTCAAATATGCCCTTCAAAATATATTTTGCACACTCTAAAATTCAAGTTGATTAAAATTACAAATAAAATGCCCTTTTCCTTATTTAATTAATAACTTTTGTTTTATAACTCCAAATTTAACAAATAATATGTCTAAAATGATTAGCTCGGACGAGACCTTTCTGTTTATGTATACCTTGTTCTGTTTTGCAGCATGCATCATATAAATATAATGTGTACAGCAACTTAAATGAGGCTAAAACTCAATAAAATGGTTTACTCTTGTATTCCACACCTCACCATGCCATGCTACTTTATTGCCATGCAAATTGTGCATCATTCATCATGGCATGATTGGTTGCTTGTCGATTTATTCATATGCTTGTGCACTTTATTTATGTTGGCCCTTGTTTGTTTGGTTCTTCTTGAATAGATGAGTAGGGGATATATCAAGAGACCCGGTGAGCACTACCTGCATCCTTCTCTCGCTTCAACTGAGCTGCAAGCACTACCACATGCTTGCATACATATAGTACCTATTGCCTCTTTCTTATTCTTGCATCATTGAGTCACATTGCATTAATTTGAATCCCAAGTATTGCATAGCCTTTACTTTCAAACCCCACAAGCTTGTCCCTCCATCCCATGAGCCATTACTAGGAGTTGTTTGAGCCATGCGAGTCAGAGAACAGCATGTGTAGGGTATGTGAGTGTCATTGGATAACGAGGTACCTATACAACTTAATCTGTAGTAATGGGATAACTAATGAAAGTGGCATCGGTGAGCAATATCTATTATTTGGTTTTATGCTCACTTGTGTCCCGTGGGACCCCTGGTACTTGATTCTTGTTCCTTGAATATTAAGGCTATCCACATCCCGGAGGCTTATGAACCCCTGAGCGGCAGCTTGATTCATTCTTATTTCTTGGGGCCACAAACTAGTTTGAGGTTTTATTTACTATCCATGCTTATGCCATGCTTTATCTGCTTTATTTAAATTGTAGCAGGTAACGCGACACTGTCATTGTTAGGAAAGCGGAGTGTTTTGGCAATGTCGACAAGCCGACCACATTTTCGAGTTCGATCATTTACAGACCATTGGCGCAAACCTTGAGTCCGTCTCCTCGGGCCGGTAACTTCGTCATGGTAGCTTAATGGGGTGGCCCTGAAATATTTCTCAACTGTGATCGCTATCGTGGACCTCGTTGGGTTTTGATTTAGTTTTTCCGAGGTTGATCGAGTGTGTGTTGCTATTTGTGCACCCTCAGGTAAAATCTTTCTTAAGCCGTGTCCGCGGTTATATGGGCGACTTGGAGATGTAGTTTATCGATCATAGACAAGAATAACTAAAGTACCGCTTTTAATTTGACTAATAACTGACTAGTAAATAGATGCAACACTCATGGAATGGTTAATAAAACTGCCAATGGATTGGGGGTTGTTGGTCAAACTTCTCGCTTCGGTAGTTTAGGAGGAGGATGGATCTGATGATATTACTGTTATAACTCTTATTTATTAATTCACGGACATCCGCTCTATCTCTGATTTAGGCGGATGGTTAGCGAGTATCTATAGAATTGCTAGGGTTTATCTTTTGCTGCAATTCGTCACCCAGGGTTGTGTCCCTTTAGAGGCATAAAGACTTCTTGAAAATTACCTAGGGTCTCACACGATAAATTATTGGTTCGTATGAGCAGGTACCCTCACAAGATGGATCTTTGGGTGGAGTGGGAGACGACGATGTGGGCAACGATCATTCGTGTAGAGATTAAGGGAACGGGATCCGTGAGATCGTGGGCAGGATGTGCTTATTTATGGGGCATCTTATGACGATTTGCTTTCTTATC
Organism: Avena insularis; assembly: GCA_023614405.1. Taxonomy (NCBI): domain Eukaryota; kingdom Viridiplantae; phylum Streptophyta; class Magnoliopsida; order Poales; family Poaceae; genus Avena; species Avena insularis. The sequence goes on along the minus strand of CM042697.1, from coordinate 32,009,865 downwards.
CGTACTTTCCGGTTGTCTTAACTTCCTTTGATACTCGATGTTTGATGTATGAGGAGATATCCTAAACTATTATATCTATCTGGGATATTTGGATCTGCTTGGTATGGGCGTTGCCATCTTCCTTTCTTTTTAGATGGAATAGCTCTGATGCGATGCTGTTGTGGCATGGTGGCTTGCATACATACTCATTTGTGTATGTAGTTGATCCTCCCTTCTGCCGGGATTTCGCGCCGTTCTTGTCCCGATGTTTGGAAATGGTTGACAGGACGGGATAGAAAGATCTACTGTGAGTGGCATTTAGGGCCCCACCTGGTACTATTTCAACCATTTCTGCTCATTCAACGCTCGAGCATAACTAGGAGGCGTAATTCACCGAGGTAGTTACATAAACACAACTGCCCTAATATACTTCTTTAGAAGTAATAAAAATTAGGACCGACGACTACCAAGTAGATTAACGCTTTCTTTACTATACTTCTGACTTGGTGAGGCAGGATCAAAACATTGGACCTTAGCGAACTCGGGCAAAGATTAGCAAAAGTTTAACATTCTCGATTCCTTACCATAGAGTCTTTGATGCAGGAAGGAGATGGCTCTGAACTTCATTCAAGGCAAGTGGAATGCCAGTTTTCACACATATTGTATAGTTTCAAAGCTTAGGTAGAGAAAACATCACCTGGTAGTGTTGTTGACATCGATTACAGAGTTGTGAAAGGAAGAAAGGTCTCGAGGGGTCAGGTATAAGCAAGCAGGTAAGAAATACTTCAGGAGAGATGTTTTATCTACTGAAGGCATCTTTGGAAGAGTTCCTAGGCAGCTCACAGGCCATACTTGCTAATAGGCGCAATTTTAATAGGAAGTCTAGGGACATGTTTCTCTTCTACTGCTTTTGGATCGGCATAATTTGCTTCTCACCCAGACAGCTTATGTCACCTTGAGGGTGAATCAACAGCTGACATGGTTCACAGAGACCACAAGTAATTGGTCACCCAGAAGGCTCGGCTGTCACATTGCAAGGTGGTCTTGAGAATGATGTTGATGATGTGTTTCCCTGTGGTTGAGCATAGAGGAATGCATGCAGCACCTACCCAACTAACTTCGAAGAAGTTCAAAGGAAAGATCTTTGAAGAGGACTTGTGGCAATCAGCATACACATACACCCCAAGTTACATGCGTACTTGCTTGCGTAACATGTATGTGTAGTGCCAAAGGTGAAAAATATGTGAAGAACATCACACCAAGCTATGGGCGAATGTATAAGTTTGGTGAGTTAAGCAAAAGGTGGATTTGTTTGCAATAATTTGGCAAGAGAGTTTCACCGATAAGATTTCAGGCATGTAAAGACACTTGGAATCATGTTATTTTGTTGGATACGATAAAGGCCGATTCATAATGGTGAAGATAGATTTAAGGTAAAGAATTTGTGCAAGAATTTTTTAGGCCATATGGAAATAGTTCCAAAGGTGGTTGTGTTACTACAGATGCAAGAACCAGAGACAGTGAAAACTGAGTAAAGATGAGGATGGTCAAGTTCTAGAACATTGGCCGAGGTTTATGTAGAATACAAGTGGAAGTGAACTGAGGTCTGCTTTGTAGACATTGGAAACAAGACTTTTTCATGGGTAGTGGCAGATTACTAGTCTGCTGTATCACCATCACAATGTATACTCCATCTTAAAAGCTTAGAGGTAGCAGAGGTGAAATAGAGAACTATGCTTCGACTAACTATTTCTCCGTGGACAAGTTTCTTGTCAGAACTTATGTGAAACGAGCGTGCCATGTATCGAATGAAAATGATTGGGGAGATTGTGGGTACTATGGTTAGAGCGTCGACCCACCAAAGTTCTTAGGATGCCACATAGGAGTTTCAAGCTAAGGATGAAGCCTCCACCGATAAAGTTGTTCAAGGCTGGGAGCTAGAAAAATGTGAATTGTGGCAGTTCCGTATGATTCGAAGGTTGTGCAAAAACGGTTACACATGCTGATACGTGTCCCTGTTCATACCGGTGTGGTAGAAAATGAGGGCTTCTCGGCGAACTGTAATCCTGAGGTGAAGAGCATCAATGAAGATGAAGAACTTGAGGTAGCAATAGGTGGAGAAAACGGTGGTGACACGAACCAAAAGCGATAAATGACGTAGTTTAATTATATGAAGAAGTGGAAGTCACCAGAAGCAAGAAAGGCGTGAAAAGAAACAAAGAATTAAGCGGAATAGAGGAAAGGGCAAATAATGAGGTGTATTAGAATATGAAAGAAGTACAGGGGTGATTGAGGATGTTCTTTACTGAGGAAATAATAATCTCTCATCAATTTTCATCTTTATGCGATTCTCGGATGAAAGGTAAGCTTAAAAAATTGTTTTATTTGCCATTTTATCATTTTTTTTATCCTCATCAACTATTGCTTAATGCAGCGTGGAATATAACAAACTAATAAGAGGAGCAGAAAGATGCTGACATAGTAACGTGTCGTATGTTGAATTATATCATTGAAACTAAACTAGTAAATGTCTTCTTTTATTTATATATCTAACGCTAGTCTGTTGTCTTGATGATAAGTCATGTGGACCTGGGATTACAATTTTTAAATATTATTATATTAATTTTGAAATATCATTCAAAACTAATCACAAAATGTGGATCCATATGTGGTCTATAGAAAGAACACGCATGCAGGTCGACATGTGGATCCATATGTGGTCTGTGAAAAGTGCAGAACACTACATATAATGACAACTGGTTGATTCCATGTGTAGTCTCAGGAAAAGAACACATATGCAATGAACTCTAGGTGGATTCCATATGTAATTACATGAAAATAACATACATGGAAATGACTTTTAGATTTATGGTTAATGAAGCAATACACATTAATGACAATGGTGGTTCCATATGTGGTTTGTGAAAAGAAATGTGATATGTAATGACTCTATCTATGTTAATGAAAAGAACACACATGTATTTAGACACTAGTGGATCCAAGGTGGTTTGTGTGCACACACATGTAATAACTCTGTGGATCTATATATATATCAGGATATCCATGTATATGTGGTCTGTGAAAAGAACAAAATATTTTCAATGACACTGTGAATCTATATATATATTTAAAAGAACACACATGTGTAATGAATCCTTTTGTACTCATATGTGTCTGCAAGAATAATACATTGCAATGACACTGTATCCATACATGGTCCGTGAAAAGAACACACATGTAATGAACTCAAGATCTTATGTGGTTCAGGAAAAGAAAACACATACAATTATTAATCGTCGATCCATATGTGGGTTTAGAAAAGAATGTATGAAAATGATTCTAGATGTGGTTCATGAAAATATAAATTTAAATGCTGACAAATGGTTCCATATGGGGTTGTGAAAAGAATGTATATGCACGACTCTAGTTGTGGCTACGAAAAGAACATACACAATATTAATTTGTGGGATCCATAGGTGGATTGTGAAAAAGAACACATGCAATGAACTCTGGGATCCATATGCAATGACACTGGTGGACTCATATGTGGTCTATGAAACGAACACACATGCAAAGACAATCGGTGGATCCATATGTGGTCTGTGAAAAGGAATGTACATGCAATGACACCGCCACTGTGGATTCCATATAAATTAAAAGAACACACATTTCAATACAATTAGTGATCCACATATGTGGTTTAGAAAAGAACACAAGACTTCTATTGTACACGAAAAAGAACGTACATGTACGACACTGGTGGATCTATATGTGGTCTTTAAAAGAACACACATGACAAAATGGTGGATCTCAAATGTGTTATGTGAAAAAACACATGTAATGAATCAGTATTCCATATGTGGTTTGTGAAAAGAACACGCATGCAATGGCACTGTGGATCCATATGTGGTCTGGTGAAAAATAACACACATGCAATGAACTCTGTGGATCCATTGTGTCTGTGATAAGAACACACATTTCAATGACATGTGTGGATCCATATTTGGCTCAGGACTGAACACATGCAATGACTCGTCAGGTTAGATGAAAAGAACACACATGCAATGACACTTGTTTATCCATATGTGGTTAATGAAAAGCATCCAAAAGCAATGACATCGCAGTGGATCTATATGTGGTCTGCGAAAAGAACGCATGCAATGAAAATGGTGGACCCATATATGTGGTTTGTGAAAAGAACACATGCAATGACACTGTAATCCATATGTTGTCTGGTGAAAAGAACACTGCTGCAATGACACTGTGGATCCATATGTGGTCTGTGAAAGTAAACACACATGTAATGGACTCTCAGATGTTCATGTGGTCTGTGAAAAGAACACTACGCAAATGACTAGCAACTGAAGATTACGTATTGCTCACGTCCCTGTAACACCCAAAAACCCTAAACCCTAAACCCTAAACCCTAAACCCTAAACCCTAAACCCTAAACCCTAAACCCTAAACCCTAAACCCTAAAAAACCCTAAAACCCTAAACCCTAAAAAACCCTAAACCCTAAAAACCCTAAACCCTAAACCCTAAACCCTAAAAAAACCCTAAAACCCAAAAACCCTAAACCCTAAACCCTAAACCCTAAACCCAAAACCCCAACCCTCAAACTCAAACCCCAAACCCTAAAACCCCAAAACCCTAAACCCTAAACCCCAAACCCTAAAACCCTAAACCCTAAACCCTAAAACCCTAAATTTCAACCCAACCCTCAAACCCCAAACCCAAACCCTAAACTCTTTAAACCTAAACCTTAAACTCAAATCCCCAAAACCTTGTAACCAAACCTTTAAACCAACCCTAAACACTAAACCCTATACCTTAAACCCTAAACCCTAAACCCAACTCAAACCCAAACCCTAAATCAAACCTAAACCCTAAACCTCAAACCTAAAACTCAAACCCTAAAACCCAACCTAAACCCTTAACCCTAAACCCTAAACCTTAAACCTTAAACCCTAAACCCTAAACCTCAAAATTTAAAATTTTAAATTTTAAATTTAAATTTTAAATTTAAATTTTAAATTTTAAATTTAAATTTTAAATTTAAATTTTAAATTTTAAATTTTAAATTTAAATTTTAAATTTAAATTTTAAATTTTAAATTTTAAATTTTAAATTTAAATTTAAATTTTAAATTTTAAATTTTAAATTTTAAATTTAAATTTTAAATTTTAAATTTTAAACTCAAATTTCAAACTTAAAACTCAAACTTAAACTCAAATTAAATTTTAAAATCTCAAATTTAAACTCAAAAACCTAAATTTCAAATTTAAAACTCAAACTTAAACCTTAAACTCAAACTCAAACTCAAACCCTAAACTCAAACTCAAATCCCTAAACTCAAACTTTAAACTCCTAAACCTAAACCTTAAATTTTAAATTTTAAATTTTAAATTTTAAATTTTAAATTTTAAATTTTAAATTTTAAATTTTAAATTTAAATTTTAAATTTTAAATTTAAATTTAATTTTAAATTTTAAATTTAAATTTAAATTTTAATTTAAATTTTAAATTTAAATTTTAAATTTTAAATTTTAAATTTAAATTTTAAATTTTAAATTTTAAATTTTAAATTTAAATTTTAAATTTAAAATTTAAATTTTAAATCTAAATTTAAATTTAAACCTTAAATTTTAAATTTTAACTCAAAACTTAAATTTAAACCTTAAATTTTAAACCTTTAAAATTTTAAAACTCAATTTTAAACTCAAATTTTAAACCTTAAAATTAAACTCAAACTTCAAACTTTAAACTCAAACTCAAACTCAAAACTTTAAACCCAAACCCTAAACTCAAACCTTAAAACCTTTAAATTTTAAATTTTAAATTTTAAATTTAAATTTAAATTTTAAATTTTAAATTTAAATTTAAAAATTTAAAATTAATTTTAAATTTTAAATTTAAATTTAAATTTTAAATTTTAAAATTTTAAATTTTAAATTTTAAATTTAAATTTTAAATTTAAATTTTAAATTTTAAATTTTAAATTTTAAATTTTAAATTTTAAATTTTAAATTTTAAATTTTAAATTAAATTTTAAATTTTAAATTTAAATTTCAAATTTTAAATTTTAAATTTTAAATTTAAAATTTTAAACCTTAAACTCAAACCTAAACTCAACCCAAAACTTAAACTCAAATCCAAATTCCTAAACTCAAACTCAACTTAAACCTAAATCCCTAAAACCCTAAACTCCTAAACTCAAACCTTTAAACCTTTAAACCCTAAACCCCAAACCCTAAATCCCTAAACTTTAAATTTAAATTTTAAATTTAAACTTAAATTTTAAACCTTAAACTTAAACTCAAATTTAAACCCTAAATTCCCTAAACCTTTTAAACTTAAACCCTAAATCCCTAAACCCTAAACTCAAATTTCAAATTTAAACCTAAACTTAAACCCTAAACTTTAAACTCAAAACTTAAACTCAAAACCCTAAAACCCAACCCTAAACCCTAAACCTTAAAACTTAAACTCAAAACTCAAACCTTTAAACCCTAAACTCAAACCCTAAACTTAAAACCTTTAAAAACCTTAAACCTAAACCTTTAAACCCTAAACTCAAACCCTAAACCCTCAAACCCTAAACCCAAACCCTCAAACCCTAAACCCCAACCCTTAAACCCTCAAACCCCAAACTCTAAAACCCTAAACTCAAACCTCAAACTTAAACCCTTTAAATTTTAAATTTTAAATTTTAAATTTTAAATTTTAAATTTTAAATTTTAAATTTTAAATTTTAAATTTTAAATTTTAAATTTAAATTTAAATTTAAATTTTAAATTTTAAATTTAAATTTTAAAATTTTAAATTTAAAATTTTAAATTTAATTTTAAATTTTAAATTTTAAATTTTAAATTTTAAATTTTAAATTTTAAATTTTAAATTTAAAATTAAATTAAATTTTAAATTTTAAATTTTAAATTTTAAATTTTAAATTTTAAATTTAAATTTTAAATTTAAATTTTAAATTTTAAATTTTAAATTTAAATTTTAAATTTTAAACTTTAAAATTTTAAACCTTAAATTTAAATTTTAAAATTTAAACTTTAAATTTAAATTTAAATTAAATTTTAAATTTTAAATTTTAAATTTTAAATTTAAATTTTAAATTTAAATTTTAAATTTTAAATTAATTTAAATTTTAAATTTTAAATTTTAAATTTAAATTTTAAATTTAAATTTTAAATTTAAATTAAATTTTAAATTTTAAATTTTAAATTTTAAACAAATTTTAAAATAGATTTTATAATTTTAAATCAAACTAAATTTTAAATTTTAAATTTCAAATTTAAATTTTAAACCAACTCAAATTTTAAATTTTAAACTTAAAACTTAAATCAAATTTTAAACTCAAACCTTAAACCTTAAACCCTAAAACTTAAAACCTTTAAACTTAAACTTAAATTTCAAACTCAAATTTTAAATTTAATTAAATTTAATTTTAAATTTAAATTTTAAATTTTAAATTTAAATTTTAAATTTAAATTTTAAATTTTAAATTTAAATTTAAATTTTAAATTTTAAATTTTAAATTTTAAATTAAACTTTAAATTTTAAATTTTAAATTTTAAATTTAAATTTTAAATTTTAAATTTAAATTTTAAATTTTAAATTTTAAATTTAAATTTTAAATTTAAAATTTTAAATTTAAATTTTAAATTTTAAATTTAAATTTTAAATTTAAATTTTAAATTTTAAATTTAAAATTTTAAATTTTAAATTTTAAATTTTAAATTTCAAATTTTAAACTTAAATTTTAAATTTTAAATTTTAAACTTTAAATTTTAAATTTTAAATTTTAAACTTTAAATTTAAACTTTAAATTTTAAATTTAAATTTAAATTTTAAATTTTAAATTTTAAATTTTAAATTTTAAATTTAAATTTTAAATTTTAAACTTAAATTTTAAATTTTAAATTAAATTTAAATTTTAAATTTTAAATTAAATTTTAAATTTTAAATTTTAAATTTTAAATTTAAATTTAAATTTTAAATTTTTAAATTTTAAATTTAAATTTAAATTTTAAATTTAAATTTTAAATTTAAATTTTAAATTTTAAATTTTAAATTTTAAATTTTAAATTTAAATTTAAATTTTAAATTTTAAATTTAAACTTAAATTTTAAATTTTAAATTTAAATTTTAAATTTTAAACTCAAATTTTAAATTTAAATTTTAAATTCAAACTTAAATTTTAAACTTTAAATTTAAATTTAAATTTTAAATTTTAAATTTTAAATTTTAAATTTTAAATTTTAAATTTTAAATTTTAAATTTTAAATTTTAAATTTTAAATTTTAAATTTTAAATTTAAATTTAAATTTAAATTTTAAATTTTAAATTAAATTTTAAATTTTAAATTTTAAATTTAAATTTTAAATTTAAATTTTAAATTTTAAATTTTAAATTTAAATTTTAAATTTTAAATTTTAAATTTAAATTTTAAATTTTAAATTTTAAATTTTAAATTTTAAATTTTAAATTTTAAATTTTAAATTTTAAATTTTAAATTTTAAACCTTTAAATTTTAAATTTTAAATTTTAAATTTTAAATTTTAAATTTAAATTTAAAATTTAAATTTTAAATTTTAAATTTTAAACCTTAAATTTTAAATTTTAAACTTTAAATTTTAAATTTAAATTTTAAATTTTAAATTTTAAACCTAAATTTTAAATTTTAAATTTAAAACCTTAAACTCAAACCTTAAATTTTAAATTTTAAATTTTAAATTTTAAATTTCAAACCCTAAATTTAAATTTTAAACTCAAATTTTAAATTTAAATTTTAAATTTTAAATTTTAAATTCAAATTTTAAATTTTAAATTTTAAATTTAAATTTTAAATTTTAAATTTTAAATTTAAATTTTAAATTTTAAATTTTAAATTTTAAATTTAAATTTAAATTTAAATTTTAAATTTTAAATTTAAATTTAAATTTTAAATTTTAAATTTAAATTTTAAATTTTAAATTTTTAAATTTTAAATTTTAAATTTTAAATTTTAAATTTTAAATTTAAATTTTAAATTTTAAATTTTAAATTTAAATTTTAAACTAAATTTTAAATTCAAATTTAAATTTTAAATTTAAATTTTAAATTTTAAATTTAAATTTAAATTTTAAATTTTAAATTTAAATTTTAACTCAAACAATTTTAAATTTTAAATTTAAACTTAAATTTAAAACCTTAAATTTAAATTTTAAACCTTAAACTCAAATTTTAAACTCAAACTTAAACCTTAAAATTTAAACTAAACTAAAATTTAAATTTTAAATTTTAAATTTAAATTTTAAATTTTAAATTTTAAATTTTAAATTTTAAATTTTAAATTTTAAATTTTAAATTTAAATTTTAAATTTAAATTTTAAATTTTAAATTTTAAATTTTAAATTTAAATTTTAAATTTTAAATTTTAAATTTTAAATTTTAAATTTAAATTTTAAATTTTAAATTTTAAATTTAAATTTAAATTTTAAATTTTAAATTTTAAATTTTAAATTTTAAATTTTAAATTTTAAATTTTAAATTTTAAATTTTAAATTAAATTTAAATTTTAAATTTTAAATTTTAAATAAATTTAAATTTTAAATTAAATTTTAAACTCAAACCTTAAATTTAAACTCAAATTTTAAATTTTAAACTCAAACCTTAAATTTTAAACTTTAAACTTTAAATTTAAATTTAAATTTTAAATTTTAAATTTTAAATTTTAAATTTTAAATTTTAAATTTTAAATTTTAAATTTTAAATTTTAAAATTTTAAATTTTAAATTTTAAATTTTAAATTTTAAATTTTAAATTTTAAATTTTAAATTTTAAATTTAAATTTTAAATTTTAAATTTTAAAATTTTAAATTTTAAATTTAAATTTTAAATTTTAAATTTTAAATTTTAAATTTAAATTTAAATTTTAAAATTTTAAAATTTTAAACTTTAAATTTAAATTTTAAATTTAAAATTTTAAACTCAAACTTAAACTCAAATTTAAATTTTAAATCAAACTAAACCTTAAATCAAATTTTAAATTTAAATTTTAAATTTTAAATTTAAATTTAAATTTTAAATTTTAAATTTAAATTTTAAATTTTAAATTTTAAATTTAAATTTTAAATTTTAAATTTTAAATTTTAAATTTTAAATTTTAAATTTTAAATTTTAAATTTTAAATTTTAAATTTTAAATTTTAAATTTAAATTTTAAATTTTAAATTTTAAATTTTAAATTTTAAATTTAAATTTTAAATTTTAAATTTTAAATTAAATTTTAAATTTTAAATTTTAAATTTAAATTTTAAATTTAAACTTAAATTTTAAATTTAAATTTAAACTAAATCAAACTTAAATTTTAAATTTTAAACTCAAATTTTAACCCAAACTCAAATTTTAAACCTTAAACTCAAACCTTTAAATTTTAAATTTTAAACCCTAAACTCAAAATTTTAAACCTTAAATTTAAACCTTAAATTTTAAATTTTAAATTTTAAATTTTAAATTTTAAATTTTAAATTTTAAATTTTAAATTTTAAATTTTAAATTTTAAATTTTAAATTTTAAATTTTAAATTTTAAATTTTAAATTTTAAATTTAAATTTTAAATTTTAAATTTTAAATTTTAAATTTTAAATTTTAAATTTTAAATTTTAAATTTTAAATTTAAATTTTAAATTTTAAATTTTAAATTTTAAATTTTAAATTTTAAATTTTAAATTTTAAATTTAAATTTTAAATTTTAAATTTTAAACTCAAATTTTAAATTTTAAATTTTAAACTTTAAATTTAAACCTTAAATTTTAAATTTTAAATTTAAACTCAAATTAAAACCTTTAAATTTAAATTTTAAATTTAAACTCAAACTCACTTAACCTTTAAATTTTAAATTTTAAATTTAAAACTTAAATTTTAAATTTTAAATTTAAATTTAAATTTAAATTTTAAATTTTAAATTTTAAATTTAAATTTTAAATTTTAAATTTTAAATTTTAAATTTTAAATTTTAAATTTTAAATTTTAAATTTTAAATTTTAAATTTAAATTTAAATTTTAATTTTAATTAAATTTTAAATTTAAATTTTAAATTTTAAATTTAAATTTTAAATTTTAAATTTTAAATTTAAAATTTTAAATTTTAAACTCAAATTTTAAATTTTAAATTTAAAATTTAAATTTTAAATTTTAAATTTTAAACTTAAATTTTAAATTTTAAATTTTAAATTTCAAATTTAAACTTAAACTAAAACCTAAACCTTAAACTTAAACTTTAAACCTTAAAACTTAAACCCTAAATTTTAAATTTAAATTTAAATTTTAAATTTAAATTTTAAATTTAAATTTTAAATTTTAAATTTTAAATTTTAAATTTAAATTTTAAATTTTAAATTTTAAATTTTAAATTTTAAATTTTAAATTTTAAATTTAAATTTTAAATTTTAAATTAAATTTAAATTTTAAATTTAAATTTTAAATTTTAAATTTTAAATTTAAATTTTAAAATTTTAAATTTTAAATTTTAAATTTTAAATTTAAATTTAAATTTTAAATTTTAAATTTTAAATTTTAAATTTAAATTTTAAATTTTAAATTTTAAATTTTAAATTTAAAAATTTAAATAAACTTAAATCAAATTTAAACTTTAAAATCAAATTTTAAATTTTAAATTTAAACTTAAACTCAAATTTTAAATTTTAAATTTAAATTTTAAATTTAAATTTAAACTTAAATTTTAAATTTTAAATTTTAAACCTTAAATTTTAAACTTTAAATTTTAAATTTTAAATTTTAAATTTTAAATTTTAAATTTTAAATTTTAAATTTTAAATTTTAAATTTTAAATTTTAAATTTAAATTTTAAATTTTAAATTTTAAATTTTAATTTTAAATTTTAAATTTTAAATTTTAATTTAAATTTTAAATTTTAAATTTAAATTTTAAATTTTAAATTTTAAATTTTAAATTTTAAATTTTAAATTTTAAATTTAAATTTTAAATTTTAAATTTTAAATTTAAATTTTAAATTTTAAATTTTAAATTTTAAATTTAAATTTTAAATTTTAAATTTTAAATTTTAAAATTTTAAATTTTAAATTTTAAAAAATTTTAAACCTTTAAATTTTAAATTTAAACTCAAATTTTAAATTAATTTAAACCTTTAAATTTAAACCTTAAAAATTTAAATTTTAAATTTTAAATTTTAAATTTTAAATTTAAATTTTAAAATTTTAAATTTTAAATTTTAAATTCAAAATTTAAACCTTAAACCTTAAATTTTAAATTTAACCCTAAATTTTAAATTTTAAATCAAATTTTAAATTTTAAATTTTAAATTTTAAACTTAAATTTTAAATTTAAATTTTAACCTTAAACCTTAAATTTTAAACCTTAAACTAATTTTAAATTTTAAATTTAAATTTAAATTTTAAATTTTAAATTTTAAATTTTAAATTTTAAATTTTAAATTTTAAAAAATTTAAATTTTAAATTTTAATTTTAAATTTTAAATTTTAAATTTTAAATTTTAAATTTAAATTTTAAATTTAAATTTAAATTTTAAATTTTAAATTTTAAATTTTAAATTTTAAATTTTAAATTTTAAATTTAAATTTTAAATTTTAAATTTTAAATTTTAAATTTTAAATTTTAAATTTTAAATTTTAAATTTTAAATTTTAAATTTTAAACTCAAATTTAAATTTTAAATTTAAATTTTAAATTTTAAATTTTAAATTTTAAATTTTAAATTTTAAATTTTAAATTTTAAACCTTAAACTTTAAACTCAAACCTTTAAACTTTAAACCTTAAATTTTAAACTTTAACCTTTAAATTTAAACTCAAATCCCTAAATTTTAAACCCTAAATTTTAACTCATTTAAACCTTAAACTAAATTTTAAATTTAAATTTTAAATTTTAAATTTAAATTTTAAATTTTAAATTTTAAATTTTAAATTTAAATTTTAAATTTTAAATTTTAAATTTTAAATTTTAAATTTAAATTTAAATTTTAAATTTTAAATTTTAAATTTTAAATTTAAATTTTAAATTTTAAATTTAAATTTTAAATTTTAAATTTTAAATTTTAAATTTTAAATTTAAATTTTAAATTTTAAATTTTAAATTTTAAATTTTAAATTTAAATTTTAAATTTTAAATTTTAAATTTTAAATTTTAAATTTTAAAATTTTAAATTTTAAATTTTAAATTTTAAATTTAAATTTTAAATTTTAAATTTTAAAACTTAAACTCAAATTTTAAACTCAAATTTTAAACTAAATTTTAAACCTTAAAACTTAAACCTTTAAACCTTAAACCTTTAAATTTTAAACTCAAACTCAAAACTCTTTAAACTCCTAAACTTAAATTTTAAATTTTAAATTTTAAATTTTAAATTTTAAATTTTAAATTTTAAATTTTAAATTTAAATTTTAAATTTTAAATTTTAAATTTAAATTTTAAATTTTAAATTTTAAATTTAAATTTTAAATTTTAAATTTTAAATTTTAAATTTTAAATTTTAAATTTTAAATTTTAAATTTAAATTTAAATTTTAAATTTTAAATTTTAAATTTTAAATTTTAAATTTTAAATTTTAAATTTTAAATTTTAAATTTTAAATTTTAAATTTTAAAATTTTAAATTTAAAATTTTAAATTTTAAATTTTAAATTTAAATTTTAAATTTTAAATTTTAAATTTTAAATTTCAAATTTTAAATTTTAAACTAAACCTTTCAAATTTTAAACTCAAACCTTTAAATTTCAAATTTTAAACTCAAACCTTTAAACTCCTTAAACTCAAATTTTAAACTTAAACTTTAAACCTTAAACCTTAAATTTTAAATCAACCTAAATTTTAAATTTTAAATTTTAAATTTTAAATTTTAAATTTTAAATTTTAAATTTTAAATTTTAAATTTTAAATTTTAAATTTTAAATTTTAAATTTAAATTTTAAATTTTAAATTTTAAATTTAAATTTTAAATTTTAAATTTTAAAATTTTAAATTTAAAATTTAAATTTTAAATTTTAAATTTAAATTTTAAATTTTAAATTTTAAATTTTAAATTTTAAATTTTAAATTTAAAATTTAAATTTTAAATTTTAAATTTAAATTTTAAATTTTAAATTTTAAATTTTAAATTTAAATTTAAATTTTAAATTTTAAATTTTAAATAAACCTCAAACTCAAACCCTTAAACCCTAAAACTCAAACCTTTAAATTAAACTTTAAATTTAAACTTAAATTTAAACCCTTAAATTTTAAACTTTTAAACCTTAAATTTTAAACCTTAAATTTTAAATTTTAAATTTTAAATTTTAAAATTTAAATTTTAAATTTTAAATTAAAATTTAAATTTTAAATTTTAAATTTTAAATTTAAAATTTAAATTTTAAAACTTTAAATTTTAAATTTTAAATTTAAATTTTAAAAATTTTAAATTTTAAATTTAAATTTTAAATTTTAAATTTTAAATTTTAAATTTTAAAATTTTAAATTTAAATTTTAAATTTTAAATTTTAAATTTTAAATTTTAAATTTTAAATTTTAAATTTAAATTTTAAACTCTAAATTTTAAAACCTTTAAAATTTAAAACTCAAACCTTAAACCCTAAATTTTAAATTTAAAACTCAAACTAAATTTTAAACCTTAAATTAACTTAAATTTTAAATTTTAAATTTTAAATTTTAAACTTAAATTTAAATTTTAAATTTAAATTTAAATTTAAATTTTAAATTTTAAATTTAAATTTTAAATTTTAAATTTTAAATTTTAAATTTTAAATTTTAAATTTTAAATTTTAAATTTAAATTTTAAATTTAAATTTTAAATTTTAAATTTTAACTTAAATTTAAATTTTAAATTTTAAATTTAAATTAAATTTAAATTTTAAACTTAAATTTTAAATTTTAAATTTTAAACTTAAATTTTAAATTTTAAATCCTAAACTTTAAACTCAAATTTTAAACTCAAATTTCAAACTCAAACCTTTAAACTTAAATTTAAATTTTAAATCAAACTTAAACTTAAATTTAAATTTTAAACTCAAACTCAAACCTTAAATTTAAATTTTAAATTCAAACCCTAAATTTTAAATTTAAAACCCTTAAATTTTAAATTTAAATTTTAAATTTAAATTTTAAATTTAAATTTTAAATTTAAATTTAAATTTAAATTTTAAATTTTAAATTTTAAATTTTAAATTTTAAATTTAAATTTTAAATTTTAAATTTTAAATTAAATTTAAATTTTAAATTTTAAATTTTAAATTTTAAATTTAAATTTTAAATTTTAAATTTTAAATTTTAAATTTTAAATTTTAAATTTTAAATTTTAAACTTTAAATTTTAAATTTTAAATTTAAATTTTAAATTTTAAATTTCAAATTTAAATTTAAATTTTAAATTTAAATTTTAAATTTTAAATTTTAAATTTAAACCTTAAACCTTAAACCTTAAACCTTAAACCTTAAACCTTAAACCTTAAACCCTAAACCCTAAACCCTAAATCTAAACTCAAAATTTAAACTTTAAATTTAAATTTTAAATTTTAAATTTTAAATTTTAAACCTTAAACTTTAAATTTTAAATTTTAAATTTAAATTTAAATTTTAAATTTTAAATTTTAAATTTTAACTTTAAACCTTTAAATTTTAAACCTTAAACCTTAAATTTTAAATTTTAAATTTTAAATTTAAATTTTAAATTTAAATTTTAAATTAAATTTAAATTTTAAATTTTAAATTTTAAATTTTAAATTTAAATTTTAAATTTAAATTTTAAATTTTAAATTTAAATTTTAAATTTTAAATTTTAAATTTTAAATTTTAAATTTAAATTTTAAATTTTAAATTTTAAATTTTAAATTTTAAATTTAAATTTTAAATTTAAATTTAAATTTTAAATTTAAATTTTAAATTTTAAATTTTAAATCAAACAAATTTAAATTTAAATTTTAAATTTTAAATTTTAAATTTTAAATTTTAAATTTTAAATTTTAAAATTTAAATTTTAAATTTTAAATTTTAAATTTTAAATTTAAATTTTAAATTTTAAATTTTAAATTTTAAATTTTAAATTTTAAATTTTAAATTTTAAATTTTAAACTTAAATTTAAACTCAAAAATCTAAATTTTAAATTTTAAATTTTAAATTTTAAATTTAAATTTAAATTTTAAATTTAAATTTAAATTTTAAATTTAAATTTTAAATTTAAATTTAAATTTTAAATTTTAAATTTTAAATTTAAATTTTAAATTTTAAATTTAAATTTTAAATTTTAAATTTAAATTTTAAATTTAAATTTTAAATTTTAATTTAAATTTTAAATTTTAAATTTTAAATTTTAAATTTTAAATTTAAATTTTAAATTTTAAATTTTAAATTTAAATTTTAAATTTTAAATTTTAAACTAAATTTTAAATTTAAATTTTAAATTTTAAATTTTAAATTTTAAATTTTAAACCTTTAAATTTTAAATTTTAAATTTTAAATTTAAATTTTAAATTTCAAATTTTAAATTTTAAAACCTTAAATTTTAAATTTTAAATTTTAAATTTTAAACTTAAATTTTAAATTTTAAATTTAAACTTAAATTTTAAATTTAAATTTAAATTTTAAACAAATTTTAAATTTTAAATTTTAAACCCTAAATAAACCCTAAACCCTAAATTTAAACCCTAAATTTTAAACCCTAAACCCTTAAATTTTAAATTTTAAACCTTAAACCCTTAAATTTAAATTTTAAATTTTAAATTTTAAATTTTAAATTTAAATTTAAATTTAAACCCAAACCCAAATTTTAAATTTAAATTTAAATTTTAAACCTTAAACCCTAAACCCCAAACCCTAAAACCCCAAAACCGAAAACCAAAACCCCAAAACCCAAACCCCAAACCCAAAAACCCCAAACCCCAAACTCAAACCCCAAACCTTTAAATTTAATTTTAAACCCTAAATTTTAAACCCCAAATTTTAAACCCTAAAATTTTAAACCCCAAACCCTTAAACCCTTAAATTTTAAACCTAAACCTTAAACCTCAAAAACTTAAACCTTAAACCCTAAACCTTTAAATTTTAAACCCTAAACTCAAAACTTAAATTTTAAATTTTAAATTTTAAATTTAAATTTTAAATTTTAAATTTTAAATTTAAATTTTAAATTTTAAATTTAAATTTTAAATTTTAAATTTTAAATTTTAAATTTTAAATTTAAATTTTAAATTTTAAATTAAATTAAATTTTAAATTTAAATTTTAAATTTAAATTTTAAATTTTAAATTTAAATTTTAAATTTTAAATTTTAAATTTTAAATTTAAATTTTAAATTTAAATTAAATTTTAAAATTTAAACTTAAAATTTAAATTAAATTAAATTAAACTTTTAAATTTTAAATTTAAAATTTAACTTAAATTTAAATTTTAAATTTTAAATTTAAATTTAAATTTTAAAACTTTAAAATTTTAACCTAAATTTAAATTTAAAATTTAAACCTTAAAATTAAACTTTAACCTTAAATTTTAAACTTAAACTTAAACCTTTAAACCTAAACTCAACTTTAAACCTCAAACTCAAAACCCTTAAAACTCCTAAACCTTAAACTTTAAAATTTTAAATTTTAAATTTTAAATTTTAAATTTAAATTTTAAATTTTAAATTTTAAATTTAAATTTTAAATTTTAAATTTTAAATTTTAAATTTTAAATTTTAAATTTTAAATTTTAAATTTTAAATTTAAATTTTAAATTTTAAATTTTAAATTTTAAATTTTAAATTTTAAATTTTAAATTTAAATTTAAATTTTAAATTTTAAATTTAAATTTTAAATTTTAAATTTTAAAATTTTAAATTTTAAATTTTAAATTTAAATTTTAAATTTAAATTTTAAATTTTAAATTTTAAATTTAAACTCAAATTTTAAACTTAAATTTTAAATTTTAAATTTAAATTTAAATTTTAAATTTTAAATTTAAACTCAAATTTTAAATTTAAATTCAAACCTTAAATCCTAAATTTTAAACCTAATTTTTAAACCTTAAATTTTAAAACTTTAAACTCAAATTTTAAAATTTAACCTTTAAATTTTAAATTTTAAATTTAAATTTAAAATTTAAATTTTAAATTTTAAATTTTAAATTTAAATTTTAAATTTAAATTTTAAATTTAAATTTAAATTTTAAATTTTAAATTTTAAATTTTAAATTTAAATTTTAAATTTTAAATTTAAATTTAAAATTTAAATTTTAAATTTTAAATTTTAAATTTAAATTTTAAATTTAAAATTTTAAATTTTAAATTTAAATTTTAAATTTTAAAATTTAAATTTTAAAATTTTAAATTTTAAAATTTTAAATTTTAAATTTAAATTTTAAATTTTAAATTTTAAAATTTAAATTAAATTTTAAACCTTAAATTTTAAATTTTAAATTTTAAATTAAACTTAAACTTAAATTTTAAACTCAAACCTAAATTTTAAATTTTAAATTTTAAACCTTTAAATTTAAACTCAAACTTAAACTTTAAACCTTAAATCCTAAACCTTTCAAATTTAAATTTTAAATTTAAATTTTAAATTTTAAATTTTAAATTTAAATTTTAAATTTAAATTTTAAATTTTAAATTTTAAATTTAAATTTAAATTTTAAATTTTAAATTTTAAATTTAAATTTTAAATTTTAAATTTTAAATTTTAAATTTTTAAATTTTAAATTTAAATTTTAAATTTTAAATTTTAAATTTTAAATTTAAATTTTAAATTTTAAATTAATTTAAATTAAATTTAAATTAAAAATTTAAATTTAAATTTTAAATTTTAAATTTTAAATTTTAAATTTTAAATTTTAAATTTTAAATTTTAACCTAAATTTTAAATTTTAAATTTTAAAAATTTTAAATTTAAATTTTAAATTTCAAATTTTAAATTTTAAATTTTAAATTTCAAATTTTAAATTTTAAATTTTAAATTTAAATTTAAATTTTAAACCTTAAAACTTTAAATTTAAATTTTAAATTTAAACTTAAATTTTAAATTTCAAACCTTAAACTTAAACTCAAAACTAACCTTTAAACTTTAAACCTTAAAATTTTAAACCCTAAATTTTAAATTTTAAATTTTAAATTTAAATTTAAATTTTAAATTTTAAATTTTAAATTTTAAATTTTAAATTTTAAATTTAAATTTTAAATTTTAAATTTAAATTTAAATTTTAAATTTAAATTAAATTTTAAATTTTAAATTTTAAATTTTAAATTTTAAATTTAAATTTTAAATTTAAATTTAAATTTTAAATTTAAATTTAAATTTTAAATTTTAAATTTTAAATTTTAAATTTTAAATTTAAATTTTAAATTTTAAATTTTAAATTTTAAATTTTAAATTTTAAATTTTAAAACCTTAAATTTTAAATCAACTCAAATTAAATTAAATTTCAAATTTAAACCTAAAATTTTAAACTCAAATTAAATTTCAAACCTTAAACTCAAACCTTCAACCCTAAACCTTAAATCCCTAAACTCCTAAACTTTAAACTCAAACCCTAAATTTTAAACCTTTAAACTTTAAACTTTAAATTTTAAATTTTAAACTTTAAACCTTAAACCTTAAATTTTAAATTTTAAATTTTAAATTTAAATTTTAAATTTTAAATTTTAAATTTTAAATTTAAATTTTAAATTTAAATTTAAATTTTAAATTTTAAATTAAATTTAAATTTTAAATTTAAATTTAAATTTAAATTTTAAATTTAAATTTAAATTTTAAATTTTAAATTTTAAATTTTAAATTTTAAATTTAAATTTTAAATTTTAAATTTTAAATTTAAATTTTAAATTTTAAATTTTAACTTAAATTTTAAATTTAAATTTTAAATTTTAAATTTAAATTTTAAATTTCAAATTTTAAATTTAAACCTTAAATTTTAAACTTTAAATTTTAAATTTAAACCTTAAACCTTAAACCTTTAAATTTTAAACTCAAATTTTAAACTCAAATTTCAAACTTAAATTTAAACCTTAAACTCAACTCAACTTAAATTTTAAACTTAAAATTTTAAACCTTCAAATTAAACTTTAAACTCAAACTTAAATTTTAAAACCTTTAAATTTTAAACTTTAAATTTTAAATTTTAAATTTTAAATTTAAATTTAAATTTAAATTTAAATTTAAATTTAAATTTTAAATTTTAAATTTAAATTTAAATTTAAATTTAAATTTTAAATTTTAAATTTAAATTTAAATTTTAAATTTTAAATTTAAATTAAATTTAAATTTTAAATTTAAATTTTAAATTTAAATTTTAAATTTAAATTTAAATTTTAAATTTTAAATTTTAAATTTAAATTTAAATTTTAAATTTAAATTTTAAATTTTAAATTTTAAATTTAAATTTAAATTTTAAATTTTAAACTTAAATTTTAAATTTAAATTTTAAATTTTAAATTTTAAAATTTAAATTTCAACTCAAATTTTAAACTCAAATTTCAAATTTAAATTTTAAATTTAAACTCAAATTTTAAATTTTAAATCAAACTCAAATTTAAACTTAAACCCTAAACTCAAATTTTAAATTTCAAACCTTAAAAATTTTAAACCTTTAAACTCAAACCTTTAAACCTTAAATTTTAAATTTAAATTTAAATTTAAATTTTAAATTTTAAATTTAAATTTAATTTAAATTAAATTTTAAATTTTAAATTTAAATTTAAATTTAATTTAAATTAAATTTTAAATTTAAATTAAATTTTAAATTTTAAATTTTAAATTTAAATTTAATTTAAATTTAAATTTTAAATTTTAAATTTAAATTTAAATTTTAAATTTTAAATTTAAATTTTAAATTTTAAATTTAAATTTTAAATTTAAATTTTAAATTAAATTTTAAATTTAAATTTTAAATTTTAAATTTAAAATTAAATTTTAAATTTCAAATTTTAAATTTTAAATTTTAAATTAAATTTAAACTCAAATTTTAAATTTTAAATTTTAAACTCAAATTTTAAATTTCAAACTCAAATTTTAAATTAAACTCAAAACCTTAAAACCTTTAAATCCAAACTCAAACTTAAACTTAAACTTAAACCTTTAAAATTCTAAACCCTAAACTTAAATTTTAAATTTAAATTTTAAATTTTAAATTTAAATTTTAAATTTAAATTTTAAATTTAAATTTAAATTTTAAATTTTAAATTTAAAATTTTAAATTTTAAATTTAAATTTTAATTTAAATTTAAATTTAAATTTAAATTAAATTTAAATTTAAATTTTAAATTTAAAATTTAAATTTAAATTTTAAATTTAAATTTAAATTTTAAATTTTAATTTAAATTTAAATTAAATTTTAAATTTTAAATTTAAAATTTAAATTTAAATTTTAAATTTTAAATTTAAATTTAAATTTTAAAATTTTAAATTTTAAATTTTAAATTTTAAACTCAAAAACTCAAATTTTAAATTTAAACTCAAATTTAAATTTTAAATTTTAAAATTTTAAATTTTAAACTTTAAAACTCAAACCTCAAACTTTAAAACTCAACTTTAAACTTTCAAACTCAAACTTTAAACCTAAAACTCAAACTCAAAACTCAAACTCTAAACCTTAAACCTTAAATTTTAAATTTTAAATTTTAAATTTTAAATTTTAAATTTAAATTTAAATTTTAAATTTAAATTTAAATTTTAAATTTTAAATTTAAATTTTAAATTTAAATTTTAAATTTTAAATTTTAAATTTAAATTTAAAATTTAAATTTAAATTTTAAATTTTAAATTTTAATTTAAATTTAAATTTAAATTTTAAATTTTAAATTAAATTTAAATTTAAATTTAAATTTTAAATTTTAAATTTTAAATTTTAAATTTAAATTTTAAATTTAAATTTAAATTTTAAATTTTAAATTTTAAAATTTTAAATTTTAAATTTAAATCAACCTTAAATTTAAATTTTAAATTTTAAATTTTAAACCCAAAATTTCAACCTTAAAATTTTAAACTCAAATTTTAAATTTTAAACTCAAATTTTAAACTCAAATTTTAAATTTTAAACCCTAAACCTTTAAAATTTTAAACTTTAAACTCAAACTTAAACTTTAAACTTTAAATTTAAATTTAAATTTTAAATTTTAAATTTTAAATTTAAATTTTAAATTTAAATTTTAAATTTTAAATTTAAATTTAATTTTAAATTTAAATTTTAAATTTTAAATTTAAATTTTAAATTTAAATTTAAATTTAAATTTTAAAAATTTAAATTTAAATTTTAAATTTTAAATTTAAATTAAATTTAAATTTTAAATTTAAATTTAAATTTTAAATTTAAATTTTAAATTTTAAATTTAATTTTAAATTTTAAATTTAAATTTTAAATTTTAAATTTTAAATTTAAATTTTAAATTTTAAACTCAAATTTTAAACCAAAATTTTAAACTCAAATCAACTTTAAATTTAAATTTTAAACTCAAACTTTAAACTCAAACCCTCAAACTCAAACCCTAAAACTCAAACTCAAACCTAAACCCTAAACTCCTAAACCCTAAATTTTAAATTTTAAATTTAAATTTTAAATTTAAATTTAAATTTTAAATTTAAATTAAATTTAAATTTTAAATTTTTAAATTTTAAATTTTAAATTTAAATTTAAATTTAAATTTTAAATTAAATTTTAAATTTTAAATTTTAAATTTTAAATTTTAAATTTTAAATTTTAAATTTTAAATTTTAAATTTAAATTTTAAATTTTAAATTTTAAATTTTAAATTTTAAATTTAAATTTTAAATTTTAAATTTAAATTTTAAATTTTAAATTTAAAATTTTAAATTTTAAATTTTAAATTTTAAATTTAAATTTTAAATTTTAAATTTAAACCTTAAATTTCAAATTTAAATTTTAAACTTAAATTTAAACTCAAATTTCAAATTTAAATTTTAAATTTAACCTAAACCTCAAAATTAAATTTAATTTTAAATTTTAAACCTTTAAATTTTAAATTTTAAAATTAAACTCTCAAATTTAAACCTTAAACTTAAAATTTTAAATTTTAAATTTAAATTTTAAATTTAAATTTTAAATTTTAAATTTAAATTTTAAATTTTAAATTTAAATTTTAAATTTAAATTTTAAATTTAAATTTTAAATTTTAAATTTTAAATTTTAAATTTTAAATTTTAAATTTTAAATTTAAATTTTAAATTTTAAATTTTAAAATTTAAATTTAAATTTTAAATTTTAAATTTTAAATTTTAAATTTTAACTTAAATTTAAATTTAAATTTTAAATTTAAATTTTAAATTTAAATTTAAACTTAAATTTAAATTTAAATTTTAAATTTTAAATTTTAAATTTTAAATTTTAAAAATTAAAATAAACTTAAATTTTTAAATTTTAAATTTTAAATTTTAAACCTTAAATTTTAAATTTCAAATTTAAAACCTAAAACTCAAACTCAAATTTAAACCTTAAATTTTAAACCTTAAACTTTAAATCAAACTTTAAACCTTAAACTCAAAATTTTAAATTTAAATTTTAAATTTTAAATTTAAATTTAAATTTTAAATTTTAAATTTTAATTTAAATTTTAAATTTTAAATTTTAAATTTAAATTTAAATTTTAAATTTTAAATTTTAAATTTAAATTTAAATTTAAATTTTAAATTTTAAATTTAAATTTTAAATTTTAAATTTTAAATTTTAAATTTAAATTTAAATTTTAAATTTTAAATTTTAAATTTTAAATTTAAATTTAAACTTAAATTTTAAATTTTAAATTTTAAATTTTAAACTTAAATTTAAATTTTAAATTTAAATTTAAATTTAAATTTTAAACTTAAATTTTAAATTTTAAATTTTAAATTTTAAACCAAATTTTAAACTCAAAATTTAAATCAAAACTTAAATTTTAAATTTAAATTTTAAATTTTAAATTTAAATTTTAAATTTTAAACTCAAATTTAAATTTTAAATTTTAAATTTTAAATTTTAAATTTAAATTTTAAATTTTAAATTTAAATTTTAAATTTTAAATTTAAATTTTAAATTTTAAATTTAAATTTTAAATTTTAAATTTAAATTTTAAATTTAAATTTAAATTTTAAATTTTAAATTTAAATTTTAAATTTTAAATTTTAAATTTAAATTTAAATTTTAAATTTTAAATTTTAAATTTTAAATTTTAAATTTTAAATTTTAAATTTAAATTTAAAATTTAAATTTAAATTTTAAATTTTAAATTTTAAACCTAAATTTTAAATTTTAAATTTAAATTTTAAATTTAAATTTAATTTAAATTTTAAATTTTAAATTTTAAATTTAAATTTAAATTTAAATTTTAAATTTTAAATTTAAATTTTAAATTTAAATTTTAAATTTTAAATTTAAATTTTAAATTTTAAATTTTAAATTTTAAATTAAACCTAAATTTTAAATTTTAAATTTAAATTTTAAATTTTAAATTTTAAATTTAAATTTTAAATTTAAATTTAAATTTTAAATTTTAAATTTAAATTTTAAATTTTAAATTTTAAATTTAAATTTTAAATTTTAAATTTTAAATTTTAAATTTTAAATTTTAAATTTTAAACTTAAATTTAAATTTTAAATTTTAAATTTTAAATTTAAATTAAATTAAACTTAAATTTAAATTTTAAACTTTAAATTTTAAATTTTAAATTTAAAATTTTAAATTTTAAATTTAAACCTTAAATTTAAATTTAAATTTAAACTTAAACCTTAAATTTTAAATTTTAAATTTTAAATTAAATTTAAATTTTAAATTTTAAATTTTAAATTTTAAATTTTAAATTTTAAATTTAAATTTAAATTTAAATTTTAAATTTAAATTTTAAATTTAAATTTAAATTTTAAATTTAAATTTTAAATTTTAAATTTAAATTTTAAATTTTAAATTTTAAATTAAATTTAAATTTTAAATTTAAATTTAAATTTTAAATTTAAATTTTAAATTTTAAATTTTAAATTTAAATTTTAAATTTTAAACTTAAATTTTAAATTTTAAATTTAAACTCAAATTTAAATTTAAATTTTAAACTCAAATTTAAACTTTAAATTTTAAATTTTAAATTTTAAATTTTAAATTTAAACCTAAATTTTAAACTTAAACTTAAACTTAAATTTAAATTTTAAATTTTAAACTTAAACTTAAATTTAAATTTAAATTTTAAATTTTAAATTTTAAATTTAAATTTTAAATTTAAATTTAAATTTAAATTTAAATTTTAAATTTTAAATTTAAATTTTAAATTTTAAATTTTAAATTTAAATTTTAAATTTTAAATTTTAAATTTTAAAATTTTAAATTTTAAATTTTAAATTTTAAATTTAAATTTTAAATTTAAATTTTAAATTTTAAATTTTAAATTTTAAATTTTAAATTTAAATTTTAAATTTAAATTTTAAATTTTAAATTTTAAATTTTAAATTTTAAATTTTAAACTCAAATTTTAAATTTTAAATTTAAATTTTAAATTTTAAATTTTAAACTCAAACCTAAACTTTAAATTTAAATTTAAATTTAAACCTTAAATTTAAACCTTTAAACTTAAATTTTAAATTTAAATTTTAAATTTTAAATTTTAAATTTAAATTTTAAATTTTAAATTTAAATTTTAAATTTAAATTTTAAATTTAAATTTTAAATTTTAAATTTTAAATTTTAAAATTTAAATTTTAAATTTAAATTTTAAATTTTAAATTTTAAATTTTAAATTTTAAATTTAAATTTTAAATTTTAAATTTTAAATTTTAAATTTTAAATTTAAATTTTAAATTTAAATTTTAAATTTTAAATTTAAATAAATTTTAAATTTTAAATTTAAATTTTAAATTTAAATTTAAATTTAAATTTTAAATTTTAAATTTTAAATTTAAATTAAATTAAATTTTAAACTTAAATTTTAAATTTTAAATTTTAAATTTTAAATTTAAACCTAAATTTAAATTTTAAATTTAAAATTTTAAACTTAAATTTTAAATTTTAAATTTTAAATTTTAAATTTAAATTTTAAATTTAAATTTTAAATTTTAAATTTAAAATTATATTTTAAATTTTAAATTTTAAATTTTAAATTTAAATTTTAAATTTTAAATTTTAAATTTTAAATTTTAAATTTTAAATTTTAAATTTTAAATTTTAAATTTTAAATTTTAAATTTTAAATTTTAAATTTTAAATTTAAATTTTAAATTTTAAATTTAAATTTAAATTTTAAATTTTAAATTTTAAATTTTAAATTTTAAATTTTAAATTTAAATTTTAAATTTTAAATTTTAAATTTTAAATTTTAAATTTTAAATTTAAATTTTAAATTTTAAATTAAATTTAAATTTTAAATTTAAATTTTAAATTTAAATTTTAAATTTTAAAATTTTAAATTTTAAACTCAAATTTAAATTTAAATTTTAAATTTTAAACCTTAAATTTTAAATTTTAAATTTTAAACTTAAATTTTAAATTTTAAATTTTAAATTTTAAATTTTAAATTTTAAATTTTAAATTTTAAATTTAAATTTTAAATTTTAAATTAAATTTAAATTTTAAATTTAAATTTTAAATTTAAATTTTAAATTTTAAATTTAAATTTTAAATTTAAATTTTAAATTTTAAATTTTAAATTTTAAATTTTAAATTTAAATTTAAATTTTAAATTTTAAATTTTAAATTTAAATTTTAAATTTTAAATTTAAATTTAAATTTTAAATTTTAAATTTTAAATTTTAAATTTAAATTTTAAATTTTAAATTTTAAATTTAAATTTAAATTTAAATTTTAAATTTTAAATTTTAAATTTAAATTTTAAATTTAAATTAAATTTAAATTTTAAATTTAAATTTTAAATTTTAAATTTAAATTTAAATTTTAAATTTTAAATTAAATTTAAATCAAATTTAAATTTTAAATTTTAAATTTTAAATTTTAAATTTTAAATTTTAAATTTTAAATTTAAATTTTAAATTTAAATTTTAAATTTTAAATTTTAAATTTAAATTTTAAATTTTAAATTTTAAATTTAAATTTAAATTTTAAATTTTAAATTTTAAATTTAAATTTTAAATTTAAATTTAAATTTTAAATTTTAAATTTAAATTTAAATTTTAAATTTTAAATTTTAAATTTTAAATTTTAAATTTAAATTTTAAATTTTAAATTTTAAATTTTAAATTTTAAATTTTAAATTTTAAATTTTAAATTTAAATTTTAAATTTTAAATTTTAAATTTTAAATTTAAATTTTAAATTTTAAATTTTAAATTTTAAATTTTAAATTAAACTCAAATTTAAATTTTAAACTCAAACCTTAAATTTTAAATTTTAAACTTAAACTTTAAATTTTAAACTTAAATTTTAAATTTTAAATTTTAAATTTAAATTTTAAACCTTAAATTTTAAATTTTAAATTTTAAATTTTAAATTTAAATTTTAAATTTTAAATTTTAAATTTTAA
The DNA here is from genome assembly GCA_023614405.1 of Avena insularis. NCBI lineage: Eukaryota > Viridiplantae > Streptophyta > Magnoliopsida > Poales > Poaceae > Avena > Avena insularis. The sequence continues at coordinate 31,982,432 of CM042697.1, read as the reverse complement.
ATTTAAATTTAAATTTTAAATTTAAATTTAAATTTAAATTTTAAATTTTAAATTTTAAATTTTAAATTTTAAATTTTAAATTTAAATTTTAAATTTTAAATTTAAATTTTAAATTTTAAATTTTAAATTTAAATTTTAAATTTAAATTTTAAATTTAAATTTTAAATTTTAAATTTTAAATTTTAAATTTTAAATTTTAAATTTTAAATTTTAAACTTAAATTTTAAATTTTAAATTTTAAATTTTAAATTTAAATTTTAAATTTTAAATTTAAATTTTAAATTTTAAATTTAAATTTTAAATTTTAAATTTTAAATTTTAAACTCAAATTTTAAACTTTAAATTTAAACCTTTAAACTTAAATTTAAACTCAAACCTTAAATTTTAAATTTTAAATTTAAATTTAAATTTTAAATTTAAATTTTAAATTTAAATTTAAATTTTAAATTTTAAATTTTAAATTTTAAATTTTAAATTTTAAATTTTAAATTTTAAATTTTAAATTTTAAATTTAAATTTTAAATTTAAATTTTAAATTTTAAATTTTAAATTTAAATTTTAAATTTTAAATTTAAATTTTAAATTTTAAATTTTAAATTTTAAATTTTAAATTTAAATTTTAAATTTTAAATTTTAAATTTTAAATTTTAAATTTTAAATTTTAAATTTTAAATTTAAATTTTAACCTAAATTTTAAATTTTAAATTTAAATTTTAAATTTTAAATTTTAAACTTAAATTTAAATTTAAACTAAACTAAATTTTAAATTTTCAAATTTTAAACTCAAAACTAAATTTTAAATTTCAAATTTTAAATTTAAACCTTAAACTCAAATTTCAAATTAAACTCAAATTTTAAATTTTAAATTTTAAATTTTAAATTTTAAATTTAAATTTAAATTTAAATTAAATTTTAAATTTTAAATTTAAATTTTAAATTTTAAATTTAAATTTAAATTTTAAATTTAAATTTAAATTTTAAATTTAAATTTTAAATTTAAATTTTAAATTTTAAATTTAAATTTAAATTTTAAATTTTAAATTTTAAATTTTAAATTTTAAATTTAAATTTTAAATTTTAAATTTAAATTTTAAATTTTAAATTTAAATTTAAATTTTAAATTTTAAATTTTAAATTTTAAATTTTAAATTTTAAATTTTAAATTTAAATTTTAAATTTTAAATTTTAAATTTTAAATTTTAAATTTTAAATTTTAAATTTTAAACTCAAATTTTAAATTTTAAATTTCAAATTTTAAATTTTAAACTTAAATTTTAAATTTTAAACTTAAATTTTAAACTTTAAATTTTAAATTTTAAACTTAAACTCAAATTTAAATTTAAATTTTAAATTTTAAATTTAAATTTTAAACTTAAATTTTAAATTTAAACTTTAAATTTTAAATTTTAAATTAAATTTTAAATTTTAAATTTAAATTTTAAATTTTAAATTTTAAATTTTAAATTTAAATTTAAATTTAAATTTTAAATTTTAAATTTTAAATTTAAATTTTAAATTTTAAATTTAAATTTAAATTTTAAATTTAAATTTTAAATTTAAATTTAAATTTAAATTTTAAATTTTAAATTTTAAATTTAAATTTAAATTTTAAATTTTAAATTTTAAATTTTAAATTTTAAATTTAAATTTAAATTTTAAATTTTAAATTTTAAATTTTAAATTTTAAATTTAAATTTTAAATTTTAAATTTTAAACTTAAAATTTTAAATTTTAAACCTTAAACTCAAACCTAAATTTTAAAATTTTAAACTTAAACTTAAATTTTAAATTTAAATTTTAAATTTTAAACTTTAAATTTTAAATTTAAATTTAAATTTTAAATTTTAAATTTTAAATTTAAATTTTAAATTTTAAATTTAAATTTTAAATTTTAAATTTTAAATTTTAAATTTAAATTTTAAATTAAATTTTAAATTTTAAATTTTAAATTTTAAATTTAAATTTTAAATTTTAAATTTAAATTTTAAATTTTAAATTTTAAATTTTAAATTTTAAATTTAAATTTTAAATTTTAAATTTTAAATTTAAATTAAATTTTAAATTTAAATTTTAAATTTAAATTTTAAATTTTAAATTTAAATTTTAAATTTTAAATTTTAAATTTAAATTTAAATTTTAAATTTTAAAATTTAAATTTTAAATTTAAACTCAAATTTTAAATTTAAATTTTAAACCTAAATTTTAAATTTTAAATTTTAAACCTAAACTCAAATTTAAACCTCAAATTTTAAATTTTAAATTTAAATTTTAAATTTTAAATTTAAATTTTAAATTTTAAATTTTAAATTTTAAATTTAAATTTTAAATTTAAATTTTAAATTTAAATTTTAAATTTAAATTTTAAATTTAAATTTAAATTTAAATTTTAAATTTTAAATTTTAAATTTAAATTTTAAATTTTAAATTTAAATTTTAAATTTAAATTTTAAATTTTAAATTTTAAATTTTAAATTTAAATTTTAAATTTTAAATTTTAAATTTTAAATTTAAATTTTAAATTTTAAATTTTAAATTTTAAATTTTAAATTTTAAATTTCAAATTTTAAATTTTAAATTTTAAATTTAAAATTTTAAATTTCAAATTTTAAATTTTAAACCTAAATTTTAAATTTTAAACCTAAAATTTTAAATTTAAATTTAAACTCAAATTTTAAACTTAAACCTTAAACTCAAACCCTAAACCTTAAATTTAAACTAAATTTTAAATTTTAAATTTTAAATTTTAAATTTTAAATTTAAATTTTAAATTTAAATTTTAAATTTAAATTTTAAATTTTAAATTTTAAATTTAAATTTTAAATTTAAATTTTAAATTTTAAATTTTAAATTTTAAATTTTAAATTTTAAATTTAAATTTTAAATTTTAAATTTAAATTTTAAATTTAAATTTTAAATTTAAATTTTAAATTTTAAATTTTAAATTTTAAATTTAAATTTTAAATTTTAAATTTTAAATTTTAAATTTTAAATTTAAATTTTAAATTTAAATTTTAAATTTAAATTTTAAATTTTAAATTTTAAATTTTAAACTTAAATTTAAACTCAAACCTTAAATTTTAAATTTTAAACTCAAATTTAAATTTTAAACTCAAATTTTAAACTTAAACCTCAAATTTTAAATTTTAAACTCAAACTTTAAATTTTAAACTTAAACCTTAAAACTTTAAACTTAAACTTAAATTTTAAATTTTAAATTTTAAATTTTAAATTTAAATTTTAAATTTAAATTTTAAATTTAAATTTTAAATTTTAAATTTTAAATTTTAAATTTAAATTTTAAATTTTAAATTTTAAATTTTAAATTTTAAATTTAAATTTTAAATTTTAAATTTTAAATTTAAATTTAAATTTAAATTTTAAATTTAAATTTTAAATTTAAATTTTAAATTTTAAATTTTAAATTTTAAATTTTAAATTTAAATTTTAAATTTTAAATTTTAAATTTTAAATTTAAATTTAAATTTTAAACCAAATTTTAAATTTTAAATTTTAAATTTTAAATTTAAATTTTAAATTTAAATTTTAAATTTTAAATTTTAAATTTCAAATTAAACTCAAACTTTAAACTTTAAACTTAAACTCAAACTCAAATTTAAACTCAAACTAAACTTTAAACTTAAACTTAAACTTAAATTTTAAATTTTAAATTTTAAATTTAAATTTTAAATTTTAAATTTAAATTTTAAATTTAAATTTAAATTTAAATTTTAAATTTTAAATTTAAATTTTAAATTTTAAATTTTAAATTTTAAATTTTAAATTTTAAATTTTAAATTTTAAATTTAAATTTTAAATTTTAAATTTTAAATTTAAATTTTAAATTTAAATTTTAAATTTTAAATTTTAAATTTAAATTTTAAATTTAAATTTAAATTTTAAATTTAAATTTTAAATTTTAAATTTAAATTTTAAATTTTAAATTAAATTTAAATAAATTTAAATTTAAATTTTAAATTTAAACTAAATTTTAAATTTTAAATTTTAAATTTTAAATTTTAAACTCAAATTTTAAATTTAAATTTAAATTAAACTTAAACTTAAATTTAAATTTTAAACCTTAAACTAAATTTTAAACTTTAAATTAAACTAAATTTAAATTTTAAATTTTAAATTTTAAATTTTAAATTTTAAATTTAAATTTTAAATTTTAAATTTAAATTTAAATTTAAATTTAAATTTAAATTTTAAATTTTAAATTTAAATTTAAATTTTAAATTTAAATTTAAATTTTAAATTTTAAATTTTAAATTTAAATTTTAAATTTTAAATTTTAAATTTTAAATTTTAAATTTTAAATTTTAAATTTAAATTTAAATTTTAAATTTTAAATTTTAAATTTAAATTTTAAATTTTAAATTTTAAATTTAAATTTAAATTTTAAATTTTAAATTTAAATTTAAATTTTAAATTTAAATTTTAAATTTAAACTCAAATTTTAAATTTTAAATTTTAAATTTTAAATTTTAAATTTTAAATTTTAAATCAAATTTTAAATTTTAAACTTAAACCTTTAAACTTAAATTTTAAACTTTAAATTTCAAATTTAAATTTTAAACTCAAACTTAAATTTTAAACTTAAATTTTAAATTTTAAATTTTAAATTTAAATTTTAAATTTTAAATTTTAAATTTAAATTTAAATTTTAAATTTTAAATTTTAAATTTTAAATTTAAATTTTAAATTTTAAATTTTAAATTTTAAATTTAAATTTTAAATTTTAAATTTTAAATTTAAATTTTAAATTTAAATTTAAATTTTAAATTTTAAATTTAAATTTAAATTTAAATTTAAATTTTAAATTAAATTTAAATTTTAAATTTAAATTTTAAATTTTAAATTTAAATTTTAAATTTAAATTTTAAATTTTAAATTTAAATTTTAAATTTTAAATTTTAAATTTTAAATTTAAATTTTAAACTTAAATTTTAAATTTTAAAATTTTAAATTTTAAATTTTAAATTTTAAATTTTAAATTTTAAATTTAAATTTTAAATTTTAAATTTTAAACCTTAAATTTTAAACCTTAAATTTTAAATTTTAAATTTTAAATTTTAAATTTTAAATTTAAATTTTAAATTTTAAATTTTAAATTTAAATTTTAAATTTTAAATTTTAAATTTAAATTTTAAATTTAAATTTTAAATTTTAAATTTAAATTTTAAATTTTAAATTTTAAATTTTAAATTTTAAATTTTAAATTTAAATTTAAATTTTAAATTTTAAATTAAATTTTAAATTTAAATTTTAAATTTAAATTTTAAATTTAAATTTTAAATTTTAAATTTTAAATTTTAAATTTAAATTTAAATTTTAAATTTTAAATTTTAAATTTAAATTTTAAATTTTAAATTTCAAATTTAAATTTAAATTTTAAACTCAAATTTAAACCTTAAATTTTAAATTTAAATTTTAAACTCAAATTTTAAACTTAAATTTTAAACCCCTAAAAAACCCTAAAAAACCCTAAACCCTAAAACCCTAAAAAACCCTAAACCCTAAACCCTAAACCCTAAACCCTAAACCCTAAACCCTAAACCCAAAAAAACCCTAAACCCTAAACCCTAAACCCTAAACCCTAAACCCTAAACCCTAAACCCTAAAAAACCCTAAACCCTAAACCCTAAACCCTAAAACCCTAAACCCTAAACCCTAAACCCTAAACCCTAAACCCTAAACCCTAAACCCTAAACCCTAAACCCTAAACTCTTAATACTGTATGTGGATGACATATTGTTGATTGGGAATGATGTAGACCTTCTTAATAGTGTCAAGGAATATTTGAATAATAGTTTTTCAATGAAGGATCTTGGCGAAGCAGCTTACATATTAGGCATAAAGATTTATAGAGATAGATCGAAACGCCAAATATCATTGTCACAGAGTACATATTTGGACAAAGTTCTAAAGAAGTTTGGAATGGAAGAAAGCAAGAAAGGGTTCTTGCCCATGTTGCCCAATACGACCTTGAGTAAAACTCAAAGTCCAACATCGGCAGAAGATAGAGAAAGGATGAGTAAGACTCCCTATGCCTCAGCCATAGGATCTCTAATGTATGCCATGCTATGTACTAGACCCGACATTGCATATGCTGTTAGTTTAACTAGCAGATATCAAAGTGATCCAGGAGTGGATCATTGACAGCGTCAAAACATCCTTAAGTACTTGAGAAGAACTAAGGATATGGTTCTTTCTTATGGAGGTGATGAACAGCTCGTTGTTAATGGTTACACCGATGCTAGTTGGAACACTGATCCGGATGATTCTAAATCACAATCCGGATACGTATTTATTTTGAATGGTGCAGCAGTTAGCTGGAGGAGTGCAAAGCAAAGCGTTGTGGCGAGATCTTCAACTGAATGGAATACATGGTTGCTTTGAGGCTTCACAAGAAGCGATATGTATGAAAGAGTTCATTACAGAGCTGGGTGTGGTTCCTAGTGCGCTGGACCCAATGTCTATCTACTGTGATAACATGGGCGCCATAGCCAATGCGCAAGAACCAAGGTCACACAAGAAGCTGAAGCATATCAAGCTACGTTTTCACGCTATTCGAGAACATATCCAGGATGGGGATATAAAGATTTGCAAAGTACACACAGATCTGAATGTGGCGGATCCGTTGACTAAACCTCTCCCGAGGGCAAAACATGACCAACACCAAACTGCCATGGGTGTTCGGTATATTACCATGTAATCTAGATTGGATGACTCTAGTGCAAGTGGGAGACTGTTGGAGATATGCCCTAGAGGCAATAATAAATGTAGTTATTATTATATCTTTGTGTTTATGATAAATGTTTACATTCATGCTATAATAGTATTAACAAGGAAACATTAATACTTGTGTGATTTGTAAACTTAATTTGAAGTCCCTAGTATAGCCTCTATACATCACTAGCTTGTTGGTTGATAGATGATTGTGGTTTCCCTATCATGAACATTGAGATGTTGTCAACAACAAGATCATATCATTAGGAGAATGATATGGTGGACATACTCCTATAGATAAGCGTAGCATAAAGATCAAGTCATTTCAATAGTTCAATTGCTATATGCTTTCTGATACATAGTAACCTAATTCCTTCGACCATGAGATCATGCATATCACCTTTACCGGATGGATGCTTTGATGACATCAAACACCACACCGTAACAGGGTGGCTATAAAAGTGGCATTGAGTGTTCGGAAAGTATTGGTTGAGAAACATGGATCAAGAGTGGGATTTGTCCATCCACATGACGGATAGATATACTCTGGGCCCTCTCGGATAAGTAACATATCGTGAGACAAAGGGAAATTGGTATCGTATGTAAGTGGTTCATTCGATCGCAAAGTAATCGTAGAAATATGTGGGAGCCATATGAATTTCCAGATTCCTCTATTGGTTATTGATCGGAGAAGTGTCTCGATCATGTCCGCATAATTCACGAACCGTAGGGAGACACACTTAAGGATTCGACGTTGTTTGAGTAGTTATGGTATTATGAGAAAGAGACCGAATGTTGTTCGGAGTCTCGGATGGGATCCAGGATATCACGAAGTGATCCGGAATGGTCCGGAGAATAAGATTCATATAAGGAAAGTCCCGTTTCGGAGTTCGGGAATGATTCCGGTGATTTCATCGGGAATGTTCTAGAAGGTTCCGGAATGTCCGGCACTCCGGAGGGGAAGGGGTACATGAATGTGTCATTGCATGTTGGAATGATTGCATCATGTATCTAGTGTCATTGCTGTTCCGAATAAGGTATTAAATCAAATCCTAATTTGAAAAGTCAAATAGCAAGTTTGAAAAGTCAAACTGCCAGTTTTCGGAAAGAGGAAAGGTGGGATTGGTGGAGGCCGAATTGGAGGAGGGTTCCTCCCTTGGCCGGCGCACCACCAAGCCGACTTGGGGAGGGACTCTCCTCCCCTTGGCGCCTGCCCTCCCATCTATAAAAGGAGGGGCAGGGCTGCCCTCCTAGACACACAAGTTCCTACCTCTAAATCCCCGGTTTAGAGCCGTTTTGGTTTAGAGCTTCTAATTGCTTTAGCCAACGGTTTAGAGCCTTCTAATTGGTTTAGAGCCCTCTAATTGGTGTGTCTAATTACTAGACCACTAAATAGCCTCTCTCATAAGCTCCACCATACTCGCACCGGCTTAAGGCGAAGCCCTGCGGGATCTCCCCTCTACTTCCGGTACCACGCCGTTGTCTTTCGGGAATCGCGAGGAGAGTGCTACAACCTCCGTCTGCTGGAACAAGGGAGAGGAAGGTCTTCGTCGAGTACCGAACGTGTGACCGACTACGGGAGCGCTGCCGGAACGTGGCGCCGGAAGGATCGTCTACGCGATCTTGAGATCGGAACGAGTACGACTACATCACCCACGAGAATCTGCTCTCGTTAACCGCTTTGGAATCTTCGAGGGTGAGTTCCCCTATCGACTCGTTGCTACAATCTAGTAGATAGATCTTGGCTTGTTTGTTTGTATGCGATAGAAAATTTTTGTTTTCCATGCTACGAACCCCTACAGTGGCATGCACCAACTCCACCCCCCCCCCCCCCGTGGATCGCCTTTTTAGGGTTTGCAAAAAATAAACGAAAATGATAAACACTTCAAAAAATTAAATCCTTTCATATTTAGGTATAGCTTCTAGTAAAATTAACAAAAATGAGTTTCGACTTTATTTGCAAAAAAAAGTTATGCCACGGTAAAAGGTCAGAACTTTTGCATACGATATCGAAAAAATCGATAATATACCAAAATGACGAGAACGAGATTTCGCATCGTCACGCCTACGCTTATTGCCCACAGTTTTATGGTTCTAGGGCTACTTAAAGCAACCTTAAGACCCGATACATGTTTGAGAGTTATGCCTAAAACTCATCGCTTTTCAAGTTTTATGGTCACTGTCATGAGTGATTGCCCACACTTTTTGGGTTTCACCCGGATTTGCATTTCTCGTAAGAACCCTGACATGTTTGAGAGATATGACCAGAAACTCGCCGTTCTCGCGTTTTATGGCCGTTTTCATGAGCTATTGCCCACAGTTTAGGGGTTCTAGGGCGATTTACAGTGACCTTCCGACCTGATACATGTTGGAAAGATATGACCAGAAACTCGTCGTTTTCGCGTTTTATGGCCGTTTTCATGAGCTATTGCCCACATTTTTATGGTTCTAGGGCTACTTAAAGCAACCTTAAGACCCGATACATGTTTGAGAGTCATGCCTAAAACTCGCTGCTTTCATGTTTTATGGTCACTTTCATGAGTTATTGCCACGCTTTTTGGTTTCACCGGATTTGCATGTTTCAAAGAACCCTAAAATGTTTGAGAGATATGACCGTAAACTCGCCGTTCTCGCGTTTTATGGCCGTTTTCATTAGCTATTGCCACAGTTTAGGGGTTCTAGGCCGATTTACAGTGACCTTCCGACCTGATTCATGTTGGAAAGATATGACCAGAAACTCGTCGTTTTCTTGTTTTATGGCCGTTTTCATGAGCTATTGCCCACAGTTTTATGTTTCTAGGGATATTTAAAGCAACCTTAAGACCCGGTACATGTTTGAGAGTTATTCCTAAAAACTCGTTGCTGCTTTTATGGTCATTTTCATGAGTTATTGCCCACGCTTTTTGGTTTCATGGATTTGCATGTCTCGAAGAACCCCGACATGTTTGAGAGTTATGACCAAACTCGCCGCTGCTCGCGTTTTATGGCCGTTTTCATGAGCTATTGCCCACAGTTTTGGGGTTCTAGGGCTATTTACAATGACTTTAAGACCCGATACATGTTTGAGAGTTATGCCTAAAAACTCGTCTTTTTCGTGTTTATGGACGTTTTTATGAGCTATTGCCCACAGTTTTTGGTTCCAATTGGATTTGCAAGGCCTATAAGACCCGTTACATTTTTGAGATATATGAATAAAAACTCGTAGTTTTCGTGCTTTATGGCCATTTTCATGAGCTATTGCCCACTGTTTAGGGGCTCTAGGGCGATTTACAGTGACGTTCTGACTTGATACATGTTGGAAAGAGATGACCAGAAACTCGTCGTTTTCGCGTTTTATGGCCGTTTTCATGAGCTATTGCCCACAGTTTTATGGTTCTAGGGCTACTTAAAGGAAACTTAAGACCCGATACATGTTTGAGAGTTATGCCTAAAAACTCGTCGTTTTCATGTTTTATGGTCACTTTCATGAGTTATTGCCCACGCTTTTGGTTTCAGCGGATTTGCATGTCTCGAAGAACCCCGACATGTTTGAGAGATATGACCGAACTCGCCGTTCTCGCTTTTATGGCCGTTTTCATGAGCTATTGCCACGCTTAGGGGTTCTAGGGCGACGATGACCTTCCGACCTGATACATGTTGGAAAGCACTACTAGGAAAACAGCTATAGGTATCAGCATCTCCGCACATGACTATAGTGCGCCACACGATGTGTGGGCGAGCCGCTGGCGACGCCAAACATCTCGAAGACTATAGTCATGTGCGCCACGGTTGTTAGTGTCATCTGTGGCGCACATGGAGGGGGTGCGCTACGCTAAACGCGCTGCCGTGTGAACCATCCATAAAGCATCTGGGCACCATGGCATAGTGCGCCATGAGTTTAGTACTCTGTGGCGCACTATGGCATGTGCGCCATGTGTTTGTACTCTATGGCGCTATGGCATGTGCGCCATGTATGTAGTGGCATGCACCAACTCCACCCGTGGATCGCCTTTTTAGGGTTTGCAAAAAATAAACGAAAATGATAAACACTTCAAAAAATTAAATCCTTTCATATTTAGGTATAGCTTCTAGTAAAATTAACAAAAATGAGTTTCGACTTTATTTGCAAAAAAAAGTTATGCCACGGTAAAAAGGCCGTAACTTTTGCATACGATATCGAAAAAAATCGTATAATATACCAAAATGACGAGAACGAGATTTCGCATCTGCTCGCCCATAGTTATTGCCCACAGTTTTATGGTTCTAGGGCTACTTAAAGCAACCTTAAGACCCGATACATGTTTGAGAGTTATGCCTAAAAACTCGTCGTTTTCATGTTTTATGGTCACTTTCATGAGTTATTGCCCACAGTTTTTGGGTTTCAGCCGGATTTGCATGTCTCGAAAGAACCCTGACATGTTTGAGAGATATGACCAGAAACTCGCCGTTCTCGCGTTTTATGGCCGTTTTCATGAGCTATTGGCCCCCGGTTGGGGGTTCCAGGGCGATTTACAGAGACCTTCCGACCAGATACAGGTTGGAAAGATATGACCGTAAACTCGCTGCTTTCTGCTTTTATGGCCGCTTTCATGAGCTATTGCCCACATTTTATGGTTCTAGGGCTAATTAAAGCAACCTTAAGACCCGATACATGTTTGAGAGTCATGCCTAAAACTCGCTTTTCATGTTTTATGGTCACTTTCATGAGTTATTGCCCACAGTTTTTTGGTTACAGCCGGATTTGCATGTTTAGAAAGAACCCTAAAATGTTTGAGAGATATGACCGTAAACTTCGCGTTCTCGCTTTTATGGCCGCTTTCATTAGCTATTGCCCACGCTTTAGGGGTTCTAGGCCGATTTACTGTGACCTTCCGACCGATTCATGTTGGAAAGATATGACGTAAACTCGTCGTTTTCTTGTTTTATGGCCGTTTTAAATAGCTATTTCCCACAGTTTTATGTTTATAGGGCTAATTAAAGCAACCTTAAGACACGGTACATGTTTTAGAGTTATGCCTAAAACTCGCTGTTTCTGTTTTATGGTCATTTTCATGAGTTATTGCCCAGCTTTTTGGTTTCACCGGATTTGCATGTCTCGAAGAACCCTCGACATGTTTGAGAGTTATGACCAGAAACTCGCCGCTCGCTTTTATGGCCGTTTTCATGAGCTATTGCCCACGCTTTTGGGGTTCTAGGGCTATTTACAATGACTTTAAGACCCGATACATGTTTGAGAGTTATGCCTAAAACTCGTCTTTTTTCGTGTTTATGGACGCTTTTATGAGCTATTGCCCACGCTTTTGGTGCCAATTGGATTTGCAAGGCCTATAGGACCCGTTACATTTTTGAGATATATGAATAAAAACTCGTAGTTTTCGTGCTTTATGGCCATTTTCATGAGCTATTGCCCACTGTTTAGGGGCTCTAGGGCGATTTTCATGGACGGTCCGAATTGATACATGTTGGATAGAGATGACCAGAAACTCGTCGTTTTCGCGTTTTATGGCCGTTTTCATGAGCTATTGCCCACAGTTTTTTGGTTCTAGGGCTACTTAAAGCAAACTTAAGACCCGATACATGTTTGAGAGTTATGCCAAAAAACTCGACGTTTTCATGTTTTATGGTCACTTTCATGAGTTATTGCCCACGCTTTTGGGTTTCAACGGATTTGCATGTCTCGAAGAACCCTGACATGTTTGAGAGATATGACCAGAAACTGGCCGTTCTCGCGTTTTATGGCCGTTTTCATGAGCTATTGCCCACAGTTTAGGGGTTCTAGGGCGATTTACGTGACCTTCCCGACGATACATGTTGGAAAGCACTACTAGGAAAACAGCTAATCAAGACATCCATGGCGCACATGACTATAGTGCGCCACGATGTGTGTGTGGTGGGCTGGACGCCAAACATCTCAGGCGCACTATAGTCATGTGCGCCCCGGGTGTTAGTGTCATCTCAGGCGCACATGGAGGTGCGCTACGCCTAAGCGCACGCCTCTCTGGTGTGAACCATCGCATAGCATCTGTGGCGCACATGGCATAGTGCGCCACGGTTTACTCTCGTGGCGCACTATGGCATGTGCGCCATGGTTTGTACTCAGGGCGACTATGGCATGTGCGCCACGTATGTAGTGGCATGCACCAACTCCACCCCCCCCCCCCCCGTGGATCGCCTTTTTAGGGTTTGCAAAAAATAAACGAAAATGATAAACACTTCAAAAAATTAAATCCTTTCATATTTAGGTATAGCTTCTAGTAAAATTAACAAAAATGAGTTTCGACTTTATTTGCAAAAAAAAGTTATGCCACGGTAAAAAGGCCGTAACTTTTGCATACGATATCGAAAAAAATCGTATAATATACCAAAATGACGAGAACGAGATTTCGCATCTGCTCGCCCACAGTTATTGCCCACAGTTTTATGGTTCTAGGGCTACTTAAAGCAACCTTAAGACCCGATACATGTTTGAGAGTTATGCCTAAAAACTCGTCGTTTTCATGTTTTATGGTCACTTTCATGAGTTATTGCCCACAGTTTTTTGGTTTCAGCCGGATTTGCATGTATCGAAAGAACCCGGAAATGTTTGAGAGATATGACCGTAAACTCGCTTCTCGCTTTTATGGCCGCTTTTCATGAGCTATTGCCCACGCTTAGGGGTTCTAGGGCGATTTACGTGACCTTCCGACTGATACATGTTGGAAAGATATGACCGTAAACTCGCTGCTGCTGCTTTTATGGCCGTTTTCATGAGCTATTGCCCACATTTTTATGGTTCTAGGGCTACTTAAAGCAACCTTAAGACCCGATACATGTTTGAGAGTCATGCCTAAAAACTCGTCGTTTTCATGTTTTATGGTCACTTTCATGAGTTATTGCCCACAGTTTTTGGGTTTCAGCCGGATTTGCATGTTTCGAAAGAACCCTAAAATGTTTGAGAGATATGACCAGAAACTCGCCGTTCTCGCGTTTTATGGCCGTTTTCATTAGCTATTGCCCACAGTTTAGGGGTTCTAGGCCGATTTACAGTGACCTTCCGACCTGATTCATGTTGGAAAGATATGACCAGAAACTCGTCGTTTTCTTGTTTTATGGCCGTTTTCATGAGCTATTGCCCACAGTTTTATGTTTCTAGGGATATTTAAAGCAACCTTAAGACCCGGTACATGTTTGAGAGTTATGCCTAAAAACTCGTCGTTTTCGTGTTTTATGGTCATTTTCATGAGTTATTGCCCACAGTTTTTGGGTTTCAGCCGGATTTGCATGTCTCGAAAGAACCCTGACATGTTTGAGAGTTATGACCAGAAACTCGCCGTTCTCGCGTTTTATGGCCGTTTTCATGAGCTATTGCCCACAGTTTTGGGGTTCTAGGGCTATTTACAATGACTTTAAGACCCGATACATGTTTGAGAGTTATGCCTAAAAACTCGTCTTTTTCGTGTTTATGGACGTTTTTATGAGCTATTGCCCACGCTTTTGGTTCCAATTGATTTGCAAGGCCTATAAGACCTGCTACATTTTTGAGATATATGAATAAAACTCGTAGTTTTCGTGCTTTATGGCCATTTTCATGAGCTATTGCCCACCGCTTAGGGGCTCTAGGGCGATTTACATGGACGTTCCGACTTGATACATGTTGGAAAGAGATGACCAGAAACTCGTCGTTTTCGCGTTTTATGGCCGTTTTCATGAGCTATTGCCCACAGTTTTATGGTTCTAGGGCTACTTAAAGCAAACTTAAGACCCGATACATGTTTGAGAGTTATGCCTAAAAACTCGTCGTTTTCATGTTTTATGGTCACTTTCATGAGTTATTGCCCACCGTTTTTGGTTTCACCGGATTTGCATGTCTCGAAGAACCCCGACATGTTTGAGAGATATGACCGTAAACTCGCCGTTTCGCTTTTATGGCCGCTTTTCATGAGCTATTGCCCACGCTTTAGGGGTTCTAGGGCGATTTACGTGACCTTCCGACTGATACATGTTGGAAAGATATGACCGTAAACTCGCTGCTTCGCTGCTTTTATGGCCGCTTTCATGAGCTATTGCCCACATTTTTATGGTTCTAGCGCTACTTAAAGCAACCTTAAGACCCGATACATGTTTGAGAGTCATGCCTAAAAACTCGTCGTTTTCATGTTTTATGGTCACTTTCATGAGTTATTGCCCACAGTTTTTGGGTTTCAGCCGGATTTGCATGTTTCGAAAGAACCCTAAAATGTTTGAGAGATATGACCATAAACTCGCCGTTCTCGCTTTTATGGCCGCTTTCATTAGCTATTGCCCACGCTTTAGGGGTTCTAGGCCGATTTACATGACCTTCCGACCGATTCATGTTGGAAAGATATGACCGTAAACTCGCTGCTTTTCTTGTTTTATGGCCGCTTTCATGAGCTATTGCCCACGCTTTATGTTTCTAGGGATATTTAAAGCAACCTTAAGACCCGGTACATGTTTGAGAGTTATGCCTAAAACTCGCTGCTTTCGTTTTATGGTCATTTTCATGAGTTATTGCCCACAGTTTTTGGGTTTCAGCCGGATTTGCATGTCTCGAAAGAACCCTGACATGTTTGAGAGTTATGACCAGAAACTCGCCGTTCTCGCGTTTTATGGCCGTTTTCATGAGCTATTGCCCACAGTTTTGGGGTTCTAGGGCTATTTACAATGACTTTAAGACCCGATACATGTTTGAGAGTTATGCCTAAAAACTCGTCTTTTTCGTGTTTATGGACGTTTTTATGAGCTATTGCCCACAGTTTTTGGTTCCAATTGGATTTGCAAGGCCTATAAGACCCGTTACATTTTTGAGATATATGAATAAAAACTCGTAGTTTTCGTGCTTTATGGCCATTTTCATGAGCTATTGCCCACTGTTTAGGGGCTCTAGGGCGATTTACAGTGACGTTCCGACTTGATACATGTTGGAAAGAGATGACCAGAAACTCGTCGTTTTCGCGTTTTATGGCCGTTTTCATGAGCTATTGCCCACAGTTTTATGGTTCTAGGGCTACTTAAAGCAAACTTAAGACCCGATACATGTTTGAGAGTTATGCCTAAAAACTCGTCGTTTTCATGTTTTATGGTCACTTTCATGAGTTATTGCCCACGCTTTTTGGGTTTCACCGGATTTGCATGTCTCGAAAGAACCCACATGTTTGAGAGATATGACCGTAAACTCGCCGCTCGCGCTTTTATGGCCGCTTTTCATGAGCTATTGCCCACGCTTTAGGGTTCTAGGCGATTTACAAGTGACCTTCCGACCGATACATGTTGGAAAGCACTACTATGGCATGTGCGCCATGGTTTGTACTCTCGTGGCGCACTATGGCATGTGCGCCATGATGTAGTGGCATGCACCAACTCCACCCCCCTGGATCGCCTTTTTAGGGTTTGCAAAAAATAAACGAAAATGATAAACACTTCAAAAAATTAAATCCTTTCATATTTAGGTATAGCTTCTAGTAAAATTAACAAAAATGAGTTTCGACTTTATTTGCAAAAAAAAGTTATGCCACGGTAAAAGGTCAGAATTTTGCATACGATATCGAAAAAAATCGATAATATACCAAAATGACGAGAACGAGATTTCGCATCTGCTCACCCAGCTATTGCCCACAGTTTTATGGTTCTAGGGCTACTTAAAGCAACCTTAAGACCCGATACATGTTTGAGAGTTATGCCTAAAACTCGCTGCTTTTCATGTTTTATGGTCACTTTCATGAGTTATTGCCCACAGTTTTTGGGTTTCAGCCGGATTTGCATGTCTCGAAAGAACCCTGACATGTTTGAGAGATATGACCAGAAACTCGCCGTTCTCGCGTTTTATGGCCGTTTTCATGAGCTATTGCCCACAGTTTAGGGGTTCTAGGGCGATTTACAGTGACCTTCCGACCAGATACATGTTGGAAAGATATGACTCGAACTCGCTGCTGCTTTTATGGCCGTTTTCATGAGCTATTGCCCACATTTTTATGGTTCTAGGGCTACTTAAAGCAACCTTAAGACCCGATACATGTTTGAGAGTCATGCCTAAAAACTCGTCGTTTTCATGTTTTATGGTCACTTTCATGAGTTATTGCCCACAGTTTTTGGGTTTCAGCCGGATTTGCATGTTTCGAAAGAACCCTAAAATGTTTGAGAGATATGACCAGAAACTCGCCGTTCTCGCGTTTTATGGCCGTTTTCATTAGCTATTGCCCACAGTTTAGGGGTTCTAGGCCGATTTACAGTGACCTTACGACCGGATTCATGTTGGAAAGATATGACCGTAAACTCGCTGCTTTGTTTTATGGCTTTTCATGAGCTATTGCCCACGTTTTATGTTTCTAGGGATATTTAAAGCAACCTTAAGACCCGTACATGTTTGAGAGTTATGCCTAAAACTCGTGCTTTCGTGTTTTATGGTCATTTTCATGAGTTATTGCCCAGCTTTTGGTTTCACGGATTTGCATGTCTCGAAAGAACCCTGACATGTTTGAGAGTTATGACCAGAACTCGCCGTTCTCGTGCTTTTATGGCCGTTTTCATGAGCTATTGCCCACAGTTTTGGGGTTCTAGGGCGATTTACAATGACTTTAAGACCCGATACATGTTTGAGAGTTATGCCTAAAACTCGTCTTTTTTCGTGTTTATGGACGCTTATGAGCTATTGCCCACGCTTTTTGGTTCCAATTGATTTGCAAGGCCTATAAGAACCGTTACATGTTTGAGATATATGAACATAAACTCGTAGTTCTCGTGATTTATGGCCTTTTTCATGAGCTATTGCCCACTGTTTAGGGGCTCTAGGGCGATTTACAGTGACGTTCCGACTTGATACATGTTGGAAAGAGATGACCAGAAACTCGCTGCTTTCGCGCTTTTATGGCCGCTTTTCATGAGCTATTGCCCACGCTTTATGGTTCTAGGACTACTTAAAGCAAACTTAAGACCAGATACATGTTTGAGAGTTATGCCTAAAAACTCGCTGCTTTTCATGTTTTATGGTCACTTTCATGAGTTATTGCCCACAGTTTTTGGTTTCACCGGATTTGCATGTCTCGAAGAACCCCGACATGTTTGAGAGATATGACCGTAAACTCGCCGCTCGCTTTTATGGCCGTTTTCATGAGCTATTGCCCACGGTTTGGGGGTTCTAGGGCGATTTACAGTGACCTTCCGACCTGATACATGTTGGAAAGCACTACTATGACTCTCATGGCGCACTATGGCATGTGCGCCACAGTTTGTACTCATGGCGCACTATGGCATGTGCGCCAATGTAGTGGCATGCACCAACTCCACCCCCGTGGATCGCTTTTTTAGGTTTGCAAAAATAAACGAAAATGATAAACACTTCAAAAATTAAATCCTTTCATATTTAGGTATAGCTTCTAGTAAAATTAACAAAAATGAGTTTCACTTTATTTGCAAAAAAGTTATGCCACGGTAAAAGGTCAGAACTTTTGCATACGATATCGAAAAAATCGATAATATACCAAAATGACGAGAACGAGATTTCGATCTGCCTGCTTATGAGCTATTGCCCACAGTTTTATGGTTCTAGGGCTACTTAAAGCAACCTTAAGACCCGATACATGTTTGAGAGTTATGCCTAAAAACTCGCTGCTTTCATGTTTTATGGTCACTTTCATGAGTTATTGCCCACGCTTTTTGGTTTCAATTGATTTGCATGTCTCGAAGAACCCCGACATGTTTGAGAGATATGACCAGAAACTCGCCGTTTCGCGTTTTATGGCCGCTTTTCATGAGCTATTGCCCACGCTTTAGGGGTTCTAGGGCGATTTACAAAGGACCTTCCGACCTGATACATGTTGGAAAGATATGACCAGAAACTCGTCGTTTTCGCGTTTTATGGCCGTTTTCATGAGCTATTGCCCACATTTTTATGGTTCTAGGGCTACTTAAAGCAACCTTAAGACCCGATACATGTTTGAGAGTCATGCCTAAAAACTCGTCGTTTTCATGTTTTATGGTCACTTTCATGAGTTATTGCCCACAGTTTTTGGGTTTCAGCCGGATTTGCATGTTTCGAAAGAACCCTAAAATGTTTGAGAGATATGACCAGAAACTCGCCGTTCTCGCGTTTTATGGCCGTTTTCATTAGCTATTGCCCACAGTTTAGGGGTTCTAGGCCGATTTACAGTGACCTTCCGACCTGATTCATGTTGGAAAGATATGACCAGAAACTCGTCGTTTTCTTGTTTTATGGTCGTTTTCATGAGCTATTGCCCACAGTTTTATGTTTCTAGGGATATTTAAAGCAACCTTAAGACCCGGTACATGTTTGAGAGTTATGCCTAAAAACTCGCTGCTTTCGTGTTTTATGGTCATTTTCATGAGTTATTGCCCACGCTTTTGGTTTCAGCGGATTTGCATGTCTCGAAGAACCTCGACATGTTTGAGAGTTATGACCGTAAACTCGCCGTTCTCGCTTTTATGGCCGCTTTTCATGAGCTATTGCCCACGCTTTTGGGGTTCTAGGGCTATTTACAATGACTTTAAGACCCGATACATGTTTGAGAGTTATGCCTAAAACTCGTCTTTTTCGTGTTTATGGACGTTTTATGAGCTATTGCCCACGCTTTTGGTTCCAATTGATTTGCAAGGCCTATAAGACCCGTTACATTTTTGAGATATATGAATAAAACTCGTATTTTTCGTGTTTTATGGCCATTTTCATGACCTATTGCCCACTGTTTAGGGGCTCTAGGGCGATTTACAGTGACGTTCCGACTTGATACATGTTGGAAAGAGATGACCAGAAACTCGTCGTTTTCGCGTTTTATGGCCGTTTTCATGAGCTATTGCCCACAGTTTTATGGTTCTAGGGCTACTTAAAGCAAACTTAAGACCCGATACATGTTTGAGAGTTATGCCTAAAAACTCGTCGTTTTCATGTTTTATGGTCACTTTCATGAGTTATTGCCCACGCTTTTTGGTTTCAGCCGGATTTGCATGTCTCGAAGAACCTCGACATGTTTGAGAGATATGACCAGAACTCTCGTTCTCGCGTTTTATGGCCGCTTTTCATGAGCTATTGCCCACGCTTTAGGGGTTCTAGGGCGATTTACGTGACCTTCCGACCGATACATGTTGGAAAGCACTACTAGGAAAACAGCTATAGGTAATCCGCACTATGGCATGTGCGCCATGGTTTGTACTGGCGCACTATGGCATGTGCCACGAATGTAGTGGCATGCACAACTCCACCCCGTGGATCGCTTTTTAGGGTTTGCAAAAATAAACGAAAATGATAAACACTTCAAAAAATTAAATCCTTTCATATTTAGGTATAGCTTCTAGTAAAATTAACAAAAATGAGTTTCGACTTTATTTGCAAAAAAAAGTTATGCCACGGTAAAAGGTCAGAACTTTTGCATACGATATCGAAAAAATCGATAATATACCAAAATGACGAGAACGAGATTTCGTCGCCTATGGCCGCTTTCATGAGCTATTGCACAGTTTTATGGTTCTAGGGCTACTTAAAGCAACCTTAAGACCCGATACATGTTTGAGAGTTATGCCTAAAACTCGCTGCTTTCATGTTTTATGGTCACTTTCATGAGTTATTGCCCACGCTTTTTGGTTTCACCGGATTTGCATGTCTCGAAGAACCCCGACATGTTTGAGAGATATGACCGTAAACTTCGCGTTCTCGCTTTTATGGCCGCTTTCATGAGCTATTGCCCACGCTTTAGGGGTTCTAGGGCGATTTACGGACCTTCCGACCGATACATGTTGGAAAGATATGACCGTAAACTCGCTGCTGCTTTTATGGCCGTTTTCATGAGCTATTGCCCACATTTTTATGGTTCTAGGGCTACTTAAAGCAACCTTAAGACCCGATACATGTTTGAGAGTCATGCCTAAAAACTCGTCGTTTTCATGTTTTATGGTCACTTTCATGAGTTATTGCCCACAGTTTTTGGGTTTCAGCCGGATTTGCATGTTTCGAAAGAACCCTAAAATGTTTGAGAGATATGACCAGAAACTCGCCGTTCTCGCGTTTTATGGCCGTTTTCATTAGCTATTGCCCACAGTTTAGGGGTTCTAGGCCGATTTACAGTGACCTTCCGACCTGATTCATGTTGGAAAGATATGACCAGAAACTCGTCGTTTTCTTGTTTTATGGCCGTTTTCATGAGCTATTGCCCACAGTTTTATGTTTCTAGGGATATTTAAAGCAACCTTAAGACCCGGTACATGTTTGAGAGTTATGCCTAAAAACTCGCTGCTTTTCGTTTTATGGTCATTTTCATGAGTTATTGCCCACACATTTATGGTTTCATACGGATTTGCATGTCTCGAAGAACTCGACATGTTTGAGAGATATGACCAGAAACTCGCCGTTCTCGCGTTTTATGGCCGTTTTCATGAGCTATTGCCCACAGTTTTGGGGTTCTAGGGCTATTTACAATGACTTTAAGACCCGATACATGTTTGAGAGTTATGCCTAAAAACTCGTCTTTTTCGTGTTTATGGACGTTTTTATGAGCTATTGCCCACAGTTTTTGGTTCCAATTGGATTTGCAAGGCCTATAAGACCCGTTACATTTTTGAGATATATGAATAAAAACTCGTAGTTTTCGTGCTTTATGGCCATTTTCATGAGCTATTGCCCACTGTTTAGGGGCTCTAGGGCGATTTACAGTGACGTTCCGACTTGATACATGTTGGAAAGAGATGACCAGAAACTCGCTTTCGCTGCTTTTATGGCCGCTTTTCATGAGCTATTGCCCACGTTTTATGGTTCTAGGGCTACTTAAAGCAAACTTAAGACCCGATACATGTTTGAGAGTTATGCCTAAAACTCGCTGCTTTTCATGTTTTATGGTCACTTTCATGAGTTATTGCCACAGCTTTTGGGTTTCAATGGATTTGCATGTCTCGAAGAACCCCGACATGTTTGAGAGATATGACCGTAAACTCGCTGCTCGCCTTTTATGGCCGTTTTCATGAGCTATTGCCCACAGTTTAGGGGTTCTAGGGCGATTTACAGTGACCTTCCGACCTGATACATGTTGGAAAGATATGACTGAGCTATTGCCCACAGTTTTATGGTTCTAGGGCTACTTAAAGCAACCTTAAGACCCGATACATGTTTGAGAGATATCCCTAAAACTCGCTGCTTTCATGTTTTATGGTCACTTTCATGAGTTATTGCCCACGCTTTTGGTTTCATTTGTATTTGCATGTCTCGAAAGAACCCTGACATGTTTGAGAGATATGACCAGAAACTCGCCGTTCTCGCGTTTTATGGCCGTTTTCATGAGCTATTGCCCACAGTTTAGGGGTTCTAGGGCGATTTACAGTGACCTTCCGACCTGATACATGTTGGAAAGATATGACCAGAAACTCGTCGTTTTCGCGTTTTATGGCCGTTTTCATGAGCTATTGCCCACATTTTTATGGTTCTAGGGCTACTTAAAGCAACCTTAAGACCCGATACATGTTTGAGAGTCATGCCTAAAAACTCTTCGTTTTCATGTTTTATGGTCACTTTCATGAGTTATTGCCCACAGTTTTTGGGTTTCAGCCGGATTTGCATGTTTCGAAAGAACCCTAAAATGTTTGAGAGATATGACCAGAAACTCGCCGTTCTCGCGTTTTATGGCCGTTTTCATGAGCTATTGCCCACAGTTTAGGGGTTCTAGGCCGATTTACAGTGACCTTCCGACCTGATTCATGTTGGAAAGATATGACCAGAAACTCGTCGTTTTCTTGTTTTATGGCCGTTTTCATGAGCTATTGCCCACAGTTTTATGTTTCTAGGGATATTTAAAGCAACCTTAAGACCCGGTACATGTTTGAGAGTTATGCCTAAAAACTCGTCGTTTTCGTGTTTTATGGTCATTTTCATGAGTTATTGCCCACAGTTTTTGGGTTTCAGCCGGATTTGCATGTCTCGAAAGAACCCTGACATGTTTGAGAGTTATGACCAGAAACTCGCCGTTCTCGCGTTTTATGGCCGTTTTCATGAGCTATTGCCCACAGTTTTGGGGTTCTAGGGCTATTTACAATGACTTTAAGACCCGATACATGTTTGAGAGTTATGCCTAAAAACTCGTCGTTTTCTTGTTTTATGGCCGTTTTCATGAGCTATTGCCCACAGTTTTTGGTTCCAATTGGATTTGCAAGGCCTATAAGACCCGTTACATTTTTGAGATATATGAATAAAAACTCGTAGTTTTCGTGCTTTATGGCCATTTTCATGAGCTATTGCCCACTGTTTAGGGGCTCTAGGGCGATTTACAGTGACGTTCCGACTTGATACATGTTGGAAAGAGATGACCAGAAACTCGTCGTTTTCGCGTTTTATGGCCGTTTTCATGAGCTATTGCCCACAGTTTTATGGTTCTAGGGCTACTTAAAGCAAACTTAAGACCCGATACATGTTTGAGAGTTATGCCTAAAAACTCGTCGTTTTCATGTTTTATGGTCACTTTCATGAGTTATTGCCCACAGTTTTTGGGTTTCATCCGGATTTGCATGTCTCGAAAGAACCCTGACATGTTTGAGAGATATGACCAGAAACTCGCCGTTCTCGCGTTTTATGGCCGTTTTCATGAGCTATTGCCCACAGTTTTGGGGTTCTAGGGCGATTTACAGTGACCTTCCGACCTGATACATGTTGGAAAGATATGACCAGAAACTCGTCGTTTTCGCGTTTTATGGCCGTTTTCATGAGCTATTGCCCACATTTTTATGGTTCTAGGGCTACTTAAAGCAACCTTAAGACCCGATACATGTTTGAGAGTCATGCCTAAAAACTCGTCGTTTTCATGTTTTATGGTCACTTTCATGAGTTATTGCCCACAGTTTTTGGGTTTCAGCCGGATTTGCATGTTTCGAAAGAACCCTAAAATGTTTGAGAGATATGACCAGAAACTCGCCGTTCTCGCGTTTTATGGCCGTTTTCATTAGCTATTGCCCACAGTTTAGGGGTTCTAGGCCGATTTACAGTGACCTTCCGACCTGATTCATGTTGGAAAGATATGACCAGAAACTCGTCGTTTTCTTGTTTTATGGCCGTTTTCATGAGCTATTGCCCACAGTTTTATGTTTCTAGGGATATTTAAAGCAACCTTAAGACCCGGTACATGTTTGAGAGTTATGCCTAAAAACTCGCTGCTTTCGTGGTTTTATGGTCATTTTCATGAGTTATTGCCCACGCTTTTGGTTTCAAATGATTTGCATGTCTCGAAAGAACCCTGACATGTTTGAGAGTTATGACCAGAAACTCGCCGTTCTCGCGTTTTATGGCCGTTTTCATGAGCTATTGCCCACAGTTTTGGGGTTCTAGGGCTATTTACAATGACTTTAAGACCCGATACATGTTTGAGAGTTATGCCTAAAAACTCGTCTTTTTCGTGTTTATGGACGTTTTTATGAGCTATTGCCCACAGTTTTTGGTTCCAATTGGATTTGCAAGGCCTATAAGACCCGTTACATTTTTGAGATATATGAATAAAAACTCGTAGTTTTCGTGCTTTATGGCCATTTTCATGAGCTATTGCCCACTGTTTAGGGGCTCTAGGGCGATTCTGATGGACGTTCTGACTTGATACATGTTGGAAAGAGATGACCAGAAACTCGTCGTTTTCGCGTTTTATGGCCGTTTTCATGAGCTATTGCCCACAGTTTTATGGTTCTAGGGCTACTTAAAGCAAACTTAAGACCCGATACATGTTTGAGAGTTATGCCTAAAAACTCGTAGTTTTCATGTTTTATGGTCACTTTCATGAGTTATTGCCCACGCTTTTGGTTTCACCGGATTTGCATGTCTCGAAGAACCACTGACATGTTTGAGAGATATGACCATAAACTCGCCGTTCTCGCGTTTTATGGCCGTTTTCATGAGCTATTGCCCACAGTTTAGGGGTTCTAGGGCGATTTACAGTGACCTTCCGACCTGATACATGTTGGAAAGATATGACCGTAAACTCGTTTGCTGCTTTTATGGCCGTTTTCATGAGCTATTGCCCACATTTTTATGGTTCTAGGGCTACTTAAAGCAACCTTAAGACCCGATACATGTTTGAGAGTCATGCCTAAAAACTCGTCGTTTTCATGTTTTATGGTCACTTTCATGAGTTATTGCCCACAGTTTTTGGGTTTCAGCCGGATTTGCATGTTTCGAAAGAACCCTAAAATGTTTGAGAGATATGACCAGAAACTCGCCGTTCTCGCGTTTTATGGCCGTTTTCATTAGCTATTGCCCACAGTTTAGGGGTTCTAGGCCGATTTACAGTGACCTTCCGACCTGATTCATGTTGGAAAGATATGACCAGAAACTCGTCGTTTTCTTGTTTTATGGCCGTTTTCATGAGCTATTGCCCACAGTTTTATGTTTCTAGGGATATTTAAAGCAACCTTAAGACCCGGTACATGTTTGAGAGTTATGCCTAAAAACTCGTCGTTTTCGTGTTTTATGGTCATTTTCATGAGTTATTGCCCACAGTTTTTGGGTTTCAGCCGGATTTGCATGTCTCGAAAGAACCCTGACATGTTTGAGAGTTATGACCAGAAACTCGCCGTTCTCGCGTTTTATGGCCGTTTTCATGAGCTATTGCCCACGGTTTGGGGTTCTAGGGCTATTTACAAAGACATTAAGACCCGATACATGTTTGAGAGTAATGCCTAAAACACCTCTTTTTAGAGTTTATGGACGATATTATGAGCTATTGCCCACAGATTTTGGTTCCAATTGGAATTGCAAGGCCTATAAGACCTGTTACATTTTTGAGATATATGAATAAAACTCGTAGTTTTCGTGCTTTATGGCCATTTTCATGAGCTATTGCCCACGCTTAGGGGCTCTAGGGCGATTTACTGATGACGTTCGACTTGATACATGTTGGAAAGAGATGACCGTAAACTCGCTGCTTTTATGGCCGTTTTCATGAGCTATTGCCCACAGTTTTATGGTTCTAGGGCTACTTAAAGCAAACTTAAGACCCGATACATGTTTGAGAGTTATGCCTAAAAACTCGTCGTTTTCATGTTTTATGGTCACTTTCATGAGTTATTGCCCACAGTTTTTGGGTTTCAGCCGGATTTGCATGTCTCGAAAGAACCCTGACATGTTTGAGAGATATGACCAAAAACTCGCCAATCTCGCATTTTATGGCCGTTTTCATGAGCTATTGCCCACAATTTAGGGGGTCTAGGGCGATTTACGGTGACCTTCCGACCTGATACATGTTGGAAAGATATGAACAGAAACTCGTCGTGCTGCTTTTATGGCCCTTTTCATGAGCTATTGCCCACATTTTTATGGTTCTAGGGCTACTTAAAGCAACCTTAAGACCCGATACATGTTTGAGAGTCATGCCTAAAACTCGCTGCTTTCATGTTTTATGGTCACTTTCATGAGTTATTGCCCACAGTTTTTGGGTTTCAGCCGGATTTGCATGTTTCGAAAGAACCCTAAAATGTTTGAGAGATATGACCAGAAACTCGCCGTTCTCGCGTTTTATGGCCGTTTTCATTAGCTATTGCCCACAGTTTAGGGGTTCTAGGCCGATTTACAATGACATTAAGACCAGATACATGTTTGAAAGATATGACAAAAAACTCGCTGCTTTGTTTTATGGCCGCTTTCATGAGCTATTGCCCACGCTTTATGTTTCTAGGGATATTTAAAGCAACCTTAAGACCCGGTACATGTTTGAGAGTTATGCCTAAAAACTCGTCGTTTTCGTGTTTTATGGTCATTTTCATGAGTTATTGCCCACAGTTTTTGGGTTTCAGCCGGATTTGCATGTCTCGAAAGAACCCTGACATGTTTGAGAGTTATGACCAGAAACTCGCCGTTCTCGCGTTTTATGGCCGTTTTCATGAGCTATTGCCCACAGTTTTGGGGTTCTAGGGCTATTTACAATGACTTTAAGACCCGATACATGTTTGAGAGTTATGCCTAAAAACTCGTCTTTTTCGTGTTTATGGACGTTTTTATGAGCTATTGCCCACAGTTTTTGGTTCCAATTGGATTTGCAAGGCCTATAAGACCCGTTACATTTTTGAGATATATGAATAAAAACTCGTAGTTTTCGTGCTTTATGGCCATTTTCATGAGCTATTGCCCACTGTTTAGGGGCTCTAGGGCGATTTACAGTGACGTTCCGACTTGATACATGTTGGAAAGAGATGACCAGAAACTCGCTGCTGCTTTTATGGCCGTTTTCATGAGCTATTGCCCACAGTTTTATGGTTCTAGGGCTACTTAAAGCAAACTTAAGACCCGATACATGTTTGAGAGTTATGCCTAAAAACTCGTCGTTTTCATGTTTTATGGTCACTTTCATGAGTTATTGCCCACAGTTTTTGGGTTTCAGCCGGATTTGCATGTCTCGAAAGAACCCTTACATTTTTGAGAGATATGACCAGAAACTCGCCGTTCTCGCGTTTTATGGCCGTTTTCATGAGCTATTGCCCACAGTTTAGGGGTTCTAGGGCGATTTACAGTGACCTTCCGACCTGATACATGTTGGAAAGATATGACCAGAAACTCGTCGTTTTCGCGTTTTATGGCCGTTTTCATGAGCTATTGCCCACATTTTTATGGTTCTAGGGCTACTTAAAGCAACCTTAAGACCCGATACATGTTTGAGAGTCATGCCTAAAAACTCGCTGCTTTCATGTTTTATGGTCACTTTCATGAGTTATTGCCACGCTTTGGGTTTCAGCCGGATTTGCATGTTTCGAAAGAACCCTAAAATGTTTGAGAGATATGACCAGAAACTCGCCGTTCTCGCGTTTTATGGCCGTTTTCATTAGCTATTGCCCACAGTTTAGGGGTTCTAGGCCGATTTACAGTGACCTTCCGACCTGATTCATGTTGGAAAGATATGACCAGAAACTCGTCGTTTTCTTGTTTTATGGCCGTTTTCATGAGCTATTGCCCACAGTTTTATGTTTCTAGGGATATTTAAAGCAACCTTAAGACCCGGTACATGTTTGAGAGTTATGCCTAAAAACTCGTCGTTTTCGTGTTTTATGGTCATTTTCATGAGTTATTGCCCACAGTTTTTGGGTTTCAGGCGGATTTGCATGTCTCGAAAGAACCCCGACATGTTTGAGAGTTATGACCAGAAACTCGCCGTTCTCGCGTTTTATGGCCGTTTTCATGAGCTATTGCCCACAGTTTTGGGGTTCTAGGGCTATTTACAATGACTTTAAGACCCGATACATGTTTGAGAGTTATGCCTAAAAACTCGTCTTTTTCGTGTTTATGGACGTTTTTATGAGCTATTGCCCACAGTTTTTGGTTCCAATTGGATTTGCAAGGCCTATAAGACCCGTTACATTTTTGAGATATATGAATAAAAACTCGTAGTTTTCGTGCTTTATGGCCATTTTCATGAGCTATTGCCCACTGTTTAGGGGCTCTAGGGCGATTTACAGTGACGTTCCGACTTGATACATGTTGGAAAGAGATGACCAGAAACTCGTCGTTTTCGCGTTTTATGGCCGTTTTCATGAGCTATTGCCCACATTTTTATGGTTCTAGGGCTACTTAAAGCAACCTTAAGACCCGATACATGTTTGAGAGTTATGCCTAAAAACTCGCTTTCATGTTTTATGGTCACTTTCATGAGTTATTGCCCACGCTTTTGGTTTCACCGGATTTGCATGTCTCGAAGAACCCGACATGTTTGAGAGATATGACCGTAAACTCGCCGCTCGCGCTTTTATGGCCCTTTTCATGAGCTATTGCCCACTGTTTAGGGGTTCTAGGGCGATTTACAGTGACCTTCCGACCTGATACATGTTGGAAAGATATGACCAGAAACTCGTCGTTTTCGCGTTTTATGGCCGTTTTCATGAGCTATTGCCCACATTTTTATGGTTCTAGGGCTACTTAAAGCAACCTTAAGACCCGATACATGTTTGAGAGTCATGCCTAAAAACTCGTCGTTTTCATGTTTTATGGTCACTTTCATGAGTTATTGCCCACAGTTTTTGGGTTTCAGCCGGATTTGCATGTTTCGAAAGAACCCTAAAATGTTTGAGAGATATGACCAGAAACTCGCCGTTCTCGCGTTTTATGGCCGTTTTCATTAGCTATTGCCCACAGTTTAGGGGTTCTAGGCCGATTTACAGTGACCTTCCGACCTGATTCATGTTGGAAAGATATGACCAGAAACTCGTCGTTTTCTTGTTTTATGGCCGTTTTCATGAGCTATTGCCCACAGTTTTATGTTTCTAGGGATATTTAAAGCAACCTTAAGACCCGGTACATGTTTGAGAGTTATGCCTAAAAACTCGCTGCTTTCGTGTTTTATGGTCATTTTCATGAGTTATTGCCCACGCTTTTTGGTTTCACCGGATTTGCATGTCTCGAAGAACCCTGACATGTTTGAGAGATATGACCATAAACTCGCCGTTCTCGCGTTTTATGGCCGTTTTCATGAGCTATTGCCCACAGTTTTGGGGTTCTAGGGCTATTTACAATGACTTTAAGACCCGATACATGTTTGAGAGTTATGCCTAAAAACTCGTCTTTTTCGTGTTTATGGACGCTTTATGAGCTATTGCCCACGCTTTTGGTTCCAATTGATTTGCAAGGCCTATAAGACCTGTTTCATTTTTGATAGATATGAACACAAACTCGTAGTTTTCGTGCTTTATGGCCATTTTCATGAGCTATTGCCCACCGCTTAGGGGCTCTAGGGCGATTTACAGTGACGTTCCGACTTGATACATGTTGGAAAGAGATGACCAGAAACTCGTCGTTTTCGCGTTTTATGGCCGTTTTCATGAGCTATTGCCCACAGTTTTATGGTTCTAGGGCTACTTAAAGCAAACTTAAGACCCGATACATGTTTGAGAGTTATGCCTAAAAACTAGTCGTTTTCATGTTTTATGGTCACTTTCATGAGTTATTGCCCACAGCTTTTGGTTTCAACTGGATTTGCATGTCTCGAAAGAACCCTGACATGTTTGAGAGATATGACCAGAAACTCGCCGTTCTCGCGTTTTATGGCCGTTTTCATGAGCTATTGCCCACAGTTTAGGGGTTCTAGGGCGATTTAAAGTGACCTTCCGACCTGATACATGTTGGAAAGATATGACCGTAAACTCGCTGCTGCTTTTATGGCCGTTTTCATGAGCTATTGCCCACATTTTTATGGTTCTAGGGCTACTTAAAGCAACCTTAAGACCCGATACATGTTTGAGAGTCATGCCTAAAAACTCGTCGTTTTCATGTTTTATGGTCACTTTCATGAGTTATTGCCCACAGTTTTTGGGTTTCAGCCGGATTTGCATGTCTCGAAAGAACCCTAAAATGTTTGAGAGATATGACCAGAAACTCGCCGTTCTCGCGTTTTATGGCCGTTTTCATGAGCTATTGCCCACAGTTAGGGGTTCTAGGCCGATTTACAGTGACCTTCCGACCTGATTCATGTTGGAAAGATATGACCAGAAACTCGTCGTTTTCTTGTTTTATGGCCGTTTTCATGAGCTATTGCCCACAGTTTTATGTTTCTAGGGATATTTAAAGCAACCTTAAGACCCGGTACATGTTTGAGAGTTATGCCTAAAAACTCGTCGTTTTCGTGTTTTATTGTCATTTTAATGAGTTATTGCCCACAGTTTTTTGGTTTAAGCCGGATTTTCATGTCTAGAAAGAAACCAGACATGTTTGAGAGTTATGACCGTAAACTCGCCGTTCGCGCTTTTATGGCCGTTTTCATGAGCTATTGCCCACAGTTTTTGGGGTTCTAGGGCTATTTACAATGACTTTAAGACCCGATACATGTTTGAGAGTTATGCCTAAAAACTCGTCTTTTTCGTGTTTATGGACGTTTTTATGAGCTATTGCCCACAGTTTTTGGTTCCAATTGGATTTGCAAGGCCTATAAGACCCGTTACATTTTTGAGATATATGAATAAAAACTCGTAGTTTTCGTGCTTTATGGCCATTTTCATGAGCTATTGCCCACTGTTTAGGGGCTCTAGGGCGATTTACAGTGACGTTCCGACTTGATACATGTTGGAAAGAGATGACCAGAAACTCGCTGCTGCTTTTATGGCCGCTTTCATGAGCTATTGCCCACGCTTTATGGTTCTAGGGCTACTTAAAGCAAACTTAAGACCCGATACATGTTTGAGAGTTATGCCTAAAACTCGCTGCTTTCATGTTTTATGGTCACTTTCATGAGTTATTGCCACGCTTTTTGGTTTCACCGGATTTGCATGTCTCGAAGAACCCGACATGTTTGAGAGATATGACCGTAAACTCGCCGTCTCGCGCTTTTATGGCCGCTTTTCATGAGCTATTGCCCACGCTTTAGGGGTTCTAGGGCGATTTACGTGACCTTCCGACCGATACATGTTGGCAAGAAATCACCATAAACTCGTCGTTTTCGCGTTTTATGGCCGTTTTCATGAGCTATTGCCCACATTTTTATGGTTCTAGGGCTACTTAAAGCAACCTTAAGACCCGATACATGTTTGAGAGTCATGCCTAAAAACTCGTCGTTTTCATGTTTTATGGTCACTTTCATGAGTTATTGCCCACGCTTTTGGTTTCAAATGGATTTGCATGTTTCGAAGAACCCTAAAATGTTTGAGAGATATGACCGTAAACTCGCCGTTCTCGCTTTTATGGCCGCTTTTCATTAGCTATTGCCCACACTTTAGGGGTTATAGGCCGATTTAAAGTTGACCTTCCGACAGATTCATGTTGGAAAGATATGACCAGAAACTCGTCGTTTTCTTGTTTTATGGCCGTTTTCATGAGCTATTGCCCACAGTTTTATGTTTCTAGGGATATTTAAAGCAACCTTAAGACCCGGTACATGTTTGAGAGTTATGCCTAAAAACTCGTCGTTTTCGTGTTTTATGGTCATTTTCATGAGTTATTGCCCACAGTTTTTGGGTTTCAGCCGGATTTGCATGTCTCGAAAGAACCCTGACATGTTTGAGAGTTATGACCAGAAACTCGCCGTTCTCGCGTTTTATGGCCGTTTTCATGAGCTATTGCCCACAGTTTTGGGGTTCTAGGGCTATTTACAATGACTTTAAGACCCGATACATGTTTGAGAGTTATGCCTAAAAACTCGTCTTTTTCGTGTTTATGGACGTTTTTATGAGCTATTGCCCACAGTTTTTGGTTCCAATTGGATTTGCAAGGCCTATAAGACCCGTTACATTTTTGAGATATATGAATAAAAACTCGTAGTTTTCGTGCTTTATGGCCATTTTCATGAGCTATTGCCCACTGTTTAGGGGCTCTAGGGCGATTTACAGTGACGTTCCGACTTGATACATGTTGGAAAGAGATGACCAGAAACTCGCTGCTGCTTTTATGGCCGCTTTCATGAGCTATTGCCCACGCTTTATGGTTCTAGGGCTACTTAAAGCAAACTTAAGACCCGATACATGTTTGAGAGTTATGCCTAAAACTCGCTGCTTTCATGTTTTATGGTCACTTTCATGAGTTATTGCCACGCTTTTTGGTTTCAATGGATTTGCATGTCTCGAAGAACCCGACATGTTTGAGAGATATGACCAAAACTCTCGCCGTTCTCGCGTTTTATGGCCGTTTTCATGAGCTATTGCCCACAGTTTAGGGGTTCTAGGGCGATTTACAATGACCTTCCGACCTGATTCATGTTGGAAAGATATGACCGTAAACTCGCTGCTTTTATGGCCGCTTTCATGAGCTATTGCCCACATTTTTATGGTTCTAGGGCTACTTAAAGCAACCTTAAGACCCGATACATGTTTGAGAGTCATGCCTAAAACTCGCTGCTTTCATGTTTTATGGTCACTTTCATGAGTTATTGCCCACGCTTTTGGTTTCAAATTGATTTGCATGTCTCGAAAGAACCCTGACATGTTTGAGAGATATGACCAGAAACTCGCCGTTCTCGCGTTTTATGGCCGTTTTCATTAGCTATTGCCCACATTTTAGGAGTTCTAGGCCGATTTACAGTGACCTTCCGACCTGATTCATGTTGGAAAGATATGACCAGAAACTCGTCGTTTTCTTGTTTTATGGCCGTTTTCATGAGCTATTGCCCACAGTTTTATGTTTCTAGGGATATTTAAAGCAACCTTAAGACCCGGTACATGTTTGAGAGTTATGCCTAAAACTCGCTGCTTTCGGTTTTATGGTCATTTTCATGAGTTATTGCCCACGCTTTTGGGTTTCACCGGATTTGCATGTCTCGAAGAACCCCGACATGTTTGAGAGTTATGACAATAAACTCGCCGTTCTCGCGTTTTATGGCCGTTTTCATGAGCTATTGCCCACAGTTTTGGGGTTCTAGGGCTATTTACAATGACTTTAAGACCCGATACATGTTTGAGAGTTATGCCTAAAAACTCGTCTTTTTCGTGTTTATGGACGTTTTTATGAGCTATTGCCCACAGTTTTTGGTTCCAATTGGATTTGCAAGGCCTATAAGACCCGTTACATTTTTGAGATATATGAATAAAAACTCGTAGTTTTCGTGCTTTATGGCCATTTTCATGAGCTATTGCCCATGCTTAGGGGCTCTAGGGCGATTTACAAATGACGTTCGACTTGATACATGTTGGAAAGAGATGACCGTAAACTCGCTGCTTTCGCTTTTATGGCCGCTTTCATGAGCTATTGCCCACGCTTTATGGTTCTAGGGCTACTTAAAGCAAACTTAAGACCCGATACATGTCTGAGAGTTATGCCTAAAACTCGCTTTTCATGTTTTATGGTCACTTTCATGAGTTATTGCCCACACTTTTGGGTTTCAGCCGGATTTGCATGTCTCGAAAGAACCCTGACATGTTTGAGAGATATGACCAGAAACTCGCCGTTCTCGCGTTTTATGGCCGTTTTCATGAGCTATTGCCCACAGTTTAGGGGTTCTAGGGCGATTTACAAGGACCTTCCGACTGATACATGTTGGAAAGATATGACCGTAAACTCGCTGCTTTCGCTTTTATGGCCGCTTTTCATGAGCTATTGCCCACATTTTTATGGTTCTAGGGCTACTTAAAGCAACCTTAAGACCCGATACATGTTTGAGAGTCATGCCTAAAACTCGTCGCTGCTTTCATGTTTTATGGTCACTTTCATGAGTTATTGCCCACAGTTTTTGGGTTTCAGCCGGATTTGCATGTTTCGAAAGAACCCTAAAATGTTTGAGAGATATGACCAGAAACTCGCCGTTCTCGCGTTTTATGGCCGTTTTCATTAGCTATTGCCCACAGTTTAGGGGTTCTAGGCCGATTTACAGTGACCTTCCGACCTGATTCATGTTGGAAAGATATGACCAGAAACTCGTCATTTTCTTGTTTTATGGCCGTTTTCATGAGCTATTGCCCACAGTTTTATGTTTCTAGGGATATTTAAATCAACCTAAAGACTGTGTACATCTTTGTGATTTATGCATAAAAACTCGTCCTTTTCTTGTTTTATGGTGATTTTCATGATTTATTGCCCACGCTTTTTGGTTTCAAATGGATTTGCATGTCTCGAAGAACCCTGACATGTTTGAGAGTTATGCCCATAAACTCGCCGTTCTCGCTGCTTTATGGCCGTTTTCATGAGCTATTGCCCACAGTTTTGGGGTTCTAGGGCTATTTACAATGACTTTAAGACCCGATACATGTTTGAGAGTTATGCCTAAAAACTCGTCTTTTTCGTGTTTATGGACGTTTTTATGAGCTATTGCCCACAGTTTTTGGTTCCAATTGGATTTGCAAGGCCTATAAGACCCGTTACATTTTTGAGATATATGAATAAAAACTCGTAGTTTTCGTGCTTTATGGCCATTTTCATGAGCTATTGCCCACTGTTTAGGGGCTCTAGGATTCTGATTTACAAAGACTTGATACATGTTGGAAAGAGATGACCGTAAACTCGTGCTGCTGCTTTTATGGCCGTTTTCATGAGCTATTGCCCACAGTTTTATGGTTCTAGGGCTACTTAAAGCAAACTTAAGACCCGATACATGTTTGAGAGTTATGCCTAAAACTCGTCGTTTTCATGTTTTATGGTCACTTTCATGAGTTATTGCCCACAGTTTTTGGGTTTCAGCCGGATTTGCATGTCTCGAAAGAACCCTGACATGTTTGAGAGATATGACCAGAAACTCGCCGTTCTCGCGTTTTATGGCCGTTTTCATGAGCTATTGCCCACAGTTTAGGGGTTCTAGGGCGATTTACAGTGACCTTCCGACCTGATACATGTTGGAAAGATATGACCAGAAACTCGCTGCTGCTTTTATGGCCGTTTTCATGAGCTATTGCCCACAATTTTATGGTTCTAGGGCTACTTAAAGCAACCTTTAGACCCGATACATGTTTGAGAGTCATGCCTAAAAACTCGCTGCTTTTCATGTTTTATGGTCACTTTCATGAGTTATTGCCCACAGCTTTTGGTTTCAATGATTTGCATGTTTCGAAGAACCCTAAAATGTTTGAGAGATATGACCGTAAACTCGCTGCTCGCTTTTATGGCCGCTTTCATTAGCTATTGCCCACAGCTTTAGGGGTTCTAGGCGATTTACATGACCTTCCGACCGATTCATGTTGGAAAGATATGACCGTAAACTCGCTGCTTTTCTTGTTTTATGGCCGTTTTCATGAGCTATTGCCCACAGTTTTATGTTTCTAGGGATATTTAAAGCAACCTTAAGACCCGGTACATGTTTGAGAGTTATGCCTAAAAACTCGTCGTTTTCCTGTTTTATGGTCATTTTCATGAGTTATTGGCCACAGTTTTTGGGTTTTAGCCGGATTTGCATGTCTTGAAAGAACCCTGACATGTTTGAGAGTTATGACCAGAAACTCGCCGTTCTCGCGTTTTATGGCCGTTTTCATGAGCTGTTGCCCACAGTTTTGGGGTTCTAGGGCGATTTAC
The DNA here is from genome assembly GCA_023614405.1 of Avena insularis. Lineage (NCBI taxonomy): Eukaryota > Viridiplantae > Streptophyta > Magnoliopsida > Poales > Poaceae > Avena > Avena insularis. Next base: position 31,946,863 of record CM042697.1, on the reverse strand, counting down.
AATGACTTTAAGACCCGATACATGTTTGAGAGTTATGCCTAAAAACTCGTCTTTTTCGTGTTTATGGACGTATTTATGAGCTATTGCCCACAGTTAATGGTTCCAATTGGATTTGCAAGGCCTATAAGACCAGTTACATTTTTGAGATATATGACTAAAAACTCGTAGTTTTCGTGTTTTATGGCCATTTTCATGAGCTATTGCCCACTGTTTAGGGGCTCTAGGGCGATTTACAGTGACGTTCCGACTTGTTACATGTTGGAAAGAGATGACCAGAAACTCGCCGTTTTCGCGTTTTATGGCCGTTTTCATGATCTATTGCCCACAGTTTTATGGTTCTAGGGCTACTTAAAGCAACCTTAAGACCCGATACATGTTTGAGAGTTATGCCTAAAAACTCGTCGTTTTCATGTTTTATGGTCACTTTCATGAGTTATTGCCCACGCTTTTGGTTTCAAATTGATTTGCATGTCTCGAAAGAACCCTGACATGTTTGAGAGATATTTCCAGAAACTCGCCGTTCTCGCGTTTTATGGCCGTTTTCATGAGTTATTGCCCACAGTTTAGGGGTTCTAGGGTGATTTACAGTGACCTTCCGACCTGATACATGTTGGAAAGATATGACCAGAAACTCGCGTTTTATGGCCGTTTTCATGAGCTATTGCCCACATTTTTATGGTTCTAGGGCTACTTAAAGCAACCTTAAGACCCGATACATGTTTGAGAGTCATGCCTAAAAACTCGTCGTTTTCATGTTTTATGGTCACTTTCATGAGTTATTGCCCACAGTTTTTGGGTTTCAGCCGGATTTGCATGTTTCGAAAGAACCCTAAAATGTTTGAGAGATATGACCAAACTTCGCGTTCTCGCTTTTATGGCCGCTTTTCATTAGCTATTGCCCACGCTTTAGGCGTTCTAGGCCGATTTACAGTGACCTTCCAACCTGATTCATGTTGGAAAGATATGACCGTAAACTCGCTGCTTTCTTGTTTTATGGCCGCTTTCATGAGCTATTGCCCACGCTTTATGTTTCTAGGGATATTTAAAGCAACCTTAAGACCCGGTACATGTTTGAGAGTTATGCCTAAAACTCGCTGCTTTCGTGTTTTATGGTCATTTTCATGAGTTATTGCCCACGCTTTTGGTTTCACCGGATTTGCATGTCTCGAAGAACCCCGACATGTTTGAGAGTTATGACCGTAAACTCGCCGTTCTCGCTTTTATGGCCGCTTTTCATGAGCTATTGCCCACGCTTTGGGGTTCTAGGGCTATTTACAATGACTTTAAGACCCGATACATGTTTGAGAGTTATGCCTAAAACTCGCCTTTTTCTTGTTTATGGTCACTTTGATGAGCTATTGCCCACAGTTTTTGGTTCCAATTGGATTTGCAAGGCCTATAAGACCCGTTACATTTTTGAGATATATGAATAAAAACTCGTAGTTTTCGTGCTTTATGGCCATTTTCATGAGCTATTGCCCACTGTTTAGGGGCTCTAGGGCGATTTACAGTGACGTTCCGACTTGATACATGTTGGAAAGAGATGACCAGAAACTCGTCGTTTTCGCGTTTTATGGCCGTTTTCATGAGCTATTGCCCACAGTTTTATGGTTCTAGGGCTACTTAAAGCAAACTTAAGACCCGATACATGTTTGAGAGTTATGCCTAAAACTCGCTGTTTTCATGTTTTATGGTCACTTTCATGAGTTATTGCCCACAGTTTTTGGGTTTCAGCCGGATTTGCATGTCTCGAAAGAACCCTGACATGTTTGAGAGATATGACCAGAAACTCGCCGTTCTCGCGTTTTATGGCCGTTTTCATGAGCTATTGCCCACAGTTTAGGGGTTCTAGGGCGATTTACAGTGACCTTCCGACCTGATACATGTTGGAAAGATATGACCAGAAACTCGCTGCTTTCGCTTTTATGGCCGCTTTCATGAGCTATTGCCCACATTTTTATGGTTCTAGGGCTACTTAAAGCAACCTTAAGACCCGATACATGTTTGAGAGTCATGCCTAAAACTCGCTGCTTTCATGTTTTATGGTCACTTTCATGAGTTATTGCCCACGCTTTTGGTTTCACCGGATTTGCATGTTTCGAAGAACCCTAAAATGTTTGAGAGATATGACCGTAAACTCGCCGTTCTCGCTTTTATGGCCGCTTTCATTAGCTATTGCCCACGCTTTAGGGGTTCTAGGGCGATTTACAGTGACCTTCCGACCTGATTCATGTTGGAAAGATATGACCGTAAACTCGCTGCTTTTGTTTTATGGCCTTTTTCATGAGCTATTGCCCACAGTTTTATGTTTCTAGGGATATTTAAAGCAACCTTAAGACCCGGTACATGTTTGAGAGTTATGCCTAAAAACTCGTCGTTTTCGTGTTTTATGGTCATTTTCATGAGTTATTGCCCACGCTTTTGGGTTTCACCGGATTTGCATGTCTCGAAGAACCTCGACATGTTTGAGAGTTATGACCAGAACTCGCCGTTCGCTTTTATGGCCGCTTTTCATGAGCTATTGCCCAGCTTTTGGGGTTCTAGGGCTATTTACAATGACTTTAAGACCCGATACATGTTTGAGAGTTATGCCTAAAAACTCGCTCTTTTTCGTGTTTATGGACGCTTTTATGAGCTATTGCCCACGCTTTTTGGTTCCAATTGATTTGCAAGGCCTATAAGACCCGTTACATTTTTGAGATATATGAATAAAAACTCGTAGTTTTCGTGTTTTATGGCCATTTTCATGAGCTATTGCCCACCGCTTAGGGGCTCTAGGGCGATTCTGACGACGACTTGATACATGTTGGAAAGAGATGACCGTAAACTCGCTTCGCTGCTTTTATGGCCGCTTTTCATGAGCTATTGCCCACAGTTTTATGGTTCTAGGGCTACTTAAAGCAAACTTAAGACCCGATACATGTTTGAGAGTTATGCCTAAAACTCGCTGCTTTCATGTTTTATGGTCACTTTCATGAGTTATTGCCCACGCTTTTGGGTTTCAAATTGATTTGCATGTCTCGAAGAACCTCGACATGTTTGAGAGATATGACCAAAACTCGCCGTTCTCGCGCTTTTATGGCCGCTTTTCATGAGCTATTGCCCACGCTTTAGGGGTTCTAGGGCGATTTACAAGGACCTTCCGACCGATACATGTTGGAAAGATATGACCGTAAACTCGCTGCTTTCGCTTTTATGGCCGCTTTCATGAGCTATTGCCCACATTTTTATGGTTCTAGGGCTACTTAAAGCAACCTTAAGACCCGATACATGTTTGAGAGTCATGCCTAAAACTCGCTGCTTTCATGTTTTATGGTCACTTTCATGAGTTATTGCCCAGCTTTTGGGTTTCACCGGATTTGCATGTTTCGAAGAACCCTAAAATGTTTGAGAGATATGACCGTAAACTCGCCGTTCTCGCGCTTTTATGGCCGCTTTCATTAGCTATTGCCCACGCTTTAGGGGTTCTAGGCGATTTACCTTCCGACCTGATTCATGTTGGAAAGATATGACCAGAAACTCGTCGTTTTCTTGTTTTATGGCCGTTTTCATGAGCTATTGCCCACAGTTTTATGTTTCTAGGGATATTTAAAGCAACCTTAAGACCCGGTACATGTTTGAGAGTTATGCCTAAAAACTCGCTGCTTTCGTGTTTTATGGTCATTTTCATGAGTTATTGCCCACAGTTTTTGGGTTTCAGCCGGATTTGCATGTCTCGAAAGAACCCTGACATGTTTGAGAGTTATGACCAGAAACTCGCCGTTCTCGCGTTTTATGGCCGTTTTCATGAGCTATTGCCCACAGTTTTGGGGTTCTAGGGCGATTTACAATGACTTTAAGACCCGATACATGTTTGAGAGTTATGCCTAAAACTCGCTCTTTTCGTGTTTATGGACGCTTATGAGTTATTGCCCACAGTTTTTGGTTCCAATTGGATTTGCAAGGCCTATAAGACCCGTTACATTTTTGAGATATATGAATAAAAACTCGTAGTTTTCGTGTTTTATGGCCATTTTCATGAGCTATTGCCCACTGTTTAGGGGCTCTAGGGCGATTTACAGTGACGTTCCGACCTGATACATGTTGGAAAGAGATGACCGTAAACTCGCTGCTTTCGCTGCTTTATGGCCGCTTTTCATGAGCTATTGCCCACAGTTTTATGGTTCTAGGGCTACTTAAAGCAAACTTAAGACCCGATACATGTTTGAGAGTTATGCCTAAAAACTCGCTGCTTTCATGTTTTATGGTCACTTTCATGAGTTATTGCCCACGCTTTTTGGGTTCATCCGGATTTGCTGTCTCGAAAGAACCCTGTCATTTTTGAGAGATATGACCATAAACTCGCCAATCTCGCGTTTTATGGCCGTTTTCATGAGCTATTGCCCACAGTTTAGGGGTTCTAGGGCGATTTACGGTGACCTTCCGACCTGATACATGTTGGAAAGATATGACCAGAAACTCGTCGTTTTCGCGTTTTATGGCCGTTTTCATGAGCTATTGCCCACATTTTTATGGTTCTAGGGCTACTTAAAGCAACCTTAAGACCCGATACATGTTTGAGAGTCATGCCTAAAACTCGCTGCTTTCATGTTTTATGGTCACTTTCATGAGTTATTGCCCACGCTTTTGGGTTTCAGCCGGATTTGCATGTTTCGAAAGAACCCTAAAATGTTTGAGAGATATGACCGTAAACTCGCCGTTCTCGCTTTTATGGCCGCTTTTCATTAGCTATTGCCCACGCTTTAGGGGTTCTAGGGCGATTTACAAGTGACCTTCCGACCGATTCATGTTGGAAAGATATGACCGTAAACTCGCTGCTTTTGTTTTATGGCGCTTTCATGAGCTATTGCCCACGCTTTTATGTTTCTAGGGATATTTAAAGCAACCTTAAGACCCGGTACATGTTTGAGAGTCATGCCTAAAACTCGCTGCTTTTCGTGTTTTATGGTCATTTTCATGAGTTATTGCCCACGCTTTTTGGGTTTCAGCCGGATTTGCATGTCTCGAAAGAACCCTTACATGTTTGAGAGTTATGACCGAAACTCGCCGTTCGCTTTTATGGCCGTTTTCATGAGCTATTGCCCACAGTTTTGGGGTTCTAGGGCTATTTACAATGACTTTAAGACCCGATACATGTTTTAGAGTTATGCCTAAAAACTCGCTTTTTCGTGTTTATGGACGCTTTATGAGCTATTGCCCACGCTTTTGGTTCCAATTGATTTGCAAGGCCTATAAGACCCGTTACATTTTTGAGATATATGAATAAAAACTCGTAGTTTTCGTGTGCTTTATGGCCATTTTCATGAGCTATTGCCCACGCTTAGGGGCTCTAGGGCGATTTACATGACGTTCCGACTTGATACATGTTGGAAAGAGATGACCGTAAACTCGCTGTTTCTGCTTTTATGGCCGTTTTCATGAGCTATTGCCCACAGTTTTATGGTTCTAGGGCTACTTAAAGCAAACTTAAGACCCGATACATGTTTGAGAGTTATGCCTAAAACTCGCTGCTTTCATGTTTTATGGTCACTTTCATGAGTTATTGCCCACGCTTTTGGTTTCACCGGATTTGCATGTCTCGAAGAACCCCGACATGTTTGAGAGATATGACCGTAAACTCGCCGTGCTCGCTTTTATGGCCGTTTTCATGAGCTATTGCCCACGCTTTAGGGGTTCTAGGGCGATTTACAAAGGACCTTCCGACTGATACATGTTGGAAAGATATGACCGTAAACTCGCTGCTTTCGCTGCTTTTATGGCCGTTTTCATGAGCTATTGCCCACATTTTATGGTTCTAGGGCTACTTAAAGCAACCTTAAGACCCGATACATGTTTGAGAGTCATGCCTAAAAACTCGCTGCTTTTCATGTTTTATGGTCACTTTCATGAGTTATTGCCCACGCTTTTTGGGTTTCACCGGATTTGCATGTCTCGAAGAACCCTAAAATGTTTGAGAGATATGACCGTAAACTCGCCGTTCTCGCTTTTATGGCCGCTTTTCATTAGCTATTGCCCACGCTTTAGGGGTTCTAGGGCGATTTACAAGGACCTTCCGACCTGATTCATGTTGGAAAGATATGACCGTAAACTCGCTTTCTTGTTTTATGGCCGCTTTTCATGAGCTATTGCCCACGCTTTATGTTTCTAGGGATATTTAAAGCAACCTTAAGACCCGGTACATGTTTGAGAGTTATGCCTAAAAACTCGCTGCTTTCGTGTTTTATGGTCATTTTCATGAGTTATTGCCCACGCTTTTGGTTTCACCGGATTTGCATGTCTCGAAGAACCCCGACATGTTTGAGAGTTATGACCAAAACTCGCCGTTCTCGCTTTTATGGCCGCTTTCATGAGCTATTGCCCACAGCTTTGGGGTTCTAGGGCTATTTACAATGACTTTAAGACCCGATACATGTTTGAGAGTTATGCCTAAAACTCGTCTTTTCGTGTTTATGGACGTTTTTATGAGTTATTGCCCACAGTTTTTGGTTCCAATTTGATTTGCAAGGCCTATAAGACCCGTTACATTTTTGAGATATATGAATAAAAACTCGTAGTTTTCGTGTTTTATGGCCATTTTCATGAGCTATTGCCCACAGTTTAGGGCTAGGGGATTTGGATACATGTTGGAAAGAGATGACCGTAAACTCGTTTATGGCCGCTTTCATGAGCTATTGCCCACGCTTTATGGTTCTAGGGCTATTTAAAGCAACCTTAAGACCCGATACATGTTTGAGAGTTATGCCTAAAACTCGCTGCTTTCATGTTTTATGGTCACTTTCATGAGTTATTGCCCACGCTTTTGGTTTCATTTGCATGTCTCGAAGAACCCATGTTTGAGAGATATGATTTATGGCCTTTTCATGAGCTATTGCCTGCTTAGGGGTTCTAGGGCGATTTACAAAGTGACCTTCCGACTTGATACATGTTGGAAAGAGATGACCGTAAACTCGCTGCTTTCGCTTTTATGGCCATTTTCATGAGCTATTGCCCACAGTTTTATGGTTCTAGGGCTACTTAAAGCAACCTTAAGACCCGATACATGTTTGAGAGTTATGCCTAAAACTCGCTTTTCATGTTTTATGGTCACTTTCATGAGTTATTGCCCACAGCTTTTGGTTTCAAATGGATTTGCATGTCTCGAAGAACCCCGACATGTTTGAGAGATATGACCGTAAACTCGCTGCTCGCTTTTATGGCCGTTTTCATGAGCTATTGCCCACGCTTTAGGGGTTCTAGGGCGATTTACGTGACCTTCCGACCGATACATGTTGGAAAGATATGACCGTAAACTCGCTGCTTTCGCTTTTATGGCCGTTTTCATGAGCTATTGCCCACATTTTTATGGTTCTAGGGCTACTTAAAGCAACCTTAAGACCCGATACATGTTTGAGAGTCATGCCTAAAAACTCGTCTTTTTCATGTTTTATGTTCACTTTCATGAGTTTTTGCCCACTGGTTTTGGGGTTAAGCCGGATTTGCATGTCTCGAAAGAACCCTAAAATGTTTGAGAGATATGACCGTAAACTCATTGCTCGCTTTTATGGCCGCTTTTCATTAGCTATTGCCCACGCTTTAGGGGTTCTAGGCCGATTTACAAGGACCTTCCGACCTGATTCATGTTGGAAAGATATGACCGTAAACTCGCTGCTTTCTTGTTTTATGGCCGCTTTTCATGAGCTATTGCCCACGCTTTATGTTTCTAGGGATATTTAAAGCAACCTTAAGACCCGGTACATGTTTGAGAGTTATGCCTAAAACTCGCTGCTTTCGTGTTTTATGGTCATTTTCATGAGTTATTGCCCACGCTTTTGGGTTTCAGCGGATTTGCATGTCTCGAAGAACCTCGACATGTTTGAGAGTTATGACCGTAAACTCGCCGTTCTCGCTTTTATGGCCGCTTTCATGAGCTATTGCCCACGCTTTGGGGTTCTAGGGCTATTTACAATGACTTTAAGACCCGATACATGTTTGAGAGTTATGCCTAAAACTCGTCTTTTTTCGTGTTTATGGACGCTTTTATGAGCTATTGCCCACGCTTTTGGTTCCAATTGATTTGCAAGGCCTATAAGACCCGTTACATTTTTGAGATATATGAATAAAACTCGTAGTTTTCGTGTTTTATGGCCATTTTCATGAGCTATTGCCCACGCTTAGGGGCTCTAGGGCGATTTACAATGACGTTCCGACTTGATACATGTTGGAAAGAGATGACCGTAAACTCGCTGCTGCTTTTATGGCCGTTTTCATGAGCTATTGCCCACAGTTTTATGGTTCTAGGGCTACTTAAAGCAAACTTAAGACCCGATACATGTTTGAGAGTTATGCCTAAAAACTCGTAGATTTCATGTTTTATGGTCACTTTCATGAGTTATTGCCCACGCTTTTGGGTTTCAGCCGGATTTGCATGTCTCGAAGAACCCCGACATGTTTGAGAGATATGACCGTAAACTCGCCGTTCTCGCTTTTATGGCCGCTTTTCATGAGCTATTGCCCACGCTTTAGGGGTTCTAGGGCGATTTACAAGGACCTTCCGACCGATACATGTTGGAAAGATATGACCGTAAACTCGCTGCTTTGTTTTATGGCCGTTCTCATGAGCTATTGCCCACATTTTTATGGTTCTAGGGCTATTTAAAGCAACCTTAAGACCCGATACATGTTTGAGAGTTATGCCTAAAACTCGCTTTCATGTTTTATGGTCACTTTCATGAGTTATTGCCCACGCTTTTTGGGTTTCACCGGATTTGCATGTCTCGAAGAACCCGAAATGTTTGAGAGATATGACCGTAAACTCGCTGCTCGCGCTTTTATGGCCGCTTTTCATGAGCTATTGCCCACAGCTTTAGGGGTTCTAGGGCGATTTACAATGACTTTAAGACCGATTCATGTTTGAGAGTTATGCCTAAAACTCGTCTTTTTCGTGTTTATGGACGCTTTTATGAGCTATTGCCCACAGCTTTTGGTTTCTAGGGATATTTAAAGCAACCTATAAGACCCGGTACATGTTTGAGATATATGCCTAAAACTCGTAGTTTTCGTGTTTTATGGACATTTTCATGAGCTATTGCCCACTCTTTAGGGTTTCTAGGGCGATTTGCATGTGACGTTCCGACTTGATACATGTTTGAAAGAGATGACCGTAAACTCGCTGCTCGCTGCTTTTATGGCCGTTTTCATGAGCTATTGCCCACAGTTTTATGGTTCTAGGGCTAGTTACAGAGACTTTAAGACCCGATACATGTTTGAGAGTTATGCCTAAAAACTCGTTTTTTTCATGTTTTATGTTCAATTTAATGAGTTATTGCCCACGCTTTTGGTTTCCAATGGATTTGCATGTCTATAAGAACCCGACATGTTTGAGATATATGACTAAAAACTCGTAGTTTTCGTGTTTTATGGCCATTTTCATGAGCTACTGCCCACTGTTTAGGGGTTCTAGGGCGATTTACAGTGACGTTACGACCTGATACATGTTGGAAAGAGATGACCAGAAACTCGTTGTTTTCGCGTTTTATGGCCGTTTTCATGAGCTATTGCCCACAGTTTTATGGTTCTAGGGCTACTTAAAGCAACCTTAAGACCCGATACATGTTTGAGAGTTATGCCTAAAAACTCGTCGTTTTCATGTTTTATGGTCACTTTCATGAGTTATTGCCCACAGTTTTTGGGTTTCAGCCGGATTTGCATGTCTCGAAAGAACCCTGGCATGTTTGAGAGATATGACCAGAAACTCGCCGTTCTCGCGTTTTATGGCCGTTTTCATGAGCTATTGCCCACAGTTAGGGGTTCTAGGCCGATTTACAGTGACCTTCCGACCTGATACATGTTGGAAAGATATGACCAGAAACTCGTCGTTTTGGCGTTTTATGGCCGTTTTCATGAGCTATTGCCCACAATTTTATGGTTCTAGGGCTACTTAAAGCAACCTTAAGACCCGATACATGTTTGAGAGTCATGCCTAAAAACTCGTCGTTTTCATGTTTTATGGTCACTTTCATGAGTTATTGCCCACAGTTTTTGGGTTTCAGCCGGATTTGCATGTTTCGAAAGAACCCTAAAATGTTTGAGAGATATGACCAGAAACTCGCCGTTCTCGCGTTTTATGGCCGTTTTCATTAGCTATTGCCCACAGTTTTGGGGTTCTAGGGCTATTTACAATGACCTTCCGACCTGATTCATGTTGGAAAGATATGACCAGAAACTCGTCGTTTTCTTGTTTTATGGCCGTTTTCATGAGCTATTGCCCACAGTTTTATGTTTCTAGGGATATTTAAAGCAACCTTAAGACCCGGTACATGTTTGAGAGTTATGCCTAAAAACTCGTCGTTTTCGTGTTTTATGGTCATTTTCATGAGTTATTGCCCACAGTTTTGCATGTCTCGAAAGAACCCTGACATGTTTGAGAGTTATGACCAGAAACTCGCCGTTCTCGCGTTTTATGGCCGTTTTCATGAGCTATTGCCCACAGTTTTGGGGTTCTAGGGCTATTTACAATGACTTTAAGACCCGATACATGTTTGAGAGTTATGCCTAAAAACTCGTCTTTTTCGTGTTTATGGACGTTTTTATGAGCTATTGCCCACAGTTTTTGGTTCCAATTGGATTTGCAAGGCCTATAAGACCCGTTACATTTTTGAGATATATGAATAAAAACTCGTAGTTTTCGTGCTTTATGGCCATTTTCATGAGCTATTGCCCACTGTTTAGGGGCTCTAGGGCGATTTACAGTGACGTTCCGACTTGATACATGTTGGAAAGAGATGACCAGAAACTCGTCGTTTTCGTGTTTTATGGCCGTTTTCATGAGCTATTGCCCACAGTTTTATGGTTCTAGGGCTACTTAAAGCAAACTTAAGACCCGATACATGTTTGAGAGTTATGCCTAATAACTCGCTGCTTTCATGTTTTATGGTCACTTTCATGAGTTATTGCCCACGCTTTTTGGTTTCACCGGATTTGCATGTCTCGAAGAACCCCGACATGTTTGAGAGATATGACCGTAAACTCGCCGTTCTCGCTTTTATGGCCGCTTTTCATGAGCTACTGCTCACTTTTTAGGGGTTCTAGGGCGATTTACAATGACCTTCCGACCTGATACATGTTGGAAAGATATGACCAGAAACTCGTCGTTTTCGCGTTTTATGGCCGTTTTCATGAGCTATTGCCCATAGTTTTATGGTTCTAGGGCTACTTAAAGCAACCTTAAGACCCGATACATGTTTGAGAGTCATGCCTAAAAACTCGTCGTTTTCATGTTTTATGGTCACTTTCATGAGTTATTGCCCACAGTTTTTGGGTTTCAGCCGGATTTGCATGTTTCGAAAGAACCCTAAAATGTTTGAGAGATATGACCAGAAACTCGCCGTTCTCGCGTTTTATGGCCGTTTTCATTAGCTATTGCCCACAGTTTAGGGGTTCTAGGCCGATTTACAGTGACCTTCCGACCTGATTCATGTTGGAAAGATATGACCAGAAACTCGTCGTTTTCTTGTTTTATGGCCGTTTTCATGAGCTATTGCCCACAGTTTTATGTTTCTAGGGATATTTAAAGCAACCTTAAGACCCGGTACATGTTTGAGAGTTATGCCTAAAAACTCGTCGTTTTCGTGTTTTATGGTCATTTTCATGAGTTATTGCCCACAGTTTTTGGGTTTCAGCCGGATTTGCATGTCTCGAAAGAACCCTGACATGTTTGAGAGTTATGACCAGAAACTCGCCGTTCTCGCGTTTTATGGCCGTTTTCATGAGCTATTGCCCACAGTTTTGGGGTTCTAGGGCTATTTACAATGACTTTAAGACCCGATACATGTTTGAGAGTTATGCCTAAAACTCGTCTTTTTCGTGTTTATGGACGTTTTTATGAGTTATTGCCCACAGTTTTTGGTTCCAATTGGATTTGCAAGGCCTATAAGACCCGTTACATTTTTGAGATATATGAATAAAAACTCGTAGTTTTCGTGTTTTATGGCCATTTTCATGAGCTATTGCCCACTGTTTAGGGGCTCTAGGGCGATTTACAGTGACGTTCCGACTTGATACATGTTGGAAAGAGATGACCAGAAACTCGTCGTTTTCGCGTTTTATGGCCGTTTTCATGAGCTATTGCCCACAGTTTTATGGTTCTAGGGCTACTTAAAGCAAACTTAAGACCCGATACATGTTTGAGAGTTATGCCTAAAAACTCGTCGTTTTCATGTTTTATGGTCACTTTCATGAGTTATTGCCCACAGTTTTTGGGTTTCAGCCGGATTTGCATGTCTCGAAAGAACCCTGACATGTTTGAGAGATATGACCAGAAACTCGCCGTTCTCGCGTTTTATGGCCGTTTTCATGAGCTATTGCCCACAGTTTAGGGGTTCTAGGGCGATTTACAGTGACCTTCCGACCTGATACATGTTGGAAAGATATGACCAGAAACTCGTCGTTTTCGCGTTTTATGGCCGTTTTCATGAGCTATTGCCCACATTTTTATGGTTCTAGGGCTACTTAAAGCAACCTTAAGACCCGATACATGTTTGAGAGTCATGCCTAAAAACTCGTCGTTTTCATGTTTTATGGTCACTTTCATGAGTTATTGCCCACAGTTTTTGGGTTTCAGCCGGATTTGCATGTTTCGAAAGAACCCTAAAATGTTTGAGAGATATGACCAGAAACTCGCCGTTCTCGCGTTTTATGGCCGTTTTCATTAGCTATTGCCCACAGTTTAGGGGTTCTAGGCCGATTTACAGTGACCTTCCGACCTGATTCATGTTGGAAAGATATGACCATAAACTCGCTGCTTTCTTGTTTTATGGCCGCTTTCATGAGCTATTGCCCACGCTTTATGTTTCTAGGGATATTTAAAGCAACCTTAAGACCCGTACATGTTTGAGAGTTATGCCTAAAACTCGCTTTCGTGTTTTATGGTCATTTTCATGAGTTATTGCCCACGCTTTGGGTTTCAGCCGGATTTGCATGTCTCGAAAGAACCCTGACATGTTTGAGAGTTATGACCAGAAACTCGCCGTTCTCGCGTTTTATGGCCGTTTTCATGAGCTATTGCCCACAGTTTTGGGGTTCTAGGGCGATTTACAATGACTTTAAGACCCGATACATGTTTGAGAGTTATGCCTAAAAACTCGTCTTTTTCGTGTTTATGGACGTTTTTATGAGCTATTGCCCACAGTTTTTGGTTCCAATTGGATTTGCAAGGCCTATAAGACCCGTTACATTTTTGAGATATATGAATAAAAACTCGTAGTTTTCGTGCTTTATGGCCATTTTCATGAGCTATTGCCCACTGTTTAGGGGCTCTAGGGCGATTTACAGTGACGTTCCGACTTGATACATGTTGGAAAGAGATGACCAGAAACTCGTCGTTTTCGCGTTTTATGGCCGTTTTCATGAGCTATTGCCCACAGTTTTATGGTTCTAGGGCTACTTAAAGCAAACTTAAGACCCGATACATGTTTGAGAGTTATGCCTAAAAACTCGTCGTTTTCATGTTTTATGGTCACTTTCATGAGTTATTGCCCACAGTTTTTGGGTTCATCCGGATTTGCATGTCTCGAAAGAACCCTGACATGTTTGAGAGATATGACCAGAAACTCGCCGTTCTCGCGTTTTATGGCCGTTTTCATGAGCTATTGCCCACAGTTTAGGGGTTCTAGGGCGATTTACAGTGACCTTCCGACCTGATACATGTTGGAAAGATATGACCAGAAACTCGCTGCTGCTGCTTTTATGGCCGTTTTCATGAGCTATTGCCCACATTTTTATGGTTCTAGGGCTACTTAAAGCAACCTTAAGACCCGATACATGTTTGAGAGTCATGCCTAAAACTCGCTGCTTTCATGTTTTATGGTCACTTTCATGAGTTATTGCCCACGCTTTTGGGTTTCAAATGATTTGCATGTTTCGAAAGAACCCTAAAATGTTTGAGAGATATGACCAGAAACTCGCCGTTCTCGCGTTTTATGGCCGTTTTCATTAGCTATTGCCCACAGTTTAGGGGTTCTAGGCCGATTTACAGTGACCTTCCGACCTGATTCATGTTGGAAAGATATGACCAGAAACTCGTCGTTTTCTTGTTTTATGGCCGTTTTCATGAGCTATTGCCCACAGTTTTATGTTTCTAGGGATATTTAAAGCAACCTTAAGACCCGGTACATGTTTGAGAGTTATTCCTAAAAGCTCGCTGCTTTCGTGTTTTATGGTCATTTTCATGAGTTATTGCCCACGCTTTTTGGTTTCAACGGATTTGCATGTCTCGAAAGAACCCTGACATGTTTGAGAGTTATGACCAGAAACTCGCCGTTCTCGCGTTTTATGGCCGTTTTCATGAGCTATTGCCCACAGTTTTGGGGTTCTAGGGCTATTTACAATGACTTTAAGACCCGATACATGTTTGAGAGTTATGCCTAAAACTCGCCTTTTTCGTGTTTATGGACGCTTTTATGAGCTATTGCCCACGCTTTTTGGTTCCAATTGATTTGCAAGGCCTATAAGACCTGCTACATTTTTGAGATATATGAATAAAACTCGTAGTTTTCGTGCTTTATGGCCATTTTCATGAGCTATTGCCCACGCTTAGGGGCTCTAGGGCGATTTACAAATGACGTTCGACTTGATACATGTTGGAAAGAGATGACCGTAAACTCGTCTGCTTTCGCTGCTTTTATGGCCGCTTTTCATGAGCTATTGCCCACGCTTTATGGTTCTAGGGCTACTTAAAGCAAACTTAAGACCCGATACATGTTTGAGAGTAATGCCTAAAACTCGCTGCTTTCATGTTTTATGGTCACTTTCATGAGTTATTGCCACGCTTTTTGGTTTCACCGGATTTGCATGTCTCGAAGAACCCGACATGTTTGAGAGATATGACCAGAACTCGCCGTTCTCGCTTTTATGGCCGCTTTTCATGAGCTATTGCCCACGCTTTAGGGGTTCTAGGGCGATTTACAGTGACCTTCCGACCTGATACATGTTGGAAAGATATGACCATAAACTCGCTGCTGCTTTTATGGCCGCTTTCATGAGCTATTGCCCACAGTTTTATGGTTCTAGGGCTACTTAAAGCAACCTTAAGACCCGATACATGTTTGAGAGTCATGCCTAAAACTCGCTGCTTTCATGTTTTATGGTCACTTTCATGAGTTATTGCCCACGCTTTTGGGTTTCACCGGATTTGCATGTTTCGAAGAACCCTAAATGTTTGAGAGATATGACCAGAAACTCGCTGCTCGCTTTTATGGCCGCTTTCATTAGCTATTGCCCACGCTTTAGGGTTCTAGGCCGATTTACAGTGACCTTCCGACCTGATTCATGTTGGAAAGATATGACCGTAAACTCGCTGCTTTCTTGTTTTATGGCCGCTTTCATGAGCTATTGCCCACGCTTTATGTTTCTAGGGATATTTAAAGCAACCTTAAGACCCGTACATGTTTGAGAGTTATGCCTAAAACTCGCTGCTTGTGGTTTTATGGTCATTTTCATGAGTTATTGCCACGCTTTTTGGTTTCAAATGGATTTGCATGTCTCGAAGAACCTCGACATGTTTGAGAGTTATGACCGTAAACTCGCCGTTCTCGCTTTTATGGCCGCTTTTCATTAGCTATTGCCCACAGTTTAGGGGTTCTAGGGCTATTTACAATGACTTTAAGACCCGATACATGTTTGAGAGTTATGCCTAAAACTCGCTCTTTTTCGTGTTTATGGACGCTTTTATGAGCTATTGCCCACGCTTTTGGTTCCAATGGGATTTGCAAGGCCTATAAGACCCGCTACATTTTTGAGATATATGAATAAAAACTCGTAGTTTTCGTGCTTTATGGCCCTTTTCAGGAGCTATTGCCCACTGTTTAGGGGCTCTAGGGCGATTTACAAGTGACGTTCGACTTGATACATGTTGGAAAGAGATGACCGTAAACTCGTCTGCTGCTTTTATGGCCGCTTTTCATGAGCTATTGCCCACAGTTTTATGGTTCTAGGGCTACTTAAAGCAAACTTAAGACCCGATACATGTTTGAGAGTTATGCCTAAAACTCGCTGCTTTCATGTTTTATGGTCACTTTCA
Source organism: Avena insularis (assembly GCA_023614405.1). Classification (NCBI taxonomy): domain Eukaryota; kingdom Viridiplantae; phylum Streptophyta; class Magnoliopsida; order Poales; family Poaceae; genus Avena; species Avena insularis. The sequence continues at coordinate 31,930,809 of CM042697.1, read as the reverse complement.
TGAGTTATTGCCCACAGTTTTTGGGTTTCAGCCGGATTTGCATGTCTCGAAAGAACCCTGACATGTTTGAGAGATATGACCAGAAACTCGCCGTTCTCGCGTTTTATGGCCGTTTTCATGAGCTATTGCCCACAGTTTAGGGGTTCTAGGGCGATTTACAGTGACCTTCCGACCGGATACATGTTGGAAAGATATGACAATAAACTCGCTGCTGCTGCTTTTATGGCCGCTTTTCATGAGCTATTGCCCACATTTTTATGGTTCTAGGGCTACTTAAAGCAACCTTAAGACCCGATACATGTTTGAGAGTTATGACCATAAACTGGTCGTTTTCATGTTTTATGGTCACTTTCATGAGTTATTGCCCACAGTTTTTGGGTTTCAGCCGGATTTGCATGTTTCGAAAGAACCCTAAAATGTTTGAGAGATATGACCAGAAACTCGCCGTTCTCGCGTTTTATGGCCGTTTTCATTAGCTATTGCCCACAGTTTAGGGGTTCTAGGCCGATTTACAGTGACCTTCCGACCTGATTCATGTTGGAAAGATATGACCAGAAACTCGTCGTTTTCTTGTTTTATGGCCGTTTTCATGAGCTATTGCCCACAGTTTTATGTTTCTAGGGATATTTAAAGCAACCTTAAGACCCGGTACATGTTTGAGAGTTATTCCTAAAAACTCGCTGCTTTCGTGTTTTATGGTCATTTTCATGAGTTATTGCCACGCTTTTTGGTTTCAATGGATTTGCATGTCTCGAAAGAACCCTGACATGTTTGAGAGTTATGACCAGAAACTCGCCGTTCTCGCGTTTTATGGCCGTTTTCATGAGCTATTGCCCACAGTTTTGGGGTTCTAGGGCTATTTACAATGACTTTAAGACCCGATACATGTTTGAGAGTTATGCCTAAAAACTCGTCTTTTTCGTGTTTATGGACGTTTTTATGAGCTATTGCCCACAGTTTTTGGTTCCAATTGGATTTGCAAGGCCTATAAGACCCGTTACATTTTTGAGATATATGAATAAAAACTCGTAGTTTTCGTGCTTTATGGCCATTTTCATGAGCTATTGCCCACTGTTTAGGGGCTCTAGGGCGATTTACAGTGACGTTCCGACTTGATACATGTTGGAAAGAGATGACCAGAAACTCGTCGTTTTCGCGTTTTATGGCCGTTTTCATGAGCTATTGCCCACAGTTTTATGGTTCTAGGGCTACTTAAAGCAAACTTAAGACCCGATACATGTTTGAGAGTTATGCCTAAAAACTCGTCGTTTTCATGTTTTATGGTCACTTTCATGAGTTATTGCCCACAGTTTTTGGGTTTCAGCCGGATTTGCATGTCTCGAAAGAACCCTGACATGTTTGAGAGATATGACCAGAAACTCGCCGTTCTCGCGTTTTATGGCCGTTTTCATGAGCTATTGCCCACAGTTTAGGGGTTCTAGGGCGATTTACAGTGACCTTCCGACCTGATACATGTTGGAAAGCACTACTAGGAAAACAGCTATAGGTAATCAGCACATCCGTGGCGCACATGACTATAGTGCGCCACAGATGTGTGTGGGCCAGGGCCCTGTTGGCCGCACGCCAAACATCTGTAGCGCACTATAGTCATGTGCGCCACGGTTGTTAGTGTCATCTGTGGCGCACATGGAGGGGGTGCGCTACGCCTAAGCGCACGCCCCTCTCTGGTGTGAACCATCCGCAAGCATCTGTGGCGCACATGGCATAGTGCGCCACAGAAGTTTGTACTCTCTGTGGCGCACTATGGCATGTGCGCCACAGAAGTTTGTACTCTCTGTGGCGCACTATGGCATGTGCGCCACAGATGTAGTGGCTGTTGGAGATATGCCCTAGAGGCAATAATAAATGTAGTTATTATTATATCTTTGTGTTTATGATAAATGTTTACATTCATGCTATAATAGTATTAACAAGGAAACATTAATACTTGTGTGATTTGTAAACTTAATTTGAAGTCCCTAGTATAGCCTCTATACATCACTAGCTTGTTGGTTGATAGATGATTGTGGTTTCCCTATCATGAACATTGAGATGTTGTCAACAACAAGATCATATCATTAGGAGAATGATATGGTGGACATACTCCTATAGATAAGCGTAGCATAAAGATCAAGTCATTTCAATAGTTCAATTGCTATATGCTTTCTGATACATAGTAACCTAATTCCTTCGACCATGAGATCATGCATATCACCTTTACCGGATGGATGCTTTGATGACATCAAACACCACACCGTAACAGGGTGGCTATAAAAGTGGCATTGAGTGTTCGGAAAGTATTGGTTGAGAAACATGGATCAAGAGTGGGATTTGTCCATCCACATGACGGATAGATATACTCTGGGCCCTCTCGGTGGAATGTCATCCAATTAGCTTGCAAGCATGTGACTTGGTCACAAGGGATCACATATCACGGGAACGAGAAAAGAGTACTTATCAGTAACGAGGTTGAACTAGGTATGCAGAGATACCGACGATCATAACCTCGGATAAGTAACATATCGTGAGACAAAGGGAAATTGGTATCGTATGTAAGTGGTTCATTCGATCGCAAAGTAATCGTAGAAATATGTGGGAGCCATATGAATTTCCAGATTCCTCTATTGGTTATTGATCGGAGAAGTGTCTCGATCATGTCCGCATAATTCACGAACCGTAGGGAGACACACTTAAGGATTCGACGTTGTTTGAGTAGTTATGGTATTATGAGAAAGAGACCGAATGTTGTTCGGAGTCTCGGATGGGATCCAGGATATCACGAAGTGATCCGGAATGGTCCGGAGAATAAGATTCATATAAGGAAAGTCCCGTTTCGGAGTTCGGGAATGATTCCGGTGATTTCATCGGGAATGTTCTAGAAGGTTCCGGAATGTCCGGCACTCCGGAGGGGAAGGGGTACATGAATGTGTCATTGCATGTTGGAATGATTGCATCATGTATCTAGTGTCATTGCTGTTCCGAATAAGGTATTAAATCAAATCCTAATTTGAAAAGTCAAATAGCAAGTTTGAAAAGTCAAACTGCCAGTTTTCGGAAAGAGGAAAGGTGGGATTGGTGGAGGCCGAATTGGAGGAGGGTTCCTCCCTTGGCCGGCGCACCACCAAGCCGACTTGGGGAGGGACTCTCCTCCCCTTGGCGCCTGCCCTCCCATCTATAAAAGGAGGGGCAGGGCTGCCCTCCTAGACACACAAGTTCCTACCTCTAAATCTAGATTTAGAGCCGTTTTGGTTTAGAGCTTCTAATTGCTTTAGCCAACGGTTTAGAGCCTTCTAATTGGTTTAGAGCCCTCTAATTGGTGTGTCTAATTACTAGACCACTAAATAGCCTCTCTCATAAGCTCCACCATACTCGCACCGGCTTAAGGCGAAGCCCTGCGGGATCTCCCCTCTACTTCCGGTACCACGCCGTTGTGCTGCCGGAATCGCGAGGAGAGTGCTACAACCTCCGCTGCCTGCTGGAACAAGGGAGAGGAAGGTCTTCGTCGAGTACCGAACGTGTGACCGACTGCGGGAGCGCTGCGGGAACGCGGCGCCGGAAGGATCGTCTACGCGATCTTGAGATCGGAACGAGTACGACTACATCACCCACGAGAATCTGCTCTCGTTAAACACTTTGGAATCTGTGAGGTGAGTTATTCCATCGACTCGTTGCTACAATCTAGTAGATAGATCTTGGCTTGTTTGTTTGTATGCGATAGAAAATTTTTGTTTTCCATGCTACGAACCCCTACAGTGGTATCAGAGCCGTGTCTATATGTAGATCTGTTGCACGAGTAGAACACAATGGTCATTGTGGGCGTTGATGCTTTTGTTGTCGATTGCTTCTTGTGTACTTTGCATCTTGCGGTATGTTGGGATGAAGCGGCCCGGGCTAACCTTACATGACATCGTTCATGAGACTTGCTCCACGCTTAACATGCAACTTGTATTGCATAAGTGGCTTTGCGGGTGCCTGTTTCTCCTAGCATAGTTAAGATCCAATTTACAACGGGTAATCAACAATGCTAGTATCAATGTTGTGGTTCTTGTTCGTAGGTTAGAACGACACCTATGGAAAGCCCCAAACCACGTAAAATATGCAAAGAAAGTAGAGGCGTCTAACTTTGTTTTGCAGGGGTGTGCAGTGATGTGATATGGCCATGATTGTGATTATACTTGATGTATGCAATGTTCCTTATTGTAAGTTGGCAACCGGCAGGAGCCATATGGTTGTCTTTAATTTATGTTAAGACCTGCGTGTCTATTCAAAGTAGTTGTAATAGTTGAAGCCGGTGGACGACAACCATGGAGGAGCGTCATTGACCTTGATGCAATGCCGGTGATGATGGAGATCATGTTTGTGCTTGAAGATGGAGATCGGAAGTACAAAGAAGAAAGGCCATATCATATCACATATATATATTGAATTGCATGTGATGTTAATCCTTTATGCATCTTGTATTGCTTAGTAGACGACGGTAGCATTATAAGATGATCCCTCATGCACATGAATTTCAAGTCATAAAGTGTTCACCCTTAGCTAGCACCGTTGCTAAAGCTTGTTGTTTCGAAGCACCACGTGATGATCGGGTGTGTTAGATTCCGCAAGTGTATACAACGTGAGCAAGCCAGATTTGCTCATGCGGAAACTAAGGTTTGATCTTGACGAGCCTAGCATGTACAGACATGGTCTCGGAACACGGATCACCGAAAGGTAAAGCATGAATCATATAGTAGATATGATGAACATGATGATTGTTCGCCATTGAAACTATATCAACTCTCGTGATGATCGGTGTTGATGTAGTGGATTTGGTTCGTGTGATCACTAAAACAATGTGAGGGATATTGTTTTGAGTGGGAGTTCACCTAGGTTAATTTCATTAATTAATTGAACTCAATTTGTCATAAACTTAGTCTAAACTATTGCAAATATGTTGTAGATCAATGGCAGCCCCTACCATCAATTTTAATGCGTTCCTAGAGAAAGAAAAGTTGAAAAACAATGGAAGCAACTTCGCGGATTGGTTCCGCAATTTGAGGATTGTCCTCGCAGCTGGTAATTTGACCTATGTGCTGGATGCACCGCTAGGTGACCCACCTGCAGATGATGCTCCCGATGAAGTAAAGAATGTTTACCTCGCTCGGAAGAATCAGTACTCCATAGTTCAGTGTGCTATCTTGTATGGTTTAGAATCGGAGCTTCAGAAAAGGTTTGAAGAGTCAGACCCATATGATATTGTCGAGGATCTCAAATTAATTTTTGAGACTCATGCGGCAATTGAAAGTTATGAAGCTTCTGAAAAGTTCTTTAACTGCAAGATGGAAGAAGGCAGCTCCGTCAGTGAGCATGTGCTTAAGATGTCTGGGTACGCAAACAAACTTCAAAGCTTGGGTATAGTGATTCCTAATGCTTTGGGGGTTTACCGTGTCCTCCAGTCATTGCCACCAAGTTACAGGAACTTTGTGATGAACTACAACATGCAGAACATGAACAAAGAGTTGCCAGAACTATTTGCTATGTTAAAATCTGCAGAAGTGGAGATCAAGAAAGAGCACCAAGTGTTGATGGTCAATAAGACCACCAAATTCAAGAAGGGCAAGTCTAAGCAAAAGGGACACTTCAAGAAGGGTGGTAAGAAAGTTACCACACCGACGAAGAAAACCAAGGCTGGACCAAAGCCTGAAACTGAGTGCTTTTACTGCAAGGGAGAAGGTCACTGGAAGCGGAATTGCCCAAAGTACTTGGCGGATTTGAAGAACGGCAACATCAAGAAGAAAGGTATATCTGATATACATGTTATTGATGTGTATCTCACTAGTACTCGTAGTAGTGCCTGGGTATTTGATACTGGTTCGGTTGCTCATATTTGTAACTCGAAACAGGTGCTGCAGAATAAACGGAAACTAGCGAAGAACGAGGTGACGATGCGCGTGGGAAACGGATCAAAGGTTGATGTGATCGCGGTCGGCACGCTACCCCTTCATCTACCATCGGGATTAGTTTTATACTTAAATAATTGTTATTTAGTGCCTGCGTTGAGCATGAACATTATATCGGGATCTTGTTTATTGCGAGACGGTTACTTGTTTAAATCAGAGAATAATGGTTGTTCGATTTATATGAGTAATATGTTTTACGCACATGCACCTTTGATAGATGGTCTATTCTTATTGAATCTCGATAGTGGAAATACACATATCAACAATATTGAGGCTAAACGTTTGAAATCAAGCGATAATTCGACCTATATGTGGCACTGTCGTCTTGGTCACATCGGAGTGAAACGTATGAAGAAACTCCATTCCGATGGACTTCTTGAATCACTTGATTTTGAATCACTTGAAAGATGCGAAGCATGTCTGATGGGTAAAATGACTAAGACTCCATTTTCTGGTATAATGGAGCGAGCTACGGATTTGTTGGAAATCATACATACCGATGTATGTGGTCCAATGAGTGTAGCATCGCGCGGTGGTTATCGTTATGTTCTTACCTTCACGGATGACTTGAGTAGATATGGGTATATCTATTTCATGAAACATAAGTCCGAAACTTTTGAGAAGTTTAAGGAGTTTCAAAGTGAGGTAGAGAATCAACGTAACAAGAAGATTAAATTTCTACGTTCTGATCGTGGAGGTGAATATCTAAGTTACGAGTTTGGCGAGCATTTGAAGAAATGCGGAATACTTTCACAATTGACACCGCCGGGAACACCACAGCGTAATGGTGTGTCTGAACGTCGTAATCGAACTCTCTTAGATATGGTTCGTTCTATGATGTCACTTACAGATTTACTGCTATCATTTTGGGGTTATGCATTAGAAACAGCCGCATTCACTTTAAATAGGGCACCGTCTAAATCCGTTGAAACGACGCCGTATGAATTATGGTTTGGGAAGAAACCTAAATTGTCGTTCCTTAAAGTTTGGGGATGCGAAGCCTATGTAAAGAAGTTACAGCCGGACAAGCTTGAACCCAAAGCGGAAAAATGCGTCTTCATAGGATACCCGAAGGAAACTATTGGGTATACCTTCTATCATAGATCCGAATGCAAAATATTTTTTGCAAAGAAAGGATCCTATCTAGAGAAGTAATTTCTCTCGAAAGAAGTGACGGAAGGAAAGTAGAACTCGGCGAGGTTGTCGAACCTTCTCTCGAAATTGCGAGTAGCGCAGCACGGAAGAAGTTCTGTGGTGCTGCACCAATAAGAGAGGAAGCTAATGATGATGATCATGAAACTTGGTTGAAGTTGCTCTGAGCCTCGGAGGTCAACGAGAAATCGTACCACTCCAGATTGGTATGATTCCGTTATGAATGTCATGTTAGTGGATAACACCGATGACCCCGAGACATATGAGGAAGCGATGATGAGCCCAGATTCCAATAAATGGCAAGAAGCCATGAAATCCGAGATTGGATCCATGTACGAAAACCAAGTATGGACTTTGGTGGACTTACCGGATGGCCGTAAGGCTGTCGAGAACAAATGGATTTTCAAGAAGATAACAGATGTCGATGGTAATGTTCACGTCTATAAAGCTCGACTTGTCGCAAAAGGGTTTCGACAAATTCAAGGAGTTGACTACGATGAGACTTTCTCACCAGTAGCGAAGCTAAAGTCTGTGAGGATTATGTTAGCAATCGCTGCATATTACGATTATGAGATATGGCAGATGGATGTCAAAACAGCATTCCTCAATGGAGACATTGATGAAGAGTTGTATATGATGCAACCCAAAGGTTTTGTCGATCCTAAAGATGCTAACAAGGTATGCAAACTTCAACGGTCCATCTATGGATTGAAGCAAGCATCCGAAGTTGGAATCAACGTTTTGACAAGGTAATCAAAGTTTTGGTTTTATACAAACTTATGGAGAAGCTTGTATTTACAAGAAAGTGAGTGGGAGCTCTGTAGCATTCTTAATACTGTATGTGGATGACATATTGTTGATTGGGAATGATGTAGACCTTCTTAATAGTGTCAAGGAATATTTGAATAATAGTTTTTCAATGAAGGATCTTGGCGAAGCAGCTTACATATTAGGCATAAAGATTTATAGAGATAGATCGAAACGCCAAATATCATTGTCACAGAGTACATATTTGGACAAAGTTCTAAAGAAGTTTGGAATGGAAGAAAGCAAGAAAGGGTTCTTGCCCATGTTGCCCAATACGACCTTGAGTAAAACTCAAAGTCCGACATCGGCGGAAGATAGAGAAAGGATGAGTAAGACTCCCTATGCCTCAGCCATAGGATCTCTAATGTATGCCATGCTATGTACTAGACCCGACATTGCATATGCTGTTAGTTTAACTAGCAGATATCAAAGTGATCCAGGAGTGGATCATTGGACAGCGGTAAAAAACATCCTTAAGTACTTGAGAAGAACTAAGGATATGGTTCTTTCTTATGGAGGTGATGAACAGCTCGTTGTTAATGGTTACACCGATGCTAGTTGGAACACCGATCCGGATGATTCTAAATCACAATCCGGATACGTATTTATTTTGAATGGTGCAGCAGTTAGCTGGAGGAGTGCAAAGCAAAGCGTTGTGGCGAGATCTTCAACTGAATCGGAATACATGGCTGCTTCGGAGGCTTCACAAGAAGCGATATGGATGAAAGAGTTCATTACAGAGCTGGGTGTGGTTCCTAGTGCGCTGGACCCAATGTCTATCTCTTTGTGATAACATGGGCGCCATAGCCAATGCGCAAGAACCAAGGTCACACAAGAAGTGAAGCATATCAAGCTACGTTTTCACGCTATTCGAGAACATATCCAGGATGGGGATATAAAGATGTGCAAAGTACACAGATCTGAATGTGGCGGATCCGTTGACTAAACCTCTCCCGAGGGCAAAACATGACCAACACCAAACTGCCATGGGTGTTCGGTATATTACCATGTAATCTAGATTAGATGACTCTAGTGCAAGTGGGAGACTGTTGGAGATATGCCCTAGAGGCAATAATAAATGTAGTTATTATTATATCTTTGTGTTTATGATAAATGTTTACATTCATGCTATAATAGTATTAACAAGGAAACATTAATACTTGTGTGATTTGTAAACTTAATTTGAAGTCCCTAGTATAGCCTCTATACTTCACTAGCTTGTTGGTTTATAGATGATGTGGTTTCTTTATCATGAACATTGAGATGTTATCAACAACAAGATCATATCGTTAGGAGAATGATATGGTGGACATACTCCTATAGATAAGCGTAGCATAAAGATCAAGTCATTTCAATAGTTCAATTGCTATATGCTTTCTGATACATAGTAACCTAATTCCTTTGACCATGAGATCATGCATATCACCTTTACGGATGGATGCTTTGATGTCATCAAACACCACCGTAACAGGTGGCTATAAAAGTGGCATTGAGTGTTGGAAAGTATTGGTTGAAACACATGGATCAAGAGTGGGATTTGTCCATCCACATGACGGATAGATATTCTCTGGGCCCTCTCGGTGAAATGTCATCCAATTAGCTTGCAAGCATGTGACTTGGTCACAAGGGATCACATATCACAGGAACGAGAAAAGAGTACTTATCGATGTGAGGTTGAACTAGGTATGCAGAGATACCGACGATCATAACCTCGGATAAGTAACATATCGTGAGACAAAGGGAAATTGGTATCGTATGTAAGTGGTTCATTCGATCGCAAAGTAATCGTAGAAATATGTGGGAGCCATATGAATTTCCAGATTCCTCTATTGGTTATTGATCAGAGAAGTGTCTCGATCATGTCCGCATAATTCACGAACCGTAGGGAGACACACTTAAGGATTCGACGTTGTTTGAGTAGTTATGGTATTATGAGAAAGACGAATGTTGTTGAGTCTCGGATGGGATCCGCAGATATCACGAGGAGATCCGGAATGGTCCGGAGAATAAGATTCATATAAGGAAAGTCCGTTTGAGTAGCGGAATGATTCCGTGATTTCATCGGGAATGTTCTAGAAGGTCCCGGAATGTCCGGCACTCGGAGGAAGGGTACATGAATGTGTCATTACATATTGGAATGATTGCATCATGTATCTAGTGTTCTCGCTGTTCAAAATAAAGGGTTTATTTAAATCCTAAATTGGAAAAGTCAAATAGCTAATTTGAAAGTCAAGCGCCAATTTTGGAAAGTGGGAAAGAGGAGAAGTTGGAAATCGACTTGGGGAGGAGTCCTCCTCCCCAAGCGGCGGCCACCTAGCCGACTTGGGAGGGACTCCTCCCTCCTGGCGCCAGCCCTCCCATCTATAAAGGGAGGGCAGGGCCTCCCTCTAGACACACACAAGTTCCTACCTCTAAACTAGAAACTAGATCTAGACCCGGTTTAGAGCTGCTTTAGCGGTTTAGAGCCTTCTAATTGGTTTAGAGCCCTCTAATTGGTGTGTCTAATTACTAGACCACTAATAGCCTCTCTCATAAGCTCCACCATACTACTTTGGCTTAAGGCGAAGCCTGCGGGATCTCCCTCTACCTCCGGTACCACGCCGTTGTCTTTCGGAATCGCGAGGAGAGTGCTACAACCTCCGCTTCTTTGGAACAAGGAGAGGAAGGTCTTCGTCAGTACCGAACGTGTGACCGACTAGGGCTGGAGCGCTGGCGCGGAAGGATCGTCTCACGCGATCTTGAGATCGGAAGAGTACGACTACATCACCCACGAGAATCTGCTCTCGTTAAACACTTTGGAATCTTCGAGGGTGAGTTATTCCATCGACTCGTTGCTACAATCTAGTAGATAGATCTTGGCTTGTTTGTTTGTATGCGATAGAAAATTTTTGTTTTCCATGCTACGAACCCCTACATTTTCCACATCTCTCAGCTCAAGAAGTGCTTCAAGGATCCCGGCAGGACCGTGGACCACGAGCTAATCGACCTCCAAGAAGACCTGTCTTATCAAGAACACCCCACCAAAATCCTTGAGACTACAGAAAGAAGGACTCGCAACAAGTCCATCAAATTCTGCAAGGTGCAGTGGTCACACCATTCTGTTGATGAAGCCACTTGGGAGCGTGAAGATGAACTCCGTGCCAACCATCCTTCTCTCTTTGTGTCTTCTTCTTCTTCCTAGAATCTCGGGGCGAGATTCCTGTTTAGTGGGGGAGAGTTGTAGCATCCCAGTTGTCTAACCCCTGTAATGCTACTAGTAATAATAATAAAATGGGCCACTTCCAACATATAATTGTTGCATCATCATCATACCATGCTCATGTCATCATGTCCCCTTGCATTTGAGCATCATATAAAACCTTTTGTTTGTTTGGTTCTTATCTCATGTGCATGATTAATTGTAGTTGCCTCTTGATATTGTATTTGGTTCTTAATAAATTGTTAAATGCCCAAGTTGAGTTGGGGGCATCTCTCTTTTTGACTCCACCACCTTATCTGTCACCACCTTATATTCCACCATCCAATGATATGGGCTTGGCATTTTATTGAGTTATCCCTAGCCCATGTTGTTGGTTGGATCCACCCTAATCTTTGCTTGGCCCTTGCCCACTTTTTGGGAATGCAAGGATTAAAAGCCACATGAAATAATGTTGTTTTCACAATAATAACCATGGGGCATTAATTATGTTGCATGGGCCATGCAGGTGCCACCTAATCTAGTTTTTGGCTCTATTTGAATCCTAGTTGGAGTTTCTTCCTTGGTTTAAAACATGTGTTGGCTTGTAGTTGTTTCTCCTCATCTTCTCCCTCTTTTCTTGTTTTCTTGCTAGAGCTAGTTGAAGCTTGCATGACCAAGTTAGCACCACCATCCTTGCCTACCCTCTTAGCAACCTCTTAAACCACCCCTTACCCCTCTCTTTTCTACCCTAAAACCAAAACCCTATTTTACAACTATCCTAAAACTAAACCCTACACTACACCTCCCTCTAACAAGACCAAAACCCAACCCCAAACCATCTACCCTTATCTCTAAGCACACTCTAATCTTCATCTACCTAAACAAACCCTAGTACCACCCTTCCTATCTAGCATATTCCCATGTCCCATGTCCCTCTCACCTCTCTCTACCTACCATGCGCCCCACCCCAGCACCCTACATACCCCACCCGACCAGGACCCCTCCTAGCTACCCCCACACGACCATGCCCCTCTCTCCTATCCCTAGCCGAGCATGCCCCTCTTTTCCTCCCCTCTTTTCCTCTCTCTCTACCAGCATCTGCCCAGCGCCCTACCCTACCTGCCTGCCTCACCGAACCCCCTCAGGGCCACCTGCCAGCCCCCTCTCACCTCCCCAGCTCGACCACGCCACCCTGGCCCATGCGGAGCACGTGAAAGGGAGGAGGCCGACGCACCCTGCCAGCTTCCCCTCCCCCCACGCAACCACCTGCCCCCTCTCCCTTCTTATCCTCTCTGCCCCCTCTCTGCCCTCCCTAGATCCGCCCTGAGGCTTGCCTCGCTTCCCTCTATTTTTCTCCGCCCCTCAGCTCCCTCTCGCCTCACACCGCCGTCTACCACCTGCCCCCAAAGATCTAGCCGGAGGAGTACTGCTGCGAGTGGTCGAGGAGAACCAGGCGAGCCCCGCGCCACGCCTGCGCACGCCATCGAGGAGGAGACGGACCGCAGCTCGCCAGGACCGCCGCGCCCCGAGGAAACCCTAGCTCTTCAGTCCGCGAGCTTCGCCGGTGATCGCCTGCGCCCCGCGCCACGCCGACCACGCCACCGAGCCCGCGGTGAGCCCACGAGCCTCCCAGACATCTCCCCTCTCTAGTTCGCTTCCTGGTTTGCGCAGTCCCGTCGTCGAGCACCCTCTGAGCACGGTGGAAACGACGACATCGACAGCTCTGCCGCGCGCGTAAGCCTTGCCTAGGCCCCGTCCAACCTCCTAGCACCCAGCCGACCAGCGCTCAAGGTCTCCAGCGCCCTTAACGCCTGTGTTCGAGCCCCACCTGCGCCGCCAAGGCCGGGACGCTGCTGGGGAAGATCCCACGGGGCGGCGTCTTACAAAAACCCCCGTTTCTTTTTTGCTCACCAATCCCCGAGGTCCCACACTGTTCCGCCTTTTCTAAAAAGGCTCCCGCAAGAACCTGTACGCAACCCGCAGTCCCCCCTGGCCCGCGTGTTCGTTTTGCAAGTAACCCCTGGCCCTTTTTCTTGCGTCAACCCGCGGTCCCTGGGGGCCCACTCGTCGGTGTCTGCGAAATCTTTGCAGTTAGGCTCCCTGGTTTTCCCCAAATAAACCCGCGGTCCAGTTTTGTTCCAGGCACTGGCGTGTGGGCCAGAGGACCCCCTGGCCCACCTGTCCGCGACTCAGGCTGGCCTGTGGCTGTGTATAAAACGTTCAGAGCTGTTTTGAATTCAGATTTTGTTAAATAAATTCAAAATTCAAATTCTATTCAGATTTTTAATAACTTGTACATACTATTTCCAAATTTGACAAATAATATATGTTTGGATATCAGCAAAATAAGAGGAATCCAAATATGCCATCTATTTTGTATTTTGCACAAGAAAAATTCCAAGTTCATGTTAATTACATCAAATGCCACTGGATTTTCTAGAATTCATAACTTTTGTTTGGTAAATCCAAATTAAGCAAATAAGTAGTCCAAATTGATCAGCTCGACGAGACCTTTCTGTTTATGCTATCCATGACTGCCATTGCAGCATGCATCATATAACTATATATTAAACAACAACGGTTATGCAAGGAAATGTGAATCTAAACCCAATTAAATGTTATTTTCTTGTCCTCCACGCCTCACCATGCCATGCTACTTTACTTGCCATGTAAATTGTGCATCATTCATCATGGCATGATTGTTTGCTTGACGCATCTTATTCATATGCTTGTGCTCTATATTCATGTTGGCCTTGTTTGTTTGGTTTTTCTCGGATAGACACTGAGCAGGGGTTGTATCAAGAGAACCAGGAGCACTACCCAGATCCGTCCTTCGCTTCAACCGAGATACCAGGCAAGCACTACCACATGCTTGCATACATACAGTACCTATTGCCTCTATCTTATTCTTGCATCATTGAGTCGCGATTGCATTAAAATGAATCCCAAGTATGCATAGCCTTTACTTTTAAACCCCACCAAGCTTGTTACCTCCATCCCATGAGCCATTACTATAGGAGTTGCTTGAGCCATGCGAGTCGTAGAACAGCATGTGTAGGGTTCGTGAGAGTCTGTTGAATAACGAGGTACCTAAACCACTTAACCTGAGTAGTTCTGGGATAACTAAAGAAAGTGGCACCGGTGAGCAACATCTGCTATTTGGTTTTTCCTGCTCACTTGTGTCCCGTAAGACCCCGAGTACTTGATTCCTGTTCCTTGATTTATCGCGCTATCCACATCCGGGAGGTATATGGGACCCCCCTGGGCCAGAGCTTGCTTCCGTCTTATTTCTTGGGGCCACAAACTAGTTTGAGGTTTTATTTACGATCCTGTACTTATGCCATGCTAATGTATATTTACGATTGTGCGAGGAGCACACTGTACTGTTTAGGGCTTGTGACCCGTTTACGTGGTATCGACAGTCCCCGTTTGGGGGCATACTGTCGTTTACCGCCGGCCCCACAAACCTTGGGTCCGTCTCGAAGCTTGCTTACTTCGTTGCGGGTGTACTACAAGGGGTGGCCCCCTGAAATATTTCTGAATCCTGTGATTGTTCAGTCATGAAAGCCTCGTTGGGTTTTGATTTGGTTTTTCCGAGGTTGATCGAGTGTGTGTTGCTATTGGTGCACCCCGGCCGGGTAAAACTTTCTGAAAGCCGTGTCCGCGGTTATGGACGACTTGGAGCATAGTTTCTCGATCATAGACAAGCATAACTAAAGTACCGCTCTTAATCTGACTAAACAACTGCCTAGTAAATAGTGCAAGTCTCATGGAATGGTTAATAAAACTGCCAACGGATGGGGGTTGTTCGTCCGCTTCCTCGTTGGTAAGCGGGGAGGAGGATGGATCTGATGAGATTACCACTATAACTGTTGTTCTTATTTCACGGACATCCGCCTATCATTGGTTAGGCGGATGGGTAGCGTTATCTGTAGAACTGCTAGGGTTTTATCTTTCGCTGCAATTGCGTCACCCCTGGTTGTGTCCCCTTTAGAGGCATTAAGTCTTGCTGAGTACCCTTAGGGTCTCACACGATAAATTATTGGTTCAGATGAACAGGTACCCCCGCAGGACGGATACTGGGTGGAAGAAGCTGATGATGTGGGCAACGATCGTTTGGTGTAGAGATTCCGGGAACGGGGATCCGTGAGATCTGTGGGCGGGATGTGCTTATTTCTCTAGGCATCTTATGCCAATTTGCCTCTTATCCGTACTCGGATTTTGTTGCCGCTTCCGCTTGATACTCTGTTATGTGATGTATGAGGAGATATCCTAAATTATAGTTGTATCTAGGATATTTGAATCTTGCTGTATGGCGTTGCTATATTTCCTTTCTTTTTAGATGGTATGGCTCTGATGTACTCTTGTATGGTGGCTTGCGTACATACCCACTTGTGTACGTAGTTGATCCCTTCGCCTGCCGATTACGCCGCCCGTACAGGTCCCGATGAGAGGGTAGTGGTTGGGACGTCTGAAAGGACTACCAGTGTGTGGCTTTTGGGGCCCCGCCGTACTATTTCAACCACTATCACTCATCCAGGCTTGTATCTAGGAGCGTAATTCACCGAGGTAGTTACAATTGGTATCAGAGCCATCCCGACCTTCAGGGTTTCAGCCAAACGGTCGTTGTCAGTCTAGCAAATATTTTGGTAGTTATGTATATTAGGGAAAAACAAAACGCGAGAGTAGGACTGCTTCCATTTTTCTTCTTACCCTCCCACCCACCCTCTTCTGGTAAGGAAGTGCAACGTTTTCAATCCTCTTCTCAAAGTTCAAACTAGGATTCACGTGTTCTGGGTTCCGTAGTACCATAGGTTGTGTGTGTGTGTGTGTGAAATCCCTTGTCTATCTGTTGCATCCAAATTGTTATCTTAATCATCCTCTTGGTTATCAACTGTTGGTACATTCCATACCAACAGGCTTTTGTAAACCGACGCGATCTGTCTTACTCTTTGTTACCGCTGTTGTCTTGTTTGGGGTGTTCGTTTCCGTAGTTATCAATCTTTAGGTTTCGTCGTGAGAAGAAGGGGTTAGGATATGTGTAATACTTATTCATGTGCGGAGTAATGATTTGAGTGCGGGATGGAGTCGCGACCATACCACTACTCTTGTCATTCGCTTTTGTATATTGAATGGGTAGAGTCACTAATCTTGATTCGCTAAGTAATTTTGCGCATCTATTGGTATTTTAATGCCGAAATTTGTGGAAATTTTTTCTTTGATATCTCTGTGTACCACACTCCTTTTCAGTCGTGTGCGATATGCTTAATATCTTCTAGGTGCTTTGAACTTTGTTGATATTTTAATATCATCTTAGCAAATTGTATCCTGTAATCTTGGTTGATTCCATCTTGGTACTATTTTGGATTATTATTATTCTCCATTATAGTACTGACTTGAGTTTTATATCAATGACAGGATGGCTCCACCACGCCGGACTGATGAGGACATACCTCCGGAACTGGGCTCCGCGCTGTCAAACATTGCTAATGCTTTGGCAGCTATGCAAGAGAACCAGCAGCGTTTTGAGGAGAGCGTTAGAAGGAACGAGTTTGCGCCACTCCCCCCACCTCCCAAGCGTGGAGACATCAAGAGCTTCCTCAAATTCAACCCGCGCCCGTTTGATGTGTCCGATCAGCCACTCGACGCGGATGATTGGTTGCGTGAGACGTCAAGGCTTCTTGAGACTGCTGATGTCCCGGAACAGGAATGGGTAAAGTGTGCTACTCACCTGCTGAAGGGGGATGCCGCGCTTTGGTGGGAGAACTACCTCAAGGCAAGCTGCACTGGTTTTCAACCCACTTGGCAACAGTTCTCTGGGGCTTTCAAAGAGCAATTTCTGTCAGAGATTGTAATGGAAAGGATGAAGGAAGCCTTTCTCAACCTCAAGCAGGGAAGTGATAATGTCCACACCTATATCAGGAATTTCATGAAACTCTCTCGCTATGGTGGTGATGAGGTCTCAGATGACAAGAAGAGGCAGAAGAGGTTCCGGCAAGGGCTTAATGCATCGATCAAGTATGCAATCACGCATGCAAGACCGGCAACCTTTCTTGAGCTTCAGCACACAGCTCTGCAAGAGGAGGCAAGCAGGCAGATGTTCGAGGAATCAAAGAAGCACAGCAGGGATGCATCAAGCTCTTCGGTTATGGCAGCTCCTTCTAAGCGGCGTGTCTGGGTTCCTAACACCCCACCGTCGCTCCTGGCTTCACCAAGACCTGCAAGTTTTTAGACCAAGGCCAACAAACTTCTTCCTCGCAAGTTAAGTTAAACTCGCCGTTCTCGCGTTTTATGGCCGTTTTCATGAGCTATTGCCCACAGTTTAGGGGTTCTAGGGCGATTTACAGTGACCTTCCTACCTGATTCATGTTGGAAAGATATGACCAGAAACTCGTCGTTTTCGCGTTTTATAGCCGTTTTCATGAGCTATTGCCCACAGTATTATGGTTCTAGGGCTACTTAAAGCAACCTTAAGACCCGATACATGTTTGAGAGTTATGCCTAAAAACTCGTCGTTTTCATGTTTTATGGTCACTTTCATGAGTTATTGCCCACAGTTTTTGGGTTTCAGCCGGATTTGCATGTCTCGAAAGAACCCTGACATGTTTGAGAGTTATGACCAGAAACTCGCCGTTCTCGCGTTTTATGGCCGTTTTCATGAGCTATTGCCCACAGTTTTGGGGTTCTAGGGCGATTTACAATGACTTTAAGACCCGATACATGTTTGAGAGTTATGCCTAAAAACTCGTCTTTTTCGTGTTTATGGACGTTTTTATGAGTTATTGCCCACAGTTTTTGGTTCCAATTGGATTTGCAAGGCCTATAAGACCCGTTACATTTTTGAGATATATGAATAAAAACTCGTAGTTTTCGTGCTTTATGGCCATTTTCATGAGCTATTGCCCACTGTTTAGGGGCTCTAGGGCGATTTACAGTGACGTTCCGACTTGATACATGTTGGAAAGAGATGACCAGAAACTCGTCGTTTTCGCGTTATGTGGCCGTTTTCATGAGCTATTGCCCACAGTTTTATGGTTCTAGGGCTACTTAAAGCAACCTTAAGACCCGATACATGTTTGAGAGTTATGCCTAAAAACTCGTCGTTTTCATGTTTTATGGTCACTTTCATGAGTTATTGCCACGATTTTGGGTTTCAATGCGGTTGCATGTCTCGAAAGAACCCTGACATGTTTGAGAGATATGACCAGAAACTCGCCGTTCTCGCGTTTTATGGCCGTTTTCATGAGCTATTGCCCACAGTTTAGGGGTTCTAGGGCGATTTACAGTGACCTTCCGACCTGATACATGTTGGAAAGATATGACCAGAAACTCGTCGTTTTCGCGTTTTATGGCCGTTTTCATGAGCTATTGCCCACAGTTTTATGGTTCTAGGGCTACTTAAAGCAACCTTAAGACCCGATACATGTTTGAGAGTTATGCCTAAAAACTCGTCGTTTTCATGTTTTATGGTCACTTTCATGAGTTATTGCCCACAGTTTTGGGTTTCAGCCGGATTTGCATGTCTCGAAAGAACCCTGACATGTTTGAGAGATATGACCAGAAACTCGCTGTTCTCGCGTTTTATGGCCGTTTTCATGAGCTATTGCCCACAGTTTTATGGTTCTAGGGCTATTTAAAGCAACCTTAAGACCCGATACATGTTTGAGAGTTATGCCTAAAAACTCGTCTTTTTCGTGTTTATGGACGTTTTTATGAGTTATTGCCCACAGTTTTTGGTTCCAATTGGATTTGCAAGGCCTATAAGACCCGTTACATTTTTGAGATATATGAATAAAAACTCGTAGTTTTCGTGTTTTATGGCCATTTTCATGACCTATTGCCCACTGTTTAGGGGCTCTAGGGCGATTTACAGTGACGTTCCGACCTGATACATGTTGGAAAGAGATGACCAGAAACTCGTCGTTTTCGCGTTTTATGGCCATTTTCATGAGCTATTGCCCACAGTTTTATGGTTCTAGGGCTACTTAAAGCAACCTTAAGACCCGATACATGTTTGAGAGTTATGCCTAAAAACTCGTCGTTTTCATGTTTTATGGTCACTTTCATGAGTTATTGCCCACAGTTTTTGGGTTTCAGCCGGATTTGCATGTCTCGAAAGAACCCTGACATGTTTGAGAGATATGACCAGAAACTCGCCGTTCTCGCGTTTTATGGCCGTTTTCATGAGCTATTGCCCACAGTTTAGGGGTTCTAGGGCGATTTACAGTGACCTTCCTACCTGATTCATGTTGGAAAGATATGACCAGAAACTCGTCGTTTTCGCGTTTTATAGCCGTTTTCATGAGCTATTGCCCACAGTATTATGGTTCTAGGGCTACTTAAAGCAACCTTAAGACCCGATACATGTTTGAGAGTTATGCCTAAAAACTTGTCGTTTTCATGTTTTATGGTCACTTTCATGAGTTATTGCCCACAGTTTTTGGGTTTCAGCCGGATTTGCATGTCTCGAAAGAACCTTGACATGTTTGAGAGATATGACCAGAAACTCGCCGTTCTCGCGTTTTATGGCCGTTTTCATGAGCTATTGCCCACAGTTTTGGGGTTCTAGGGCGATTTACAATGACTTTAAGACCCGATACATGTTTGAGAGTTATGCCTAAAAACTCGTCTTTTTCGTGTTTATGGACGTTTTTATGAGTTATTGCCCACAGTTTTTGGTTCCAATTGGATTTGCAAGGCCTATAAGACCCGTTACATTTTTGAGATATATGAATAAAAACTCGTAGTTTTCGTGTTTTATGGCCATTTTCATGAGCTATTGCCCACTGTTTAGGGGCTCTAGGGCGATTTACAGTGACGTTCCGACTTGATACATGTTGGAAAGAGATGACCAGAAACTCGTCGTTTTCGCGTTATGTGGCCATTTTCATGAGCTATTGCCCACAGTTTTATGGTTCTAGGGCTACTTAAAGCAACCTTAAGACCCGATACATGTTTGAGAGTTATGCCTAAAAACTCGTCGTTTTCATGTTTTATGGTCACTTTCATGAGTTATTGCCCACAGTTTTGGGTTTCAGCCGGATTTGCATGTCTCGAAAGAACCCTGACATGTTTGAGAGATATGACCAGAAACTCGCCGTTCTCGCGTTTTATGGCCGTTTTCATGAGCTATTGCCCACAGTTTTATGGTTCTAGGGCTACTTAAAGCAACCTTAAGACCCGATACATGTTTGAGAGTTATGCCTAAAAACTCGTCGTTTTCATGTTTTATGGTCACTTTCATGAGTTATTGCCCACAGTTTTGGGTTTCAGCCGGATTTGCATGTCTCGAAAGAACCCTGACATGTTTGAGAGATATGACCAGAAACTCGCTGTTCTCGCGTTTTATGGCCGTTTTCATGAGCTATTGCCCACAGTTTTATGGTTCTAGGGCTATTTAAAGCAACCTTAAGACCCGATACATGTTTGAGAGTTATGCCTAAAAACTCGTCGTTTTCATGTTTTATGGTCATTTTCATGAGTTATTGCCCACAGTTTTTGGTTCCAATGATTTGCATGTCTCGAAGAACCCAACATGTTTGAGAGTTATGACCGAACTTCGCCGTTTCGTGTTTTATGGCCATTTTCATGAGCTACTGCCCACTGTTTAGGGGTTCTAGGGCGATTTACAGTGACGTTACGACCTGATACATGTTGGAAAGAGATGACCAGAAACTCGTCGTTTTCGCGTTTTATGGCCGTTTTCATGAGCTATTGCCCACAGTTTTATGGTTCTAGGGCTACTGAAAGAAACCTTAAGACCCGATACATGTTTGAGAGTTATGCCTAAAAACTCGTCGTTTTCGTGTTTTATGGTCACTTTCATGAGTTATTGCCCGCTTTTGGGTTTCATTGGATTTGCATGTCTCGAAGAACCTCGACATGTTTGAGAGATATGACCGTAAACTTCGCCGTTTTCGCTTTTATGGCGTTTTCATGAGCTATTGCCCGCGTTTAGGGGTTCTAGGGCGTTCTGATGACCTTCCGACTTGATACATGTTGGAAAGATATGACCAGAAACTCGTCGTTTTCGCGTTTTATGGCCGTTTTCATGAGCTATTGCCCACAGTTTTATGGTTCTAGGGCTACTTAAAGCAACCTTAAGACCCGATACATGTTTGAGAGTTATGCCTAAAAACTTGTCGTTTTCATGTTTTATGGTCACTTTCATGAGTTATTGCCCACAGTTTTTGGTTCCAATTGGATTTGCAAGGTCTATAAGACCCGTTACATTTTTGAGATATATGACTAAAAACTCGTAGTTTTCGTGTTTTATGGCCATTTTCAAGAGCTATTGCCCACAGTTTTATGGTTCTAGGGCTACTTAAAGCAACCTTAAGACCCGATACATGTTTGAGAGTTATGCCTAAAAACTCGTCTTTTTAATTGTTTATGGTCACTTTCATGAGTTATTGCCCACAGTATTTGGGTTTCAGTGGATTTGCATGTCTCGAAGAACCTGACATGTTTGAGAGATATGACCAGAAACTCGCCGTTCTCGCGTTTTATGGCCGTTTTCATGAGCTATTGCCCACAGTTTATGGGTTCTAGGGCGATTTACAGTGACCTTCCGACCTGATACATGTTGGAAAGATATGACCAGAAACTCGTCGTTTTCGCGTTTTATGGCCGTTTTCATGAGCTATTGCCCACAGTTTTATGGTTCTAGGGCTACTTAAAGCAACCTTAAGACCCGATACATGTTTGAGAGTTATGCCTAAAAACTCATCGTTTTCATGTTTTATGGTCACTTTCATGAGTTATTGCCCACAGTTTTTGGGTTTCAGCCGGATTTGCATGTCTCGAAAGAACCCTGACATGTTTGAGAGATATGACCAGAAACTCGCTGTTCTCGCGTTTTATGGCCGTTTTCATGAGCTATTGCCCACAGTTTTATGGTTCTAGGGCTATTTAAAGCAACCTTAAGACCCGATACATGTTTGAGAGTTATGCCTAAAAACTCGTCTTTTTCGTGTTTATGGACGTTTTTATGAGTTATTGCCCACAGTTTTTGGTTCCAATTGGATTTGCAAGGCCTATAAGACCCGTTACATTTTTGAGATATATGAATAAAAACTCGTAGTTTTCGTGTTTTATGGCCATTTTCATGACCTATTGCCCTTGTTTTGGGCACTAGGCGATTTGATGCTCCGACCGATACATGTTGGAAAGAGATGACGTAAACTCGCTGCTTTCGCGTTGTATGGCTATTTTCATGAGCTATTGCCCACAGTTTTATGGTTCTAGGGCTACTTAAAGCAACCTTAAGACCCGATACATGTTTGAGAGTTATGCCTAAAAACTCGTCGTTTTCATGTTTTATGGTCACTTTCATGAGTTATTGCCCACAGTTTTGGGTTTCAAATGATTTGCATGTCTCGAAGAACCCTAACATGTTTGAGAGATATGACCCGAACTTCGCCGTTCTCGCTTTTATGGCCGTTTCATGAGCTATTGCCCACAGTTTATGGGTTCTAGGCGATTTGATGACCTTCCTACCGATTCATGTTGGAAAGATATGACCGAAACTTCGTCGCTTTCGCGTTTTATAGCCGTTTTCATGAGTTATTGCCGAGTTTTATGGTTCTAGGGACTTAAAGCAACCTTAAGACCCGATACATGTTTGAGAGTTATGCCTAAAACTCGTCGTTTTTCATTTATGGTCACTTTCATGAGTTATCGCCCAGTTTTGGGTTTCACCGGATTTGCATGTCTCGAAGAACCCTAACATGTTTGAGAGATATGACCGAACTCGCCGTTCTCGCGTTTATGGCCGCTTTCATGAGCTATTGCCCAGTTTTATGGGTTCTAGGCGATTACAATGACCTTAAGACCCGATACATGTTTGGAGAGTTATGACTAAACTCGTCGTTTTCGTGTTTATGGCGTTTTCATGAGTTATTGCCCATAGTTTTATGGTTCTAGGGACTTGCAAGAAACCTTAAGACCCGATACATGTTTTAGAGTTATGCCTTAAAACTCGTCGTTTTCGTGTTTTATGGTCACTTTCAAGAGTTATTGCCCAGTTTTTGGGTTTCACGGATTTGCATGTCTCGAAGAACCCGACATGTTTGAGAGATATGACCAGGCTTCGCCGTTTTATGGCGTTTTCATGAGCTATTGCCCAGTTTAGGGGTTCTAGGGCGATTTATGACCTTCCGACTGATACATGTTGGAAAGATATGACCAACGCTTTTATGGCCGTTTTCATGAGCTATTGTCCACATTTTTATGGTTCTAGGGCTACTTAAAGCAACCTTAAGACCCGATACATGTTTGAGAGTTATGCCTAAAACTCATCTTTTCGTGTTTATGGTCACTTTCATGAGTTATTGCCCACGCTTTTGGGTTTCACCGGATTTGCATGTCTCGAAGAACCTACATGTTTGAGAGATATGAATAAAAAACGCCGTTTTCGCTTTATGGCCGCTTTCATGAGCTATTGCCCACGCTTTTATGGTTCTAGGGCGATTTAAAGCAACCTAAGACCCAAGACCTGATACATGTTGGAAAGATATGACCAGAAACTCGTCGTTTTCGCGTTTTATGGCCATTTTCATGAGCTATTGCCCATAGTTTTATGGTTCTAGGGCTACTTAAAGCAACCTTAAGACCCGATACATGTTTGAGAGTTATGCCTAAAAACTCGTCGTTTTCATGTTTTATGGTCACTTTCATGAGTTATTGCCCACAGTTTTGGGTTTCAAATGGATTTGCATGTCTCGAAAGAACCCTAACATGTTTGAGAGATATGACCAGAAACTCGCCGTTCTCGCGTTTTATGGCCGTTTTCATGAGCTATTGCCCACAGTTTAGGGGTTCTAGGGCGATTTACAGTGACCTTCCAACCTGATTCATGTTGGAAAGATATGACCGAAGCTTCGTCGTTTTCGCGTTTATGGCGCTTTCATGAGCTATTGTCCATTTTATGGTTCTAGGGCTACTTAAAGCAACCTTAAGACCCGATACATGTTTGAGAGTTATGCCTAAAACTCATCGTTTTCATGTTTTATGGTCACTTTCATGAGTTATTGCCCACGTTTTGGTTTCAAATGGATTTGCATGTCTCGAAAGAACCTAACATGTTTGAGAGATATGACCAAACTTCGCCGTTTCGCGTTTTATGTCCGTTTTCATGAGCTACTGCCCACGCTTTATGGTTCTAGGGCTATTTAAAGCAACCTTAAGACCCAATACATGTTTGAGAGATATGACCGTAAACTCCCATTGCTCGCGTTGTATGGACGTTTTTATGAGTTATTGCCCACAGTTTTGGGGTTCTAGGGCGATTTACAATGACTTTAAGACCCGATACATGTTTGAGAGTTATGCCTAAAAACTCGTCTTTTTCGTGTTTATGGACGTTTTTATGAGTTATTGCCCACATTTTTTGGTTCCAATTGGATATGAAAGTCCTATAAGACCGTTACATTTTGAGATATATGAATAAAACTTCGTAGTTTTCGTGCTTTATGGCCATTTCCATGAGCTATTGCCAATGTTTAGGGGCTCTAGGGCGATTCTACGATGACGTTCGACTTGATACATGTTGGAAAGAGATGACCGACTTCGTCGCTTCGCTGTTATGTGGCCGTTTTCATGAGCTATTGCCACGTTTTATGGTTCTAGGGCTACTTCAAGCAACCTTAAGACCCGATACATGTTTGAGAGTTATGCCTAAAACTCGTCGCTTTCATGTTTTATGGTCACTTTCATGAGTTATTGCCCACGCTTTTGGGTTTCTCAAATGGATTTGCATGTCTCGAAGAACCCCGACATGTTTGAGAGATATGACCAACTCGCCGTTCTCGCTTTTATGGCCGTTTTCATGAGCTATTGCCACGCTTTAGGGGTTCTAGGGCGATTCTGAGGACCTTCCGACCTGATACATGTTGGAAAGATATGACCAGAAACTCGTCGTTTTCGCGTTTTATGGCCGTTTTCATGAGCTATTGTCCACAGTTTTATGGTTCTAGGGCTACTTAAAGCAACCTTAAGACCCGATACATGTTTGAGAGTTATGCCTAAAAACTCATCGTTTTCATGTTTTATGGTCACTTTCATGAGTTATTGCCCACTGTTTTTGGGTTTCAGCCGGATTTGCATGTCTCGAAAGAACCCTAACATGTTTGAGAGATATGACCAGAAACTCGCCGTTCTCGCGTTTTATGGCCGTTTTCATGAGCTATTGCCCACAGTTTTATGGTTCTAGGGCTATTTAAAGCAACCTTAAGACCCAATACATGTTTGAGAGATATGACCAGAAACTCGCCGTTCTCGCGTTTTATGGCCGTTTTCATGAGCTATTGCCCACGGTTTGGGGGTTCCAGGGCGATTTACAATGACTTTAAGACCCGATACATGTTTGAGAGTTATGCCTAAAAACTCGTCTTTTTCGTGCTTATGGACGTTTTTATGAGTTATTGCCCACAGTTTTTGGTTCCAATTGGATTTTCAAGGCCAATAAGACCCGTTACAATTTTGAGATATATGAATAAAAACTAGTAGTTTTAGTGTTTTATGGCCATTTTCATGAGCTATTGCCCTTGCTTAGGGGCTCTAGGGCGATTTACATGCGACGTTCTGACTTGATACATGTTGGAAAGAGATGACCAGAAACTCGTCGTTTTCGCGTTATGTGGCCGTTTTCATGAGCTATTGCCCACAGTTTTATGGTTCTAGGGCTACTTAAAGCAACCTTAAGACCCGATACATGTTTGAGAGTTATGCCTAAAAACTCGTCGTTTTCATGTTTTATGGTCACTTTCATGAGTTATTGCCCGCTTTTGGTTTCACCGGATTTGCATGTCTCGAAAGAACCCTGACATGTTTGAGAGATATGACCGTAAACTCGCCGTTTCGCTTTTATGGCCGTTTTCATGAGCTATTGCCCACAGTTTAGGGTTAGAGGGCGATTTACTTGACCTTCCGACCGATACATGTTGGAAAGATATGACCGTAAACTCGTTTTTCGCGCTTTATGGCCGTTTCATGAGCTATTGTCCACGCTTTTATGGTTCTAGGGCTACTTAAAGCAACCTTAAGACCCGATACATGTTTGAGAGTTATGCCTAAAAACTCGTCGTTTTCATGTTTTATGGTCACTTTCATGAGTTATTGCCCACAGTTTTTGGGTTTCAGCCGGATTTGCATGTCTCGAAAGAACCCTGACATGTTTGAGAGATATGACCAGAAACTCGCTGTTCTCGCGTTTTATGGCCGTTTTCATGAGCTATTGCCCACAGTTTTATGGTTCTAGGGCTATTTAAAGCAACCTTAAGACCCAATACATGTTTGAGAGATATGACCAGAAACTCGCCGTTCTCGCGTTTTATGGCCGTTTTCATGAGCTATTGCCCACAGTTTTGGGGTTCTAGGGCGATTTACAATGACTTTAAGACCCGATACATGTTTGAGAGTTATGCCTAAAAACTCGTCTTTTTCGTGTTTATGGACGTTTTTATGAGTTATTGCCCACAGTTTTTGGTTCCAATTGGATTTGCAAGGCCTATAAGACCCGTTACATTTTTGAGATATATGAATAAAAACTCGTAGTTTTCGTGCTTTATGGCCATTTTCATGAGCTATTGCCCACTGTTTAGGGGCTCTAGGCGACGCCCGATTCTTGATACATGTTGAAAGAGATGACCGTAAACTCGTCGCTTTGCTATGTGGCTGTTTTCATGAGCTATTGCCCACGCTTTTATGGTTCTAGGCTACTTAAAGCAACCTTAAGACCCGATACATGTTTGAGAGTTATGCCTAAAACTCGCTGCTTTCATGTTTTATGGTCACTTTCATGAGTTATCACGCTTTTGGGTTTCAGCCGGATTTGCATGTCTCGAAGAACCCCGACATGTTTGAGAGATATGACCAAACTCGCCGTTCTCGCTTTTATGGCGCTTTTCATGAGCTATTGCCCACAGCTTAGGGGTTCTAGGCGATTTGCTGACCTTCCGACCTGATACATGTTGGAAAGATATGACCAAACTCGTCGTTTTCGCGTTATGTGGCCGTTTTCATGAGCTATTGTCCACGCTTATGGTTCTAGGGATACTTAAAGCAACCTTAAGACCCGATACATGTTTGAGAGTTATGCCTAAAACTCATCGCTTTCATGTTTTATGGTCACTTTCATGAGTTATTGCCCACTGCTTTTGGGTTTCACTGATTTGCATGTCTCGAAAGAACCCTAACATGTTTGAGAGATATGACCAGAAACTCGCCGTTCTCGCGTTTTATGGCCGTTTTCATGAGCTATTGCCCACAGTTTTATGGTTCTAGGGCTATTTAAAGCAACCTTAAGACCCAATACATGTTTGAGAGATATGACCAGAAACTCGCCGTTCTCGCGTTTTATGGCCGTTTTCATGAGCTATTGCCCACAGTTTTGGGGTTCTAGGGCGATTTACAATGACTTTAAGACCCGATACATGTTTGAGAGTTATGCCTAAAAACTCGTCTTTTTCGTGTTTATGGACGTTTTTATGAGTTATTGCCCACAGTTTTTGGTTCCAATTGGATTTGCAAGGCCTATAAGACCCGTTACATTTTTGAGATATATGAATAAAAACTCGTAGTTTTCGTGCTTTATGGCCATTTTCATGAGCTATTGCCCACTGTTTAGGGGCTCTAGGGCGATTTACAGTGACGTTCCGACTTGATACATGTTGGAAAGAGATGACCAGAAACTCGTCGTTTTCGCGTTATGTGGCCGTTTTCATGAGCTATTGCCCACAGTTTTATGGTTCTAGGGCTACTTAAAGCAACCTTAAGACCCGATACATGTTTGAGAGTTATGCCTAAAAACTCGTCGTTTTCATGTTTTATGGTCACTTTCATGAGTTATTGCCCACAGTTTTTGGGTTTCAGCCGGATTTGCATGTCTCGAAAGAACCCTAACATGTTTGAGAGATATGACCAGAAACTCGCCGTTCTCGCGTTTTATGGCCGTTTTCATGAGCTATTGCCCACAGTTTTATGGTTCTAGGGCTATTTAAAGCAACCTTAAGACCCGATACATGTTTGAGAGATATGACCAGAAACTCGCCGTTCTCGCGTTTTATGGCCGTTTTCATGAGCTATTGCCCACAGTTTTGGGGTTCTAGGGCGATTTACAATGACTTTAAGACCCGATACATGTTTGAGAGTTATGCCTAAAAACTCGTCTTTTTCGTGTTTATGGACGTTTTTATGAGTTATTGCCCACAGTTTTTGGTTCCAATTGGATTTGCAAGGCCTATAAGACCCGTTACATTTTTGAGATATATGAATAAAAACTCGTAGTTTTCGTGTTTTATGGCCATTTTCATGAGCTATTGCCCACTGTTTAGGGGCTCTAGGGCGATTTACAGTGACGTTCCGACTTGATACATGTTGGAAAGAGATGACCAGAAACTCGTTGCTGCTGCTATGTGGCCGTTTTCATGAGCTATTGCCCACAGTTTTATGGTTCTAGGGCTACTTAAAGCAACCTTAAGACCCGATACATGTTTGAGAGTTATGCCTAAAAACTCGTTGTTTTCATGTTTTATGGTCATTTTCATGAGTTATTGCCCACAGTTTTTGGGTTTCAGCCGGATTTGCATGTCTCGAAAGAACCCTGACATGTTTGAGAGATATGACCAGAAACTCGCCGTTCTCGCGTTTTATGGCCGTTTTCATGAGCTATTGCCCACAGTTTAGGGGTTCTAGGCCGATTTACAGTGACCTTCCGACCTGATACATGTTGGAAAGATATGACCAGAAACTCGTCGTTTTCGCGTTTTATGGCCGTTTTCATGAGCTATTGCCCACAGTTTTATGGTTCTAGGGCTACTTAAAGCAACCTTAAGACCCGATACATGTTTGAGAGTTATGCCTAAAAACTCATCGTTTTCATGTTTTATGGTCACTTTCATGAGTTATTGCCAGCTTTTGGGTTTCACCGATTTGCATGTCTCGAAAGAACCCTAAAATGTTTGAGAGATATGAACAGAACCGCCGTTCTCGCTTTATGGCCGCCATGAGCTATTGCCCACAGTTTTATGGTTCTAGGGCTATTTAAAGCAACCTTAAGACCCAATACATGTTTGAGAGATATGACCAGAAACTCGCCGTTCTCGCGTTTTATGGCCGTTTTCATGAGCTATTGCCCACAGTTTTGGGGTTCTAGGGCGATTTACAATGACTTTAAGACCCGATACATGTTTGAGAGTTATGCCTAAAAACTCGTCTTTTTCGTGTTTATGGACGTTTTTATGAGTTATTGCCCACAGTTTTTGGTTCCAATTGGATTTGCAAGGCCTATAAGACCCGTTACATTTTTGAGATATATGAATAAAAACTCGTAGTTTTCGTTCGTTATGGCCATTTTAATGAGCTATTGCCACCGCTTAGGGGCTCTAGGGCGATTTACGTGACGCTCCGACTTGATACATGTTTGATAGATATGACCAGAAACTCGCCGTTCTCGCGTTTTATGGCCGTTTTCATGAGCTATTGCCCACAGTTTTATGGTTCTAGGGCTACTTAAAGCAACCTTAAGACCCGATACATGTTTGAGAGTTATGCCTAAAAACTCGTCGTTTTCATGTTTTATGGTCACTTTCATGAGTTATTGCCCACAGTTTTTGGGTTTCAGCCGGATTTGCATGTCTCGAAAGAACCCTGACATGTTTGAGAGATATGACCAGAAACTCGCCGTTCTCGCGTTTTATGGCCGCCATGAGCTATTGCCTGCTTAGGGTTCTAGGCGATTTACAAGGACCTTCCGACTGATACATGTTGGAAAGATATGACCAAACTCGCGTTTTGCTGCTTTATGGTCTTTTCATGAGCTATTGTCCACGGCTTTATGGTTCTAGGCTACTTAAAGCAACCTTAAGACCCGACATGTTTGAGAGTTATGCCTAAAACTCATCGCTTATGTTTTATGGTCACTTTCATGAGTTATCGCCCACTGCTTTGGGTTTCAAACCGGATTTGCATGTCTCGAAGAACCCTAACATGTTTGAGAGATATGACCGCTTCAGAAACCGTTCTCGCTGCTTTTATGGCTTTCATGAGCTATCGCCCATCGCTTTATGGTTCTAGGGCTATTTAAAGCAACCTTAAGACCCAATACATGTTTGAGAGATATGACCAAACTCAAGGCCGCTCGCTTTATGGCCGTTTCATGAGCTATTGCCCACGTTTTGGGGTTCTAGGCTATTTACAATGACTTTAAGACCCGATACATGTTTGAGAGTTATGCCTAAAACTCGCTTTTTCGTGTTTATGGATCGTTTTATGAGTTATTGCCCACGCTTTTGGTTCCACTGATTTGCAATGCCTATAAGACCCCTACATTTTTGAGATATATGAACAAAAAATCGTAGTTTTCTTGTTTTATGGCCATTTTCATGAGCTATTGCCCACTGTTTAGGGGCTCTAGGGCGATTTACAATGACGCCCGACTTGATACATGTTGGAAAGAGATGAACCGAACTCGCTGCTGCTATGTGGCTGCTTTCATGAGCTATTGCCCACGCTTTATGGTTCTAGGGCTACTTAAAGCAACCTTAAGACCTGATACATGTTTGAGAGTTATGCCTAAAACTCGTCGCTTTCATGTTTTATGGTCACTTTCATGAGTTATTGCCCACAGCTTTTGGTTTCAGCCGGATTTGCATGTCTCGAAGAACCCCGACATGTTTGAGAGATATGACCGTAAACTCCGTTTCTCGCTGCTTTTATGGCCGCTTTCATGAGCTATCGCCCGCTTAGGGGTTCTAGGGATTTACGACCTTCCGACCGACACATGTTGGAAAGATATGACCGTAAACTCGCTGCGTTGCTTTATGGCTGCTTTCATGAGCTATTGCTTCCGCTTTATGGTTCTAGGCTACTTAAAGCAACCTTAAGACCGACATGTTTGAGAGTTATGCCTAAAACTCGCTGCTTTCAGTTTTATGGTCACTTTCATGAGTTATTGCCTCAGTTTTTGGGTTTCATTGATTTGCATGTCTCGAAGAACCCCGACATGTTTGAGAGATATGACCGAACTCGCCGTTTTCGCTTTATGGTCATTCATGAGCTATTGCCCACGCTTTATGGTTCTAGGCTATTTAAAGCAACCTTAAGACCGATACATGTTTGAGAGTTATGCCTAAAACTCGTCTTTTTTCGGTTTATGGATGTTTTATGAGTTATTGCCCACAGCTTTTGGGGTTCTAGGCTATTTACAATGACTTTAAGACCCGTACATGTTTGAGAGTTATGCCTAAAAACTCCGCTCTTTTCGTGTTTTATGGACGCTTTTATGAGTTATTGCCTACGCTTTGGTTCCAATTGATTTGCAAGGCCTATAAGACCTTACATTTTTGAGATATATGAATAAAACTCGTAGTTTTCGTGCTTTATGGCCATTTTCATGAGCTATTGCCCACCTGTTTAGGGGCTCTAGGGCGACTTACGCGACGTTCGACTTGATACATGTTGGAAAGAGATGACCGTAAACTCGTCTTTCGCTGCTATGTGGCCGCTTTCATGAGCTATTGCCCATTTTTATGGTTCTAGGCTACTTAAAGCAACCTTAAGACACGACATGTTTGAGAGTTATGCCTAAAAACTCGTCGCTTTCATGTTTTATGGTCACTTTCATGAGTTATTGCCCAGCTTTGGGTTTGACGGATTTGCATGTCTCGAAGAACCTCGACATGTTTGAGATATGATCACAGAACTGCTCGCTAGAACTGCTGCTCGCTTTTATGGAGCTGTACATATCGAGTTATAGCCGCCCATCGATCGATTTACACGATATTTCGATTGATGACATGTTAAAGATATGACAGGAATCGTTTTTTCACAAGTGATGTGGCTCGCTTTTCATGAGCTTAGCTCATGGCGAAACTACCATAAACGCGAAACGACGAAGCTTCGTCATATCTTTCCAACATGTATCAGGTCGAAGGTCATCAGAATCGCCTAGAAACCCCAAACAAAGGCAATAGCTCATGAAAATGGCCATAAAACACGAAAACTACGAAGTTTTAGTCATATATCTCAAAATATAACGGTCTTACATGCCTTGCAAATCCAATTGGAACCAAAACCGTGGGCAATAACTCATAAAATGGCCATAAACACGTAAAAAGACGAAGCTTAGGCATAACTCTCAAACATGTATCGGTCTTAAAGTCATTGTAAATCGCCTAGAACCCCAAAACTGGGCAATAGCTCATGAAAACGGCCATAAAACGCGAGAACGGCGAAGCTGGTCATAACTCTCAAACATGTCGTGGTTCTTTCGAGACATGCAAATCCGCTAAAACCCAAAAACTGTGGGCAATAACTCATGAAAATGACCATAAAACACGAAAACGACGAAGTTTTAGGCATAACTCTCAAACATGTACCGGTCTTAAGGTTGCTTTTAAATAGCCCTAGAACCATAAAACTGTGGCAATAGCTCATGAAAACGGCCATAAAACGCAAAAAGACGAAGCCGTCATATCTTTCCAACATGTATCGTCTCAAGGTCATTGTAAATCGCCTAGAACCCTAAACAAGGCAATAGCTCATGAAAATGGCCATAAAACACGACAACTACGAAGTTTTTAGTCATATATCTCAAAAATATAACGGTCTTACATGCCTTGCAAATCCAATTGGAACCAAAAACGTGGGCAATAACTCATAAAATGGCCATAAACACGAAAAAGACGAGTTTTTAGGCATAACTCTCAAACATGTATCGGGTCTTAAAGTCATTGTAAATCGCCCTAGAACCCCAAAACTGTGGGCAATAGCTCATGAAAACGGCCATAAAACGCGAGAACGGCGAGTTTCTAGTCATAACTCTCAAACATGTCAGGGTTCTTTCGAGACATGCAAATCCGCCTAAAACCCAAAAACTGTGGGCAATAACTCATGAAAATGACCATAAAACACGAAAACGACGAGTTTTTAGGCATAACTCTCAAACATGTACCGGGTCTTAAGGTTGCTTTAAATAGCCCTAGAACCATAAAACTGTGGGCAATAGCTCATGAAAACGGCCATAAAACGCGAAAACGACGAGTTTTTGGTCATATCTTTCCAACATGTATCAGGTCGGAAGGTCTCTTTAAATCGCCCTAGAACCCCTAAACTGTGGGCAATAGCTCATGAAAACGGCCATAAAACGCGAGAACGGCGAGTTTCTGGTCATATCTCTCAAACATGTCAGGGTTCTTTCGAGACATGCAAATCCGGATGAACCCCAAAACTGGGCAATAACTAATGAAACTGACCCTAAACCATGAAAACGACGATTTTTTAGGCATAACTCTCAAACATGTATCGGGTCTTAAGGTTGCTTTAATTAGCCCTAGAACCATAAAACTGTGGGCAATAGCTCATGAAAACGGCCATAAAACGCGAAAACGACGAGTTTCTGGTCATCTTTTTCAACATGTATCAGGTCGGAACGCCATCAGAATCGCCCTAGAGCCCCTAAACAGTAGGCAATAGCTCATGAAAATGGCCATAAAACACGAAAACTACGAAGTTTTTAGTCATATATCTCAAAATTTAACGGGTCTTATATGCCATGCCAATCCAATTGGAAACCAAAACTGTGGCAATAACTCATAAAACGCCCATAAACACGTAAAAAGACGAAGTTTTAGGCATAACTTCAAACATGTATCGGGTCTTAAAGTCATTGTAAATCGGCTAGAACCCCAAAACTGTGGGCAATAGCTCATGAAAACGGCCATAAAACGCGAGAACGGCGAAGCCGTCATAACTCTCAAACATGTCAGGGTTCTTTCGAGACATGCAAATCTGGCTAAAACCCAAAAACTGTGGGCAATAACTCATGAAAATGACCATAAAACACGAAAATGACGAGTTTTTAGGCATAACTCTCAAACATGTACCGGGTCTTAAGGTTGCTTTAAATAGCCCTAGAACCATAAAACTGTGGCTAGCTCATGAAAACGGCCATAAAACGCAAAAACGACGAAGCCGTCATATCTTTCCAACATGTATCGTGTCGAGGTCATCAGAATCGCCTAGAACCCCAAACAAAGGCATAGCTCATGAAAATGGCCATAAAACACGATAACTACGAAGTTTTTAGTCATATATCTCAAAATATAAACGTCTTACATGCCTTGCAAATCCAATTGGAACCAAAAACTGGGCAATAACTCATAAAATGGCCATAAACACGAAAAAGACGAATTTTTAGGCATAACTCTCAAACATGTATCGGGTCTTAAAGTCATTGTAAATCGCCTAGAACCCCAAAACTGTGGGCAATAGCTCATGAAAAGGCCATAAAACGCGAGAACGGCGAAGCCGTCATAACTCTCAAACATGTCGTGGTTCTTTCGAGACATGCAACCGCTAAAACCCAAAACTGTGGGCAATAACTCATGAAAATGACCATAAAACACGAAAACGACGAGTTTTTAGGCATAACTCTCAAACATGTACCGGGTCTTAAGGTTGCTTTAAATAGCCCTAGAACCATAAAACTGTGGGCAATAGCTCATGAAAACGGCCATAAAACGCGAAAACGACGAGTTTCTGGTCATATCTTTCCAACATGTATCAGGTCGGAAGGTCACTGTAAATCGCCCTAGAACCTCTAAACTGTGGGCAATAGCTCAAGAAAACGGCCATAAAACGCGAGAACGGCGAGTTTCTGGTCATATCTCTCAAACATGTCAGGGTTCTTTCGAGACATGCAAATCCGGAAAACCAAAACTGTGGGCAATAACTCATGAAAATGACCATAAACATGAAAACGACGAAGTTTTTAGGCATAACTCTCAAACATGTATCGGGTCTTAAGGTTGCTTTAAATAGCCCTAGAACCATAAAACTGTGGGCAATAGCTCATGAAAACGACCATAAAACGCGAAAACGACGAAGCTTCGTCATCTTTTCCAACATGTATCGTGGTTCTTTCGACATGAATCGCCTAGAAACCCAAAAACGGCAATAGCTCATGAAAATGGCCATAAAACACGAAAACTACGAAGTTTTAGTCATATATCTCAAAAATGTAACGGGTCTTATATGCCTTGCAAATCCAATTGGAACCAAAACTGTGGGCAATAACTCATAAAACGGCCATAAACACGTAAAAAGACGAAGTTTTAGGCATAACTCTCAAACATGTATCGGGTCTTAAAGTCATTCTAAATCGCCCTAGAACCCCAAAACTGTGGGCAATAGCTCATGAAAACGGCCATAAAACGCGAGAACGGCGAAGCCGTCATAACTCTCAAACATGTCGTGGTTCTTTCGAGACATGCAAATCCGCTAAAACCCAAAACTGTGGGCAATAACTCATGAAAATGTCCATTAAACACGAAAACGACGATTTTTTAGGCATAACTCTCAAACATGTATCGGGTCTTAATGTATTTTTAAATCGCCCTAGAACCAAAAAACTGTGGGCAATAGCTCATGAAAACGGCCATAAAACGCGAGAACGACGAAGCTTCGTCATATCTTCCAACATGTATCAGGTCGGAAGGTCACAGAATCGCCTAGAACCCCTAAACAAAGCAATAGCTCATGAAAATGGCCATAAAACACGAAAACTACGAAGTTTTAGTCATATATCTCAAAATGTAACGGTCTTACATGCCTTGCAAATCCAATTGGAACCAAAAACCGGGCAATAACTCATAAAATGGCCATAAACACGAAAAAGACGAAGTTTTAGGCATAACTCTCAAACATGTATCGGGTCTTAAAGTCATTGTAAATCGCCTTGAACCCCAAAACTGTGGGCAATAGCTCATGAAAACGGCCATAAACGCGCGAGAACGGCGAAGCCGTCATAACTCTCAAACATGTCGTGGTTCTTTCGAGACATGCAACCGCTAAAACCCAAAAACTGTGGGCAATAACTCATGAAAATGACCATAAAACAGGAAAACGACGAGTTTTTAGGCATAACTCTCAAACATGTACCGGGTCTTAAGGTTGCTTTAAATAGCCCTAGAACCATAAAACTGTGGGCAATAGCTCATGAAAACGGCCCTAAAACGCAAAAATGACGAAGCCGTCATATCTTTCCAACATGTATCAGGTCGGAAGGTCATTGTAAATCGCCCTAGAACCCCTAAACAGTGGGCAGTAGCTCATGAAAATGGCCATAAAACACGAAAACTACGATTTTTTAGTCATATATCTCAAAAATATAACGGCTCTTACATGCCTTGCAAATCTAATTGGAACCAAAAACCGTGGGCAATAACTCATAAAAATGACCATAAACACGAAAAAGACGAGTTTTTAGGCATAACTCTCAAACATGTATCGGGTCTTAAAGTCGTTGTAAATAGCCCTAGAACCCCAAAACTGTGGGCAATAGCTCATGAAAACGGACATAAAACGCGAGAACGACGAAGCTCGGTCATAACTCTCAAACATGTCGTGGTTCTTTCGAGACATGCAACCGCTAAAACCCAAAAACTGTGGGCAATAACTCATGAAAATGACCATAAAACACTAAAACGACTAGTTTTTAGGCATAACTCTCAAACATGTATCGGTTCTTAAGGTTGCTTTAAGTAGCCCTAGAACCATAAAACTGTGGGCAATAGCTCATGAAAACGGCCATAAAACAAGAAAACGACGAGTTTCTGGTCAAATCTTTCCAACAGGAATCAGGTCGGAAGGTCACTGTAACACGCCCTAGAACCCCTAAACTGTGCGCAATAGCTCATGAAAACGGCCATAAAACGCGAGAACGACGAGTTTCTGGTCATATATCTCAAAAATGTAACGGGTTTAACATGCCTTGCAAATCCATTTGGAACCAAAAACCGTGGGTAATAACTCATAAAAATGGCCATAAACACGAAAAAGACGAGTTTTTAGGCATAACTCTCAAACATGTATCGGGTCTTAAAGTCGTTGTAAATCGCCCTAGAACCCCTAAACTGTGGGCAATAGCTCATGAAAACGGCCATAAAACGCGAGAACGGCGAAGCCGTCATAACTCTCAAACATGTCAGGGTTCTTTCTAGACATGCAAATCTGGCTAAAACCCAAAAACTGTGGGCAATAACTCATGAAAATGACCATAAAACACGAAAACGACGAGTTTTTAGGCATAACTCTCAAACATGTATCGGGTCTTAAGGTTGCTTTAAATAGCCCTAGAACCATAAACCTGTGGGCAATAGCTCATGAAAACGGCCATAAAACGCGAAAACGACGAAGCCGTCATATCTTTCCAACATGTATCGTGTCGGAAGGTCATCAGAATCGCCTAGAACCCCTAAACAAAGCAATAGCTCATGAAAATGGCCATAAAACACGAAAACTACGAAGTTTTATGGTCATATCTCTTAAAAATGTAACGGGTCTTACATGCCTTGCAATTCCAATTTGAACCAAAAACCGTGGGAAATAACTCATAAAAATGGCCATAAACACGAAAAAGACGAGTTTTTAGGCATAACTCTCAAACATGTATCGGGTCTTAAAGTCATTGTAAATCGCCCTAGAACCCCAAAACTGTGGGCAATAGCTCATGAAAACGGCCATAAAACGCGAGAACGGCGAAGCCGTCATAACTCTCAAACATGTCGTGGTTCTTTCGAGACATGCAACCGCTAAAACCCAAAAACTGGCCAATAACTCATGAAAATGACCATAAAACACGAAAACGACGAGTTTTTAGGCATAACTCTCAAACATGTACCTGGTCTTAAGGTTGCTTTAAATAGCCCTAGAACCATAAAACTGTGGGCAATAGCTCATGAAAACGGCCATAAAACGCGAAAACGACGAGTTTCTGGTCATATCTTTCCAACATGTATCAGGTCGGAAGGTCATCAGAATCGCCTAGAACCCCTAAACAAAAGGCAATAGCTCATGAAAATGGCCATAAAACACGAAAACTACGAAGTTTTAGTCATATATCTCAAAATATAACGGGTCTTATACATGCAAATCCAATTGGAACCAAAGACCGTGGGCAATAACTCATAAAATGGCCATAAACACGAAAACGACGAGTTTTTAGGCATAACTCTCAAACATGTACCGGGTCTTAAAGTCTTTGTAAATCGCCCTAGAACCCCAAAACTGTGGGCAATAGCTCATGAAAACGGCCATAAAACGCGAGAACGGCGAAGCTGGTCATAACTCTCAAACATGTCGTGGTTCTTTCGAGACATGCAACCGCTAAAACCCAAAAACTGTGGGCAATAACTCATGAAAATGACCATAAAACACTAAAACGACGAGTTTTAGGCACAACTCTCAAACATGTACCGGTCTTAAGGTTGCTTTTAAATAGCCCTAGAACCATAAAACTGTGGGCAATAGCTCATGAAAACAGCCATAAAACGCAAAAACGACGAAGCCGTCATATCTTTCCAACATGTATCATCTCGGAAGGTCATTGTAAATCGCCCTAGAACCCCTAAACAAGGCAATAGCTCATGAAAATGGCCATAAAACACGATAACTACGAAGTTTTAGTCATATATCTCAAAAATTTAACGGCTCTTACATGCCTTGCAAATCCAATTGGAACCAAAACCGTGGGCAATAACTCATAAAATGGCCATAAACACGTAAAAAGACGAAGTTTTAGGCATAACTCTCAAACATGTATCGGGTCTTAAAGTCATTGTAAATCGCCCCTAGAACCCTAAACTGTGGGCAATAGCTCATGAAAACGGCCATAAAACACGAGAACGGCGAAGCTTCGTCATAACTCTCAAACATGTCGTGGTTCTTTCGAGACATGCACTAAAACCCAAAAACTGTGGGCAATAACTCATGAAAATGACCATAAAACACGAAAACGACGAGTTTTTAGGCATAACTCTCAAACATGTATCGGGTCTTAAGGTTGCTTTAAATAGCCCTAGAACCATAAAACTGTGGGCAATAGCTCATGAAAACGGCCATAAAACGCGAAAATGACGAAGCCGTCATATCTTTCCAACATGTATCGTGTCGGAAGGTCATCAGAATCGCCTAGAACCCCTAAACAAGGCAATAGCTCATGAAAATGGCCATAAAACACGAAAACTACGAAGTTTTAGTCATATATCTCAAAATGTAACGGTCTTATAGCTTGCAAATCCAATTGGAACCAAAACCGTGGGCAATAACTCACAAAATTGGCAATAAACACTAAAAAGACGAGTTTTTAGGCATAACTCTCAAACATGTATCGGGTCTTAAAGTCGTTGTAAATCGCCCTAGAACCCCAAAACTGTGGGCAATAGCTCATGAAAACGGCCATAAAACGCGAGAACGGCGAAGCCGTCATAACTCTCAAACATGTCGTGGTTCTTTCGAGACATGCAAACCGCTACAACCCAAAAACTGTGGGCAATAACTCATGAAAATGACCATAAAACACGAAAACGACGAGTTTTTAGGCATAACTCTCAAACATGTATCGGGTCTTAAGGTTGCTTTAAATAGCCCTAGAACCATAAAACTGTGGGCAATAGCTCATGAAAACGGCCATAAAACGCAAAAACGACGAGTTTCTGGTCATATCTTTCCAACATGTATCAGGTCGGAAGGTCACTGTAAATCGCCCTGGAACCCCTAAACTGTGGGAAATAGCTCATGAAAACGGCCATAAAACACGAAAACTACGAGTTTTTAGTCATATATCTCAAAAATGTAACGGGTCTTATAGACCTTGCAAATCCAATTGGAACCAAAAACTGTGGGCAATAACTCATAAAATGCCATAAACACGTAAAAGACGAAGTTTTTAGGCATAACTCTCAAACATGTATCGGGTCTTAAAGTCATTGTAAATCGCCTAGAACCCCAAAAACTGGGCAATAGCTCATGAAAACGGCCATAAAACGCGAGAACGGCGAAGCTCGTCATAACTCTCAAACATGTCGTGGTTCTTTCGAGACATGCAACCGCTAAAACCCAAAACTGGGAAATAACTCATGAAAATGACCATAAAACACGAAAACGACGAGTTTTTAGGCATAACTCTCAAACATGTATCGGGTCTTAAGGTTGCTTTAAATAGCCCTAGAACCAATAAACTGTGGGCAATAGCTCATGAAAACGGCCATAAAACGCGAAAACGACGAAGCCGTCATATCTTTCCAACATGTATCAGGTCGGAAGGTCATCAGAATCGCCTAGAACCCCTAAACAAGGGCAGTAGCTCATGAAAATGGCCATAAAACACGAAAACTACGAAGTTTTAGTCATATATCTCAAAAATGTAACGGTCTTACATGCCTTGCAAATCCAATTGAACCAAAAACTGTGGGAAATAACTCATGAAAATGACCATAAAACATGAAAACGACAAGTTTTTAGGCATAACTCTCAAACATGTATCGGGTCTTAAAGTCATTGTAAATCGCCCTAGAACCCCAAAACTGTGGGCAATAGCTCATGAAAACGGCCATAAAACGCGAGAACGGCGAAGCCGTCATAACTCTCAAACATGTCGTGGTTCTTTTCTAGACATGCAAATCTAGCTAAAAGCCAAAAACTGTGGGCAATAACTCATGAAAATGACCATAAAACACGAAAATGACGAGTTTTTAGGCATAACTCTCAAACATGTACCGGGTCTTAAGGTTGCTTTAAATAGCCCTAGAACCATAAAACTGGGGCAAAAGCTCATGAAAACGGCCATAAAACGCGAAACGACGAAGCTTCGGGTCATATCTTTCCAACATGTATCGTGTCGGAAGGTCATCAGAATCGCCTAGAACCCCTAAACAAGGCAATAGCTCATGAAAATGGCCATAAAACACGAAAACTACGAGTTTTTAGTCATATATCTCAAAAATATAACGGGTCTTACATGCCTTGCAAATCCAATTGGAACCAAAAACCGTGGGCAATAACTCATAAAAATGGCCATAAACACGAAAAAGACGAGTTTTTAGGCATAACTCTCAAACATGTATCGGGTCTTAAAGTCATTGTAAATCGCCCTAGAACCCCAAAACTGTGGGCAATAGCTCATGAAAACGGCCATAAAACGCGAGAACGGCGAAGCCGTCATAACTCTCAAACATGTCGTGGTTCTTTCGAGACATGCAACCGCTAAAACCCAAAAACTGTGGGCAATAACTCATGAAAATGACCATAAAACACGAAAACGACGAGTTTTTAGGCATAACTCTCAAACATGTACCGGGTCTTAAGGTTGCTTTAAATAGCCCTAGAACCATAAAACTGTGGGCAATAGCTCATGAAAACGGCCCCAAAACGCAAAAAAACGAAGTTTCGTCATATCTTTCCAACATGTATCGTGTCGAAGGTCATTGTAGAATCGCCTAGAACCCTAAACAAAGGCACTAGCTCATGAAAATGGCCATAAAACACGAAAACTACGAGTTTTTAGTCATATATCTCAAAAATATAACGGCTCTTACATGCCTTGCAAATCCAATTGGAACCAAAAACTGTGGGCAATAACTCATAAAAACGTCCATAAACACGAAAAAGACGAGTTTTTAGGCATAACTCTCAAACATGTATCGGGTCTTAAAGTCATTGTAAATCGGCCTAGAACCCCTAAACTGTGGGCAATAGCTCATGAAAACGGCCATAAAACGCGAGAACGGCGAGTTTCTGGTCATAACTCTCAAACATGTCAGGGTTCTTTCGAGACATGCAAATCCGGCTGAAACCCAAAAACTGTGGGCAATAACTCATGAAAATGACCATAAAACACGAAAACGACGAGTTTTTAGGCATAACTCTCAAACATGTATCGGGTCTTAAGGTTTCTTTCAGTAGCCCTAGAACCATAAAACTGTGGGAAATAGCTCATGAAAACGGCCATAAAACGCGAAAACAACGAGTTTCTGGTCATCTCTTTCCAACATGTATCAGGTCGTAACGTCACTGTAAATCGCCCTAGAACCCCTAAACAGTGGGCAGTAGCTCATGAAAATGGCCATAAAACACGAAAACTACGAGTTTTTAGTCATATATCTCAAAAATGTAACGGGTCTTATAGGCCTTGCAAATCCAATTGGAACCAAAAACTGTGGGCAATAACTCATAAAAATGGCCATAAACACGAAAAAGACGAGTTTTTAGGCATAACTCTCAAACATGTATCGGGTCTTAAAGTCATGTAAATCACCCTAGAACCCCAAAACTGTGGGCAATAGCTCATGAAGACGGCCATAAAACGCGAGAACGACGAAGCCGTCATAACTCTCAAACATGTCAGGGTTCTTTCGAGAGATGCAAATCCGGCTGAAACCCAAAAACTGTGGGCAATAACTCATGAAAATGACCATAAAACACGAAAACGACGAGTTTTTAGGCATAACTCTCAAACATGTACCGGGTCTTAAGGTTGCTTTAAATAGCCCTAGAACCATAAAACTGTGGGCAATAGCTCATGAAAACGGCCCCAAAACGCAAAAACGACGAGTTTCTGGTCATATCTTTCCAACATGTATCAGGTCGGAAGGTCATCAGAATCGCCTAGAACCCCTAAACAAAGGCAATAGCTCATGAAAATGGCCATAAAACACGAAAACTACGAAGTTTTTAGTCATATATCTCAAAATGTAACGGTCTTATAGGCCTTGCAAATCCAATTGGAACCAAAAACCGTGGGCAATAACTCATAAAATGGCCATAAACACGTAAAAAGACGAGTTTTTAGGCATAACTCTCAAACATGTAACGGGTCATAAAGTCATTGTAAATCGCCCTAGAACCCCAAAACTGTGGGCAATATCTCATGAAAACGGCCATAAAACGCGAGAACGGCGAGTTTCTGGTCATAACTCTCAAACATGTCAGGGTTCTTTCGAGACATGCAAATCCGGCTGAAACCCAAAAACTGTGGGCAATAACCCATGAAAATGACCATAAAACATGAAAACGACGAGTTTTTAGGCATAACTCTCAAACATGTACCGGGTCTTAAGGTTGCTTTAAATAGCCCTAGAACCATAAAACTGTGGGCAATAGCTCATGAAAACGACCATAAAACGCGAAAACGACGAGTTTCTGGTCATATCTTTCCAACATGTATCAGGTCGGAAGGTCATCAGAATCGCCTAGAACCCTAAACAAGGCAATAGCTCATGAAAATGGCCATAAAACACGACAACTACGAAGTTTTAGTCATATATCTCAAAAATATAACGGCTCTTACATGCCTTGCAAATCCAATTGGAACCAAAAACCGTGGGCAATAACTCATAAAAATGGCCATAAACACGAAAAAGACGAGTTTTTAGGCATAACTCTCAAACATGTATCGGGTCTTAAGGTCATTGTAAATCGCCCTAGAACCCCTAAACTGTGGGCAATAGCTCATGAAATAGGCCATAAAACGCGAGAACGGCGAGTTTCTGGTCATAACTCTCAAACATGTCAGGGTTCTTTCGAGACATGCAACCGGCTAAAACCAAAAACTGTGGGCAATAACTCATAAAAATGCCCATAAACACGAAAAAGACGAGTTTTTAGGCATAACTCTCAAACATGTATCGGGTCTTAAGGTCATTGTAAACCCCTAAAACTATGGGCAATAGCTCATGAAAACGGCCATAAAACGCGAAAACGACGTGTTTATGGTCATATCTTTCCAACATGTATCGGTCTTAAAGGTCATTGAATCGCCTAGAACCCCAAAAACTGGGCAATAGCTCATGAAAACGGCCATAAAACGCGAGAACGGCGAAGTTTCGTCATATCTCTCAAACATGTCATGGTTCTTTCGATACATGCAAATCTGTATAAAAACCAAAAACTGTTTGCAATAACTCATGAAAATGACCATAAAACATTAAAACGACGATTTTTTAGGCATAACTCTCAAACATGTATCGGGTCTTAAGGTTGCTTTAAGTAGCCCTAGAACCATAAAACTGTGGGCAATAGCTCATGAAAACGGCCATAAAACGCGAAAACGACGAGTTTGTGGTCATCTTTTTCCAACATGTATCAGGTCGAAACGTCACTGTAAATCTCCCTAGAAACCTTAAACAAAGGCAATAGCTCATGAAAATGGCCATAAAACACGAAAACTACGAAGTTTTAGTCATATATCTCAAAAATGTAACGGTCTTATATGCCTTGCAAATCCAATTGGAACCAAAACTGTTGGCAATAACTCATAAAAATGGACATACACACTAAAAAGACGTGTTTTTAGGCATAACTCTCAACCATGTATCGGGTCTTAAAGTCATGTAAATCAGCCTAGAACCCCTAAACTGTGGGCAATAGCTCATGAAAACGTCCATAAACGCGAGAACGGCGAAGCTCGTCATAACTCTCAAACATGTCAGGGTTCTTTCTAGACATGCAAATCCGGCTAAAACCCAAAAACTGTGGGCAATAACTCATGAAAAAGACCATAAAACACGAAAACGACGAGTTTTTAGGCATAACTCTCAAACATGTACCAGGTCTTAAGGTTGCTTTAAATAGCCCTAGAACCATAAAACTGTGGGCAATAGCTCATGAAAACATCCCTAAAACGAAAACGACGAAGCTTCGGGTCATATCTTTCCAACATGTATCGTGTCGGAAGGTCATCAGAATCGCC
This sequence comes from Avena insularis, assembly GCA_023614405.1. Classification (NCBI taxonomy): domain Eukaryota; kingdom Viridiplantae; phylum Streptophyta; class Magnoliopsida; order Poales; family Poaceae; genus Avena; species Avena insularis. The sequence goes on along the minus strand of CM042697.1, from coordinate 31,886,204 downwards.
TCGAACCCCTAAACAAAGGCAATAGCTCATGAAAATGGCCATAAAACACGACAACTACGAAGTTTTAGTCATATATCTCAAAAATATAACGGTCTTACATGCCTTGCAAATCCAATTGGAACCAAAACCGTGGGCAATAACTCATAAAATGGCCATAAACACGAAAAAGACGAGTTTTTAGGCATAACTCTCAAACATGTATCGGGTCTTAAAGTCATTGTAAATCGCCCTAGAACCCCAAAACTGTGGGCAATAGCTCATGAAAACGGCCATAAAACGCGAGAACGGCGAGTTTCTTGTCATAACTCTCAAACATGTCAGGGTTCTTTCGAGACATGCAAATCCGGCTAAAACCCAAAAACTGTGGGCAATAACTCATGAAAATGACCATAAAACACGAAAACGACGAGCTTTTAGGCATAACTCTCAAACATGTATCGGGTCTTAAGGTTGCTTTAAATAGCCCTAGAACCATAAAACTGTGGGCAATAGCTCATGAAAACGGCCATAAAACGCGAAAACGACGAGTTTCTGGTCATATCTTTCCAACATGTATCGTCGTCGAAGGTCATTGTAAATCGCCCTAAAAAAAGCAAGGCAATAGCTCATGAAAATGGCCATAAAACACGAAAACTACGAAGTTTTAGTCATATATCTCAAAAATAAAACGGATCTAACATGCATTGCAAATCCAATTGGAAACAAAAACCGTGGGCAATACCTCATAAAAATGGCCATAAACACGAAAAAGACATGTTTTTAGGCATAACTCTCAAACATGTATCGGTTCTTAAAGTCGTTGTAAATCGCCCTAGAACCCCAAAACTGTGGGCAATAGCTCATGAAACGGCCCTAAAACGCGAGAACGGCGAAGCCGTCATAACTCTCAAACATGTTAGGGTTCTTTCGAGACATGCAAATCCGGCTAAAACCCAAAAACTGTGGGCAATAACTCATGAAAATGACCATAAAACACGAAAACGACGAGTTTTTAGGCATAACTCTCAAACATGTATCGGGTCTTAAGGTTGCTTTAAATAGCCCTAGAACCATAAAACTGTGGGCAATAGCTCATGAAAACGGCCCTAAAACGCGAAAACGTCGAAGCCGTCATATCTTTCCAACATGTATCGGTCGGAAGGTCATTGTAACGCCTAGAACCCCTAAACAAAGGCAATATCTCATGAAAATGGCCATAAAACACGAAAACTACGAGTTTTTAGTCATATATCTCAAAAATGTAACTGGTCTTATAGGCCTTGCAAATCCAATTGGAACCAAAAACAGTGGGCAATAACTCATGAAAATGACCATAAAACACGAAAATGACGAGTTTTTAGGCATAACTCTAAAACATGTATCGGGTCTTAAAGTCGTTGTAAATCTCCCAAGAACCCCAAAACTGTGGGCAATAGCTCATGAAAACGGCCATAAAACGCGAGAACGGCGAGTTTCTGGTCATAACTCTCAAACATGTCAGGGTTCTTTCGAGACATGCAAATCCAATTGGAACCAAAAACTGTGGGCAATAACTCATGAAAATGACCATAAAACACGAAAACGACGAGTTTTTAGGCATAACTCTCAAACATGTATCGGGTCTTAAGGTTGCTTTAAATAGCCCTAGAACCATAAAACTGTGGGCAATAGCTCATGAAAACGGCCATAAAACGCGAAAACGACGAGTTTCTGGTCATATCTTTCCAACATGTATCAGGTCGGAAGGTCACTGTAAATCGCCCTAGAACCCCTAAACTGTGGGCAATAGCTCATGAAAACGGCCATAAAACGCGAAAACTACGAGTTTTTATTCATATATCTCAAAAATGTAACGGGTCTTACATGCCTTGCAAATCCAATTGGAACAAAAAACCGTGGGAAATAACTCATAAAATGGCCATAAACACGTAAAAAGACGAAGCTTTTAGGCATAACTCTCAAACATGTATCGGGTCTTAAAGTCATTGTAAATCGCCCTAGAACCCCAAAACTGTGGGCAATAGCTCATGAAAACGGCCATAAAACGCGAGAACGGCGAAGCCGTCATAACTCTCAAACATGTCGTGGTTCTTTCGAGACATGCAAATCCGCTAAAACCCAAAACTGTGGGCAATAACTCATGAAAATGACCATAAAACACGAAAACGACGAGTTTTTAGGCATAACTCTCAAACATGTATCGGGTCTTAAGGTTGCTTTAAATAGCCCTAGAACCATAAAACTGTGGGCAATAGCTCATGAAAACGGCCCTAAAACGCAAAAACGACGAAGCCGTCATATCTTTCCAACATGTATCGGTCGGAAGGTCATTGTAAATCGCCTCGAACCCCTAAACAAAGCAATAGCTCATGAAAATGGCCATAAAACACGAAAACTACGAAGTTTTAGTCATATATCTCAAAAATATAACGGCTCTTACATGCCTTGCAAATCCAATTGGAACCAAAAACCGTGGGCAATAACTCATAAAATGGCCATAAACACGAAAAAGACGAGTTTTTAGGCATAACTCTCAAACATGTATTGGGTCTTAAAGTCGTTGTAAATCGCCCTAGAACCCCAAAACTGTGGGCAATAGCTCATGAAAACGGCCATAAAACGCGAGAACGGCGAAGCCGTCATAACTCTCAAACATGTCGTGGTTCTTTCGAGACATGCAACCGCTAAAACCCAAAAACTGGGCTATAACTCATGAAAATGACCATAAAACACGAAAATGACGAGTTTTTAGGCATAACTCTCAAACATGTAACGGGTCTTAAGGTTGCTTTAAATAGCCCTATAACCATAAAACTGTGTGCAATAGCTCATGAAAACGTCCATAAAACGCAAAAAGACGAAGCCGTCATATCTTTCCAACATGTACCAGGTCGGAAGGTCATTGTAAATCGCCCTGAACCCCTAAACAGTGGGCAGTAGCTCATGAAAATGGCCATAAAGCACGACAACTAAGAGTTTTTAGTCATATATCTCAAAAATATAACGGCTCATACATGCCTTGCAAATCCAATTGGAACCAAAAACCGTGGGCAATAACTCATAAAAATGGCCATAAACACGAAAAAGACGAGTTTTTAGGCATAACTCTCAAACATGTATCGGGTCTTAAAGTCATTGTAAATCGCCCTAGAACCCATAAACTGTGGGCAATAGCTCATGAAAACGGCCATAAAACGCGAGAACGGCGAGTTTCTGGTCATATCTCTCAAACATGTCAGGGTTCTTTCGAGACATGCAAATCCGGCTGAAACCCAAAAACTGTGGGCAATAACTCATGAAAATGACCATAAAACACGAAAACGACGAGTTTTTAGGCATAACTCTCAAACATGTACCGGGTCTTAAGGTTGCTTTAAATAGCCCTAGAAACATAAAACTGTGGGCAATAGCTCATGAAAACGGCCATAAAACGCGAAAACGATGAGTTTCTGGTCATCTCTTTCCAGCATGTATCAAGTCGGAACGTCACTGTAAATCGCCTAGAACCTCAAACTGTGGGCAATAGCTCATGAAAACGGCCATAAAACGCGAGAACGGCGAAGCTCGTCATATCTCTCAAACATGTCAGGGTTCTTTCGAGACATGCAAATCCGGATGAACCCAAAAACTGTGGGCAATAACTCATGAAAATGACCATAAAACATGAAAACGACGAGTTTTTAGGCATAACTCTCAAACATGTATCGGGTCTTAAGGTTGCTTTAAGTAGCCCTAGAACCATAAAACTGTGGGCAATAGCTCATGAAAACGGCCATAAAACGCGAAAACGACGAGTTTCTGGTCATCTCTTTCCAACATGTATCAAGTCGGAACGTCATCAGAATCGCCTAGAACCCTAAACAAGGCAATAGCTCATGAAAATGGCCATAAAACACGAAAACTACGAGTTTTTATTCATATATCTCAAAAATGTAACGGGTCTTATAGGCCTTGCAAATCCAATTGGAACCAAAAACTGTGGGCAATAACTCATAAAAACGTCCATAAACACGAAAAAGACGAGTTTTTAGGCATAACTCTCAAACATGTATCGGGTCTTAAAGTCATTGTAAATCGCCCTAGAACCCCAAAACTGTGGGCAATAGCTCATGAAAACGGCCATAAAACGCGAGAACGGCGAGTTTCTGGTCATAACTCTCAAACATGTCAGGGTTCTTTCGAGACATGCAAATCCGGCTAAAACCCAAAAACTGTGGGCAATAACTCATGAAAATGACCATAAAACACGAAAACGACGAGTTTTTAGGCATAACTCTCAAACATGTACCGGGTCTTAAGGTTGCTTTAAATAGCCCTAGAACCATAAAACTGGGGGCAATAGCTCATGAAAACGACCATTAAACGCGAAAACGACGAAGCCGTCATATCTTTCCAACATGTATCAGTCGGAAGGTCATCAGAATCGCCTCGAACCCTAAACAAAGGCAATAGCTCATGAAAATGGCCATAAAACACGCAAAACTACGAAGTTTTAGTCATATATCTCAAAAATATAACGGCTCTTACATGCCTTGCAAATCCAATTGGAACCAAAAACCGTGGGCAATAACTCATAAAAATGGCCATAAACACGAAAAAGACGAGTTTTTAGGCATAACTCTCAAACATGTATCGGGTCTTAAAGTCATTGTAAATCGCCCTAGAACCCCAAAACTGTGGGCAATAGCTCATGAAAACGGCCATAAAACGCGAGAACGGCGAGTTTCAGGTCATATCTCTCAAATATGTCACGGTTCTTTCGAGACATGCAACCGCTAAAACCCAAAAATCAGGCAATAACTCATGAAAATGACCATAAACACGAAAACGACGAAGTTTTAGGCATAACTCTCAAACATGTACCGGTCTTAAGGTTGCTTTAAATAGCCCTAGAACCATAAAACTGTGGGCAATAGCTCATGAAAACGCCCATAAAACGCGAAAACGACGAAGCCGTCATATCTTTCCAACATGTATCAGGTCGGAAGGTCATCAGAATCGCCTAGAACCCCAAACAAGGCAATAGCTCATGAAAATGGCCATAAAACACGAAAACTACGAAGTTTTTAGTCATATATCTCAAAAATATAACGGTCTTACATGCCTTGCAAATCCAATTGGAACCAAAAACCGTGGGCAATAACTCATAAAATGGCCATAAACACGAAAAAGACGAAGTTTTAGGCATAACTCTCAAACATGTATCGGGTCTTAAAGTCATTGTAAATCGCCTAGAACCCCAAAACTGGGCAATAGCTCATGAAAACGGCCATAAAACGCGAGAACGGCGAAGCCGTCATAACTCTCAAACATGTCGTGGTTCTTTCGAGACATGCAAATCCGCTGAAACCCAAAAACTGTGGGCAATAACTCATGAAAATGACCATAAAACACGAAAACGACGAGCTTTTAGGCATAACTCTCAAACATGTACCGGGTCTTAAGGTTGCTTTAAATAGCCCTAGAACCATAAAACTGTGGGCAATAGCTCATGAAATAGGCCATAAAACGCGAAAACGACGAAGCCGTCATATCTTTCCAACATGTATCAGGTCGGAAGGTCATTGTAAATCGCCCTAGAACCCTAAACAAGGCAATAGCTCATGAAAATGGACATAAAACACGAAAACTACGAGTTTTTAGTCATATATCTCAAAATATAACGGTCTTACATGCCTTGCAAATCCAATTGGAACCATAAACCATGGGCAATAACTCATAAAAATGGCCATAAACACGAAAAAGACGAGTTTTTAGGCATAACTCTCAAACATGTATCGGGTCTTAAAGTCATTGTAAATCGCCCTAGAACCCCAAAACTGTGGGCAATAGCTCATGAAAACGGCCATAAAACGCGAGAACGGCGAAGCCGTCATAACTCTCAAACATGTCGTGGTTCTTTCTAGACATGCAAATCCGGCTAAAACCCAAAAACTGTGGGCAATAACTCATGAAAATGACCATAAAACACGAAAACGACGAGCTTTTAGGGATAACTCTCAAACATGTACCGGGTCTTAAGGTTGCTTTAAATAGCCCTAGAACCACAAAACTGTGGGCAATAGCTCATGAAAACGGCCATAAAACGCGAAAACGACGAGTTTCTGGTCATATCTTTCCAACATGTATCAGGTCGGAAAGTCACTGTAAATCGCCCTGGAACCCCTAAACTATGGGCAATAGCTCATGGAAATGGCCATAAAACACGAAAACTACGAGTTTTTAGTCATATCTCAAAAATATAACGGGTCTTACATGCTTGCAAATCCAATTGGAACCAAAAACTGTGGGCAATAACTCATAAAAATGGCCATAAACACGAAAAAGACGAGTTTTTAGGCATAACTCTCAAACATGTATCGGGTCTTAAAGTCATTGTAAATCGCCCTAGAACCCCAAAACTGTGGGCAATAGCTCATGAAAACGGCCATAAAACGCGAGAACGGCGAGTTTCTGGTCATAACTCTCAAACATGTCAGGGTTCTTTCGAGACATGCAAATCCGGCTAAAACCCAAAAACTGTGGGCAATAACTCATGAAAATGACCATAAAACACGAAAACGACGAGTTTTTAGGCATAACTCTCAAACATGTACCGGGTCTTAAGGTTGCTTTAAATAGCCCTAGAACCATAAAACTGTGGGCAATAGCTCATGAAAACGGCCATAAAACGCGAAAACGACGAGTTTCTGGTCATATCTTTCCAACATGTATCAGGTCGGAAGGTCATTGTAAATCGCCCTAGAACCCCTAAACAGTGGGCAGTAGCTCATGAAAATGGCCATAAAACACGAAAACTACGAGTTTTTAGTCATATATCTCAAAAATGTAACGGGTCTTATAGGCCTTGCAAATCCAATTGGAACCAAAAACCGTGGGCAATAACTCATAAAAATGGCCATAAACACGAAAAAGACGAGTTTTTTGGCATAACTCTCAAACATGTATCGGGTCTTAAAGTCGTTGTAAATCGCCCTAGAACCCCAAAACTGTGGGCAATAGCTCATGAAAACGGCCATAAAACGCGAGAACGGCGAGTTTCTGGTCATAACTCTCAAACATGTCAGGGTTCTTTCGAGACATGGAAGTCGGGCTATAACCATAAAACTGTGGGCAATAACTCATGAAAATGACCATAAAACACGAAAACGACGAGTTTTTAGGCATAACTCTCAAACATGTACTGGTCTTAAGGTAGCTTTAAATAGCCCTAGAACCATAAAACTGTAAGGCAATAGCTCATGAAAACGGCCATAAAACGCGAAAACGACGAAGCTCGGGTCATATCTTTCCAACATGTATCAGGTCGGAAGGTCATCAGAATCGCCTAGAACCCTAAACAAAGGCAATAGCTCATGAAAATGGCCATAAAACACGAAAACTACGAAGTTTTAGTCATATATCTCAAAATGTCACGGGTTTAACATGCCTTGCAAATCCAATTGGAACCAAAAACCGTGGGCAATAACTCATAAAAATGCCCATAAACACGAAAAAGACGAGTTTTTAGGCATAACTCTCAAACATGTATCGGGTCTTAAAGTCATTGTAAATCGCCCTAGAACCCCAAAACTGTGGGCAATAGCTCATGAAAACGGCCATAAAACGCGAGAACGGCGAGTTTCTGGTCATAACTCTCAAACATGCCTTGTTTCGTTCGTTACATGCAAATCTGGCTAAAACCCAAAAACTGTGGGCAATAACTCATGAAAATGACCATAAAACACGAAAACGACGAGTTTTTAGGCATAACTCTCAAACATGTATCGGGTCTTAAGGTTGCTTTAAATAGCCCTAGAACCATAAAACTGTGGGCAATAGCTCATGAAAACGACCATAAAACGCGAAAACGACGAGTTTCTGGTCATATCTTTCCAACATGTATCAGGTCGGAAGGTCACTGTAAATCGCCTAGAACCCCTAAACAAAATAGCTCATGAAAATGGCCATAAAACACGAAAACTACGAAGTTTTAGTCATATATCTCAAAAATATAACGGTTTACATGTACCTTGCAAATCCAATTGGAACCAAAACCGTGGGCAATAACTCATAAAATGGCCATAAACACGAAAAAGACGAAGTTTTAGGCATAACTTCAAACATGTATCGGTCTTAAAGTCATTGTAAATCGCCTCTAGACCCCCAAAACTGTGGGCAATAGCTCATGAAAACGGCCATAAAACGCGAGAACGGCGAAGCTGGTCATAACTCTCAAACATGTCGTGGTTCTTTCGAGACATGCAAACCGCTGAAACCCAAAAACTCTGGCAATAACTCATGAAAATGACCATAAAACACGAAAACGACGAGTTTTTAGGCATAACTCTCAAACATGTACCGGGTCTTAAGGTTGCTTTAAATAGCCCTAGAAACATAAAACTGTGGGCAATAGCTCATGAAAACGGCCATAAAACAAGAAAACGACGAAGCTCGTCATATCTTTCCAACATGTATCGTGTCGGAAGGTCATTGTAAATCGCCTAGAACCCCTAAACAAGGGCAATAGCTCATGAAAATGGCCATAAAACACGATAACTACGAAGTTTTAGTCATATATCTCAAAATATAACGGGTCTTACATGCCTTGCAAATCCAATTGGAAACCAAAACCGTAAGCAATAACTCATAAAATGGCCATAAACACGTAAAAAGACGAAGTTTTAGGCATAACTCTCAAACATGTATCGGGTCTTAAAGTCATTGTAAATCGCCATAGAACCCCAAAACTGTGGGCAATAGCTCATGAAAAATTACATAAAACGCGAGAACGGCGAAGCCGTCATATCTCTCAAACATGTAATGGTTCTTTATAGACTTGCTAATCCTGCTTAAACCCAAAAAACTGTGGGCAATAACTCATGAAAATGACCATAAAACACGAAAACGACGAGTTTTTAGGCATAACTCTCAAACATGTACCGTGTCTTATGGTTGCTTTAAATAGCCCTAGAACCATAAAACTGTGGGCAATAGATTATGAAAACGGCCATAAAACAAGAAAACGACGAAGCCGTCATATCTTTCCAACATGTATCAGGTCGGAAGGTCATCAGAATCGCCTAGAACCCCTAAACAAGGCAATAGCTCATGAAAATGGCCATAAAACACGAAAACTACGAAGTTTTAGTCATATCTCAAAATACATGCCTTGCAAATCCAATTGGAACCAAAAAACTGGGCAATAACTCATAAAATGGCCATAAACACGTAAAAGACGAAGTTTTAGGCATAACTCTCAAACATGTATCGGGTCTTAAAGTCATTGTAAATCGCCTAGAACCCCCAAAACTGTGGGCAATAGCTCATGAAAACGGCCATAAACGCGAGAACGGCGAAGCTCGTCATAACTCTCAAACATGTCACGGTTCTTTCGTGACATGCAAATCCGGCTAAAACCCAAAACTGTGGGCAATAACTCATGAAAATGACCATAAAACACCAAAACGACGATTTTTTTGGCATAACTCTCAAACATGTACGGGTTATTAAGGTTGCTTTAAATAGCCCTAGAACCATAAAACTGTGGGCAATAGCTAATTAAAACGGCCATAAAACGCGAAAACGACGAAGCTTCGTCATATCTTTCCAACATGTATCAAGTCGGAAGGTCATCAGAATCGCCTAGAACCCCTAAACAAGGCAATAGCTCATGAAAATGGCCATAAAACACGAAAACTACGAAGTTTTAGTCATATATCTCAAAATGTAACGGTCTTATAGACCTTGCAAATCCAATTGGAACCATAAACAGTGGGCAATAACTCATAAAATGGCCATAAACACGTAAAAAGACGAAGTTTTTAGGCATACCTCTCAATCAGGTATCGGGTCTTAACGTCATTGTAAATCGGCCTAGAACCCCAAAACTGTGGGCAATAGCTCATGAAAACGGCCATAAAACTCGAGAACGGCGAAGCCGTCATAACTCTCAAACATGTCGTGGTTCTTTCGAGACATGCAACCGGCTAAAACCCAAAACTGTGGGCAATAACTCATGAAAATGACCATAAAACACGAAAACGACGAGTTTTTAGGCCTAACTCTCAAACATGTAACTGGTCTTAAGGTTGCTTTAAATAGCCCTAGAACCATAAAACTGTGGGCAATAGCTCATGAAAACGACCATAAAACGCGAAAACGACGAAGCCGTCATATCTTTCCAACATGTATCAGGTCGAAGGTCATCAGAATCGCGCTTGAACCCCTAAACAGTGGGCAGTAGCTCATGAAAATGGCCATAAAACACGACAACTATGAGTTTTTAGTCATATATCTCAAAAATATAATGGCTCTTACATGCCTTGCAAATCCAATTGGAACCAAAAAACCGTGGGCAATAACTCATAAAAATGGCCATAAACACGAAAAAGACGAGTTTTTAGGCATAACTCTCAAACATGTATCGGGTCTTAAAGTCGTTGTAAATCGCCCTAGAACCCCAAAACTGTGGGCAATAGCTCATGAAAACGGCCATAAAACGCGAGAACGGCGAAGCCGTCATAACTCTCAAACATGTCGTGGTTCTTTCGAGAAATGCAATTCCGACTAAAACCAAAAACCGTGGGCAATAACTCATAAAAATGGCCATAAACACGAAAACGACGAGTTTTTAGGCATAACTCTCAAACATGTACCGGGTCTTAAGGTTGCTTTAAATAGCCCTAGAACCATAAAACTGTGGGCAATAGCTCATGAAAACGGCCCTAAAACGCAAAAAGGACGAGTTTCTGGTCATATCTTTCCAACATGTATCAGGTCGGAAGGTCATTGTAAATCGCCCTAGAACCCCTAAACAGTGGGCAGTAGCTCATGAAAATGGCCATAAAACACGACAACTACGAGTTTTTAGTCATATATCTCAAAAATATAACGGCTCTTACATGCCTTGCAAATCCAATTGGAACCAAAAACCGTGGGCAATAACTCATAAAAATGGCCATAAACACGAAAAAGAAGAGTTTTTAGGCATAACTCTCAAACATGTATCGGGTATTAAAGTCATTGTAAATCGCCCTAGAACCCCAAAACTGTGGGCAATAGCTCATGAAATAGGCCATAAAATGCGAGAACGGCGAGTTTCTGGTCATAACTCTCAAACATGTCAGGGTTCTTTCGAGACATGCAAATCCGGCCGAAACCCAAAAACTGTGGGCAATAACTCATGAAAATGACCATAAAACACGAAAACGACGAGTTTTTAGGCATAACTATCAAACATGTACCGGGTCTTAAGGTTGCTTCAAATAGCGCTAGAAACATAAAACTGTAGCTCATGAAAACGGCCATAAAACGCGAAAACGACGTGTTTATGGTCATATCTTTCCAACATGTATCAGGTCGGAAGGTCATCAGAATCGCCTCGAACCCCTAAACTGTGGGCAATAGCTCATGAAAACGGCCATAAAACGCGAGAACGGCGAAGCCGTCATATCTCTCAAATATGTCAAGGTTCTTTCGAGACATGCAAATCCGGCTGAAACCCAAAAACTGTGGGAAATAACTCATGAAAATGACCATAAAACATGAAAACGACGAGTTTTTAGGCATAACTCTCAAACATGTATCGGGTCTTAAGGTTGCTTTAAGTAGCCCTAGAACCATAAAACTGTGGGCAATAGCTCATGAAAACGGCCATAAAACGCGAAACGACGAGTTTCTGGTCATCTTTTTCCAACATGTATCGTGTCGAACGCCATCAGAATCGCCCTAGAAACCCTAAACAGTGGGCAATAGCTCATGAAAATGGCCATAAAACACGAAAACTACGAGTTTTTAGTCATATATCTCAAAAATGTAACGGGTCTTATAGACCTTGCAAATCCAATTGGAACCAAAAACTGTGGGCAATAACTCATAAAAACGTCCATAAACACGAAAAAGACGAGTTTTTAGGCATAACTCTCAAACATGTATCGGGTCTTAAAGTCATTGTAAATCGCCCTAGAACCCCAAAACTGTGGGCAATAGCTCATGAAAACGGCCATAAAACGCGAGAACGGCGAGTTTCTGGTCATAACTCTCAAACATGTCAGGGTTCTTTCGAGACATGCAAATCCGGCTAAAACCCAAAAACTGTGGGCAATAACTCATGAAAATGACCATAAAACACGAAAACGACGAGTTTTTAGGCATAACTCTCAAACATGTACCGGGTCTTAAGGTTGCTTTAAATAGCCCTAGAACCATAAAACTGTGGGCAATAGCTCATGAAAACGGCCATAAAACGCGAAAACGACGAAGCTTCGTCATATCTTTCCAACATGTATCAGTCGGAAGGTCATCAGAATCGCCTAGAACCCTAAACAAGGCAATAGCTCATGAAAATGGCCATAAAACACGAAAACTACGAGTTTTTAGTCATATATCTCAAAAATGTAACGGGTCTTACATGCCTTGCAAATCCAATTGGAACCAAAAACTGTGGGCAATAACTCATAAAAACGTCCATAAACACGAAAAAGACGAGTTTTTAGGCATAACTCTCAAACATGTATCGGGTCTTAAAGTCATTGTAAATCGCCCTAGAACCCCAAAACTGTGGGCAATAGCTCATGAAAACGGCCATAAAACGCGAGAACGGCGAGTTTCTGGTCATAACTCTCAAACATGTCAGGGTTCTTTCGAGACATGCAAATCTGGCTAAAACCCAAAAACTGTGGGCAATAACTCATGAAAATGACCATAAAACACTAAAACGACGATTTTTTAGGAATAACTCTCAAACATGTACCGGGTCTTAAGGTTGCTTTAAATAGCCCTAGAACCATAAAACTGTGGGCAATAGCTCATGAAAACGGCCCTAAAACGCAAAAACGACGAAGCCGTCATATCTTTCCAACATGTATCGTGTCGAAGGTCATCAGAATCAGCCTAGAACCCCTAAACTGTGCGCAATAGCTCATGAAAACGGCCATAAAACGCGAGAACGACGAGTTTCTGGTCATATATCTCAAAAATGTAACGGGTTTTACATGCCTTGCAAATCCATTTGGAACCAAAAACCGTGGGTAATAACTCATAAAAATGGCCATAAACACGAAAAAGACGAGTTTTTAGGCATAACTCTCAAACATGTATCTGGTCTTAATGTCACTGTAAATCGCCCTAGAACCCCTAAACTGTGGGCAATAGCTCATGAAAACGGCCATAAAACGCGAGAACGGCGAAGCTGGTCATAACTCTCAAACATGTCGTGGTTCTTTCGAGACATGCAACCGCTAAAACCCAAAAACTGTGGGCAATAACTCATGAAAATGACCATAAAACACGAAAACGACGAGTTTTTAGGCATAACTCTCAAACATGTACCGGGTCTTAAGGTTGCTTTAAATAGCCCTAGAACCATAAAACTGTGGGCAATAGCTCATGAAAACAGCCCTAAAACGCAAAAACGACGAGTTTCTGGTCATATCTTTCCAACATGTATCATCTCGGAAGGTCATTGTAAATCGCCCTGGAACCCCTAAACAGTGGGCAGTAGCTCATGAAAATGGCCATAAAACACGAGAACTACGAGTTTTTAGTCATATATCTCAAATCCAATTGGAACCAAAAACCGTGGGCAATAACTCATAAAAACGTCCATAAGCACGAAAAAGACGAGTTTTTAGGCATAACTCTCAAACATGTATCGGGTCTTAAGGTCATTGTAAATCGCCCTAGAACCATAAAACTGTGGGAAATAGCTCATGAAAACGGCCATAAAACGCGAGAACGGCGAGTTTCTGGTCATATCTCTCAAACATGTCAGGGTTCTTTCTAGACATGCAAATCCGGCTAAAACCCAAAAAATGTGGGCAATAACTCATGAAAATGACCATAAAATACGAAAACCACGAGTTTTTAGGCATAACTCTCAAACATGTAACTGGTCTTAAGGTTTATTTAAATAGCCCTAGAACCATAAAACTGTGGGCAATAGCTCATGAAAACGGCCATAAAACGCGAAAACGACGTGTTTATGGTCATATCTTTCCAACATGTATCGGGTCTTAAGGTCATTGTAAATCGCCCTAGAACCCCCAAACTGTGGGCAATAGCTCATGAAAACGGCCATAAAACGCGAGAACGGCGAAGCTCGGTCATATCTCTCAAACATGTCAGGGTTCTTTCGAGACATGCAAATCTGGCTTAAAAACCCAAAAACTATGGGCAATAACTCATGAAAATGACCATAAAACATGAAAACGACGAGTTTTTAGGCATAACTCTCAAACATGTATCGGGTCTTAAGGTTGCTTTAAGTAGCCCTAGAACCATAAAACTGTGGGCAATAGCTCATGAAAACGGCCATAAAACGCGAAAACGACGAAGCTCGTCATATCTTTCCAACATGTATCAGTCGGAAGGTCATCAGAATCGCCTAGAACCCTAAACAAGGCAATAGCTCATGAAAATGGCCATAAAACACGAAAACTAGGAGTTTTTAGTCATATATATCAAAAATTTAACGGGTCTTACATGCCTTGCAAATCCAATTGGAACCATAAACCGTGCGCAATAACTCATAAAAATGGCCATAAACACGAAAAAGACGAGTTTTTAGGCATAACTCTCAAACATGTATCGGGTCTTAAAGTCATTGTAAATCGGCCTAGAACCCCTAAACTGTGGACAATAGCTCATGAAAACGGCCATAAAACGCGAGAACAGCGAGTTTCTGGTCATATCTCTCAAACATGTCAGGTTTCTTTCGAGACATGCAAATCTGGCTGAAACCCAAAAAACTGTGGGCAATAACTCATGAAAATGATCATAAAACATGAAAACGACGAGTTTTTAGGCATAACTCTCAAACATGTATCGGGTCTTAAGGTTGCTTTAAGTAGTCCTAGAACCATAAAACTGTGGGCAATAGCTCATGAAAACGGCCATAAAACGCGAAAACGACGAAGCTCGTCATATCTTTCCAACATGTCATGCAAATCCAAACCCAAAAACCGTGGGCAATAACTCATAAAAATGCCCATAAACACGAAAAAGACGAGTTTTTAGGCATAACTCTCAAACATGTATCGGGTCTTAAGGTCATTGTAAACCCCTAAAACTATGGGCAATAGCTCATGAAAACGGCCATAAAACGCGAAAACGGCGAAGCCGGTCATAACTCTCAAACATGTCGTGGTTCTTTCGAGACATGCAACCGCCGAAACCCAAAAACTGGGCAATAACTCATGAAAATGACCATAAAACACGAAAACGACGAAGTTTTTAGGCATATATCTCAAACATGTAACGGGTCTTAAGGTTGCTTGCAAATCCCTAGAACCATAAAACTGTGGGCAATAACTCATGAAAACGGCCATAAAACGCAAAACGACGAAGTTTTAGGCATATCTTTCCAACATGTATCGGGTCTTAAGGTCATTGTAAATCGCCCTAGAACCCCCAAACTGTGGGCAATAGCTCATGAAAACGGCCATAAAACGCGAGAACGGCGAGCTTCTAGTCATAACTCTCAAACATGTCAGGGTTCTTTCGAGACATGCAAATCCGGCTGAAACCCAAAAACTGTGGGCAATAACTCATGAAAATGACCATAAAACATGAAAACGACGAGTTTTTAGGCATAACTCTCAAACATGTATCGGGTCTTAAGGTTGCTTTAAGTAGCCCTAGAACCATAAAACTGTGGGCAATAGCTCATGAAAACGGCCATAAAACGCGAAAACGACGAGTTTCTGGTCATATCTTTCCAACATGTATCAGGTCGGAAGGTCATCAGAATCGCCCTAGAGCCCCTAAACAGTAGGCAATAGCTCATGAAAATGGCCATAAAACACGAAAACTACGAGTTTTTAGTCATATATCTCAAAAATGTAACGGGTCTTACATGCCTTGCAAATCCAATTGGAACCAAAAACCGTGGGCAATAACTCATAAAAATGCCCATAAACACGAAAAAGACGAGTTTTTAGGCATAACTCTCAAACATGTATCGGGTCTTAAGGTCATTGTAAACCCCTAAAACTATGGGCAATAGCTCATGAAAACGGCCATAAAACGCGAAAACGGCGAAGCCGTCATAACTCTCAAACATGTCGTGGTTCTTTCGAGACATGCAAATCCGCTAAAACCCAAAAACTGTGGGCAATAACTCATGAAAATGACCATAAAACACGAAAACGACGAGTTTTTAGGCATAACTCTCAAACATGTACCGGGTCTTAAGGTTGCTTTAAATAGCCCTAGAACCATAAAACTGTGGGCAATAGCTCATGAAAACGGCCCTAAAACGCGAAAACGACGAGTTTCTGGTCATATCTTTCCAACATGTATCAGGTCGGAAGGTCATTGTAAATCGCCCTAGAACCCCTAAACAGTGAGCAGTAGCTCATGAAAATGGCCATAAAACACGAAAACTACGAGTTTTTAGTCATATATCTCAAAAATATAACGGCTCTTACATGCCTTGCAAATCCAATTGGAACCAAAAACCGTGGGCAATAACTCATAAAATGGCCATAAACACGAAAAAGACGAGTTTTTAGGCATAACTCTCAAACATGTATCGGGTCTTAAAGTCATTGTAAATCGCCCTAGAACCCCAAAACTGTGGGCAATAGCT
The DNA here is from genome assembly GCA_023614405.1 of Avena insularis. NCBI lineage: Eukaryota > Viridiplantae > Streptophyta > Magnoliopsida > Poales > Poaceae > Avena > Avena insularis. Next base: position 31,869,655 of record CM042697.1, on the reverse strand, counting down.
CATGAAAACGGCCATAAAACGCGAGAAAGGCGAAGCCGTCATAACTCTCAAACATGTCGTGGTTCTTTCGAGACATGCAAATCCGGCTAAAACCCAAAAACTGTGGGCAATAACTCATGAAAATGACCATAAAACACGAAAACGACGAGTTTTTAGGCATAACTCTCATACATGTATCGGGTCTTAAGGTTGCTTTAAATAGCCCTAAAACCATAAAACTGTGGGCAATAGCTCATGAAAACGGCCCTAAAACGCAAAAAAGACGAGTTTCTGGTCATATCTTTCCAACATGTATCAGGTCGGAAGGTCATCAGAATCGCCTAGAACCCTAAACAAGGCAATAGCTCATGAAAATGGCCATAAAACACGAAAACTACGAAGTTTTAGTCATATCTCAAAAATATAACGGCTCTTACATGCCTTGCAAATCCAATTGGAACCAAAAACCGTGGGCAATAACTCATAAAAATGGCCATAAACACGAAAAAGACGAGTTTTTAGGCATAACTCTCAAACATGTATCGGGTCTTAAAGTCGTTGTAAATCGCCCTAGAACCCCAAAACTGTGGGCAATAGCTCATGAAAACGGCCATAAAACGCGAGAACGGCGAAGCCGTCATATCTCTAAAACATGTCATGATTCTTTCGAGACATGCAAATCCGGCTAAAACCCAAAAACTGTGGGCAATAACTCATGAAAATGACCATAAAACACGAAAACGACGAGTTTTTAGGCATAACTCTCAAACATGTACCGGGTCTTAAGGTTGCTTTAAATAGCCCTAGAACCATAAAACTGTGGGCAATAGCTCATGAAAACGGCCATAAAACGCGAAAACGACGAGTTTCTGGTCATCTTTTTCCAACATGTATCAGGTCGAAGGTCATCAGAATCGCCCGAACCCCTAAACAAGGCAATAGCTCATGAAAATGGCCATAAAACACGAGAACTACGAGTTTTTAGTCATATATCTCAAAAATGTAACGGGTCTTACATGCCTTGCAAATCCAATTTGAACCAAAAACCGTGGGCAATAACTCATAAAAATGGCCATAAACACGAAAAAGACGAGTTTTTAGGCATAACTCTCAAACATGTATCGGGTCTTAAAGTCATTGTAAATCGCCCTAGAACCCCAAAACTGTGGGCAATAGCTCATGAAAACGGCCATAAAACGCGAGAACGGCGAGTTTCTGGTCATAACTCTCAAACATGTCAGGGTTCTTTCGAGACATGCAAATCCGGCTAAAACCCAAAAACTGTGGGCAATAACTCATGAAAATGACCATAAAACACGAAAACGACGAGTTTTTAGGCATAACTCTCAAACATGTACCGGGTCTTAAGGTTGCTTTAAATAGCCCTAGAACCATAAAACTGTGGGCAATAGCTCATGAAAACGGCCCTAAAACGCAAAAAAGACGAGTTTCTGGTCATATCTTTCCAACATGTATCGGGTCTTAAAGTCGTTGTAAATCGCCCTAGAACCCCAAAACTATGGGCAATAGCTCATGAAAACGGCCATAAAACGCGAGAACGGCGAGTTTCTTGTCATATCTCTCAAACATGTCAGGGTTCTTTCGAGACATGCAAATCCGGATGAAACCAAAAACTGTGGGCAATAACTCATGAAAATGACCATAAAACACGAAAACGACGAGTTTTTAGGCATAACTCTCAAACATGTATCGGGTCTTAAGGTTGCTTTAAATAGCCCTAGAACCATAAAACTGTGGGCAATAGCTCATGAAAACGGCCATAAAACGCGAAAACGACGAGTTTCTGGTCATCTCTTTCCAACATGTATCAAGTCGGAATGTCATCAGAATCGCCTAGAACCCCAAACAAAGGCAATAGCTCATGAAAATGGCCATAAAACACGAAAACTACGAAGTTTTAGTCATATATCTCAAAATGTAACGGGTCTTATAGCATGTTGCAAATCCAATTGGAACCAAAAACTGTGGGCAATAACTCATAAAATGGCCATAAACACGTAAAAAGACGAAGTTTTAGGCATAACTCTCAAACATGTATCGGGTCTTAAAGTCATTGTAAATCGCCCTAGAACCCCTAAACTGTGGGCAATAGCTCATGAAAACGGCCATAAAACGCGAGAACGGCGAGTTTCTGGTCATATCTCTCAAAAATGTCACGGTTCTTTCGAGACATGCAAATCCGGCTGAAACCCAAAAACTGTGGGCAATAACTCATGAAAATGACCATAAAACACGAAAATGACGAGTTTTTAGGCATAACTCTCAAACATGTACCGGGTCTTAAGGTTGCTTTAAATAGCCCTAGAACCATAAAACTGTGGGCAATAGCTCATGAAAACGGCCATAAAACAAGAAAACGACGAGTTTCTGGTCATATCTTTCCAACATGTATCAGGTCGAAGGTCATCAGAATCGCCTAGAACCCTAAACAAGGCAATAGCTCATGAAAACGGCCATAAAACGCGAGATTGGCGAGTTTATGGTCATATCTCTCAAAAATGTAACGGGTCTTACATGCCTTGCAAATCCAATTGGAACCAAAAACCGTGGGCAATAACTCATAAAAATGGCCATAAACACGAAAAAGACGAGTTTTTAGGCATAACTCTCAAACATGTATCGGGTCTTAAAGTCGTTGTAAATCGCCCTAGAACCCCAAAACTGTGGGCAATAGCTCATGAAAACGGCCATAAAACGCGAGAACGGCGAAGCTGGTCATAACTCTCAAACATGTCGTGGTTCTTTCGAGACATGCAAATCCGCTAAAACCCAAAATCTGGGCAATAACTCATGAAAATGACCATAAACACGAAAACGACAAGTTTTTAGACATAACTCTCAAACCTGTACCGGGTCTTTTGGTTGCTTTAATTAGCCTTTGACCCATAAAACTGTGGGCAATAGCTCATGAAAACGGCCATAAAACGCTAAAACGACGAAGCTTCGTCATATCTTTCCAACATGTATCGTGTCGGAAGGTCATCAGAATCGCCCTGGAACCCCTAAACTGTGGGCAATAGCTCATGAAAATGGCCATAAAACACGACAACTACGAGTTTTTAGTCATATATCTCAAAAATATAACGGCTCTTACATGCCTTGCAAATCCAATTGGAACCAAAAACCGTGGGCAATAACTCATAAAAATGGCCATAAACACGAAAAAGACGAGTTTTTAGGCATAACTCTCAAACATGTATTGGGTCTTAAAGTCGTTGTAAATCGCCCTAGAACCCCAAAACTGTGGGCAATAGCTCATGAAAACGGCCATAAAACGCGAGAACGGCGAAGCCGTCATAACTCTCAAACATGTCAGGGTTCTTTCGAGACATGCAAATCCGGCTAAAACCCAAAAACTGTGGGCAATAACTCATGAAAATGACCATAAAACACGAAAACGACGAGTTTTTAGGCATAACTCTCAAACATGTACCGGGTCTTAAGGTTGCTTTAAATAGCCCTAGAAACATAAAACTGTGGGCAATAGCTCATGAAAACGGCCATAAAACGCAAAAACGACGAGTTTCTGGTCATATCTTTCCAACATGTATCAGGTCGGAAGGTCACTGTAAATCGCCCTGGAACCCCTAAACTGTGGGAAATAGCTCATGAAAACGGCCATAAAACGCGAGAACGGCGAGTTTCTGGTCATATATCTCAAAAATATAACGGCTCTTACATGCCTTGCAAATCCAATTGGAACCAAAAACCGTGGGCAATAACTCATAAAAATGGCCATAAACACGAAAAAGACGAGTTTTTAGGCATAACTCTCAAACATGTATCGGGTCTTAAAGTCGTTGTAAATCGCCCTAGAACCCCTAAACTGTGGGCAATAGCTCATGAAATAGGCCATAAAACGCGAGAACGGCGAGTTTCTGGTCATAACTCTCAAACATGTCAGGGTTCTTTCGAGACATGCAAATCCGGCTGAAACCCAAAAACTGTGGGCAATAACTCATGAAAATGACCATAAAACACGAAAACGACGAGTTTTTAGGCATAACTATCAAACATGTACCGGGTCTTAAGGTTGCTTTAAATAGCCCTAGAAACATAAAACTGTGGGCAATAGCTCATGAAAACGGCCATAAAACGCGAAAACGACGAGTTTCTGGTCATATCTTTCCAACATGTATCAGGTCGGAAGGTCACTGTAAATCGCCCTGGAACCCCCAAACCGTGGGCAATAGCTCATGAAAACGGCCATAAAACGCGAGAACGGCGAAGCCGTCATATCTCTCAAATATGTCAGGGTTCTTTCGAGACATGCAAATCCGGCTGAAACCCAAAAACATTGGGAAATAACTCATGAAAATGACCATAAAACATGAAAACGACGAGTTTTTAGGCATAACTCTCAAACATGTATCGGGTCTTAAGGTTGCTTTAAGTAGCCCTAGAACCATAAAACTGTGGGCAATAGCTCATGAAAACGGCCATAAAACGCGAAAACGACGAGTTTCTGGTCATCTTTTTCCAACATGTATCAGGTCGAAACGTCACTGTAAATCGCCCTAGAAACCCTAAACAGTGGGCAATAGCTCATGAAAATGGCCATAAAACACGAAAACTACGAGTTTTTAGTCATATATCTCAAAAATGTAACGGGTCTTATAGACCTTGCAAATCCAATTGGAACCAAAAACCGTGGGCAATAACTCATAAAAATGCCCATAAACACGAAAAAGACGAGTTTTTAGGCATAACTCTCAAACATGTATCGGGTCTTAAAGTCATTGTAAATCGCCCTAGAACCCCAAAACTGTGGGCAATAGCTCATGAAAACGGCCATAAAACGCGAGAACGGCGAAGCCGTCATAACTCTCAAACATTTCATGGTTCTTTCGAGACATGCAAATCCGGCTGAAACCAAAAAACTGTGGGCAATAACCCATGAAAATGACCATAAAACACTAAAACGACGAGTTTTTAGGCATAACTCTCAAACATGTACCGGGTCTTAAGGTTGCTTTAAATAGCCCTAGAACCATAAAACTGTGGGCAATAGCTCATGAAAACGACCATAAAACGCGAAAACGACGAAGCTTCGTCATATCTTTCCAACATGTATCAGTCGAAGGTCATCAGAATCGCCCTTGAACCCCCAAACCGTGGGCAATAGCTCATGAAAATGGCCATAAAACACGACAACTACGAGTTTTTAGTGATATATCTCAAAAATATAACGGTTTACATGCCTTGCAAATCCAATTGAACCAAAAACCGTGGCAATAACTCATAAAAATGGCCATAAACACGAAAAAGACGAGTTTTTAGGCATAACTCTCAAACATGTATCGGGTCTTAAAGTCGTTGTAAATCGCCCTAGAACCCCAAAACTGTGGGCAATAGCTCATGAAAACGGCCATAAAACGCGAGAACGGCGAAGCCGTCATAACTCTCAAACATGTCGTGGTTCTTTCGAGACATGCAAATCCGCTAAAACCCAAAAACTGGGCAATAACTCATGAAAATGACCATAAAACACGAAAACGACGAAGTTTTTAGGCATAACTCTCAAACATGTACCGGTCTTAAGGTTGCTTTAAATAGCCATATAACCATAAAACTGTGGCAAATTGTTAATTAAAACGGCCATAAAACGCAAAAACGACGAAGCTTCGTCATATCTTTCCAACATGTATCAGTCGGAAGGTCATTGAATCGCCTAGAACCCCTAAACAAGGCAATAGCTCATGAAAATGGCCATAAAACACGAGAACTACGAAGTTTTAGTCATATATCTCAAAAATATAACGGTCTTACATGCCTTGCAAATCCAATTGGAACCAAAACCGTGGGCAATAACTCATAAAATGGCCATAAACACGTAAAAAGACGAAGTTTTAGGCATAACTTCAAACATGTATCGGGTCTTAAAGTCATTGTAAATCGCCTAGAACCCCATAACTGTGGGCAATAGCTCATGAAAACCGCCATAAAACGCGAGAACGGCGAAGCTTCGTCATAACTCTCAAACATGTCGTGGTTCTTTCGAGACATGCAAATCCGCTAAAACCCAAAAACTGTGGGCAATAGCATTGCTGCCAAAACCCACCGGCGGCGATCGGCAACACGAAGAGCCGGAGGCTCCAAAGACTGCTGGTGGGCCTTGGTCCTCGGGCCTCGCCATAAAACTCCGACGCGTGCCTGGCTGGTTCGAAGGCGTGCCACGACCTATACCCGATCGGAAGGTGCGAGATTGCTTCGATTGATTTCCATGGCAAACATACACGTAAAATTCAAGCCGTGATCGGCTTTCAGTTCTCGTGAATCGGCTCTAGGCCGATGATCCCATGGTTTTGCATGGATCTATGATAACATGGGGGTTTGCTTCATCAATACAAGTTAAATTGATCCGACAATCTAGAGTTTTCACTACGTAGCTGGAACATCCTACACGTGGTTAAGCCTGGTAAATACAAAAGATGATGGAAAACTAACCCTAGAGAAGGCCTAAAAACCAACATGACGTCAATTCCCGGAACAACTTCTCTTGAATTAGCAAACTACACCTTTTCGTACTACTGGATCGTTCAACTCGTTTGTAAGGCCTGACTACGTAGATATCAAACCAAACCTCGAAAAGCAAGGCAACTATAACAGATCAAATCAACATAATAAAGATGAAGCAAGATGCTACCCCTGCACCTAGAACAAGTGCAGAAGTAGCGAGATTAGCAAAGGCAGCACAACTAGACGGTTATGACAGTGAATATTGATGCTAGCCTAAACAAATCCGTGGTAAAAGTATTACTCGCCATCAACAAGGCTTCAGTACGAGTAACACCGAATAATCGCATAAGTAGGTACTGCCTAGATCGCGAGATGCGATCTAGGCAGCATGACACTTACCCGAAAGAAACCCTAGAAACAAGGGGTGGCGATGCGCCGAGATTGTGTTTGTTGTGAACGTGATTGTCTTCTCTTTTCGATAACCTTAGGTACATATTTATAGTCCGGAGACTTCTGTCTTTTAGAATAACTCTACAACTCTATCTCCTACCTAATTTTAAACGGATTCTACTACAATATAAGATACACGGGCAACTTGGCCCAAAATAACATCCGAGGCCGATTCAACAATGTGTTGAATATACGTATCTTCTAAGCCCATCTTGATCGCGGCCCAACTCCTTCCTTGGCCAAAATATGGTGATAACACATGCCCCCCTGGTTTTGGCATTGGTAATTCCAAAACCACTCTGCAGATGTTTTTTCTCCTCCTCTCTTTTTTTTTCTTACATCGGGCTACGCGTCGTCAGAATGTATTGCAGAACAGGACCGTCATGCCACCCCTTCATCATTATACCCTGTCTTCTCAACTTCGTCGCAGTGCCTGATTCGACATTTTCGGCAGCGCATTCTGGGAAACCGCTATAGCATTAACCACTTCGTACTATTCCCCTTATTTATATTCATCTTAGCAATTAGCAGCCCCATCTCCTTCCAGCAGCCAAGAAACCCTTCTTCCTCCGCCGAAAAAACCCTCTTTCTCGCCATGGCCTCCTCTGCTTCATCCGGCCTATCCTCCCAAGCCTCCAACTCGTCGAGTGACAGGGCACCGTCGCCAGAGTTCCCGCCGACGGCGGCGTACAATGCCCTCGCCCCACAATGGTGGGACGAGCGGGATTGGGACTCCGCCGTTTGGTCGGAGGACGACGCGTCCTTGACCGACGGCGAGGAAGACCTACAGTTCCTCGCCGATGGGGAACTGGAAGCATACAGCAGCGACGACGCCATGTCCTGGGATGGCGTCGAATCCTCCGAAGAAGAGTAGGAAGAGGAGGACGCCTCCTCCGAGGAGTACCTGCCGGCGGAGTACCTCCGCACCGGGTCCAGCGAGGACGACGACGAAGACGAGGAAGCCCCGCGGGCATCTGGACCAGCAGCAGCGAGGACGTCGCCGGCAGCAGCGCTGAGGACAGTGATCAGGACGGTGGCGACGACAGCGACGACGACCTCGGCTTCTAGTTTAGGAATCAGTAGAATCAGTAGTAGCAGTAGTAGTAGTAAGCCCCCTTTTGTAACTAATCAACCTCTTTTGTAAGCAATCAGCTTTTGGATGAATGAAAAATCCGTTTCTTTCGAAGATTATTCTCTCTTTTTATCCCAATTTTGCCGATAGTTAAAAACAGGTCGATGCTCCAGAAGCCGATAGCAGCGTATCGGCTCTTGCTATACTGCATTCCATACGTTCAACCAAATTGCAGCCCAACGAGCCGATGATAACAGATCGGCTTTCCTAAAATGTTGACAAGGTCAAAAACGCTGTCAAAACGTTGATATCGCTGCACTTATCCCGTTAACCAAGTCAACACTCAAAGAGCCGATGGACATCGGCTTTCAAAAATATTGACTAGGTCAAAACTTGGTCGCACATTCAGGCAAACCTATGTGGCTGCTTTCTAGTTTCAAACGGTAACCTGTGACCTTCTTCAAAAAGGGGTGACCCAGATCTCCAATCGCCCACTGACCAGATCGAACTCGCTACGACAAGAACTCTCGATCCCCAACTGCGTAGAGCCAACTCCGCCGGCGGACTAGATGGCAGAGTCATCCAACAACAATCCTGAGGTCTCCGGCCTGAAGGTACGTTTATCCCTCGCAGTCTGAACATGATGCTGCACTTAATGACGAACACCTGAATTAATGCTTTATCCCATCATTAAATTTTCTAGATTTCAGATATTCTGCTGCCGCATCCCTTTATCCCAAATTCTCTCTGTCTTGGCCCTCGCACTGAATCTAGCCCCGCTCACCTGATTTCTTGCGAAGCAAATAGAATCCCCTTTGTAAGCCAAAATCCAGATCTGAACGCTTGGGCTGACTGTCTGCGAGCCTGGCCTAATCCCCCTGAACATTGGGTCTCATGGTTCAGCAGGGTAGCTAGAGCTTACCAATCCCAATGGGAAGCCACAGGGATAGCCGATGCCTTGCACTTGTCGCTGTCCCCCTTAGAGAAACACGAGAATCTCTTAAAGACCATCGGCTACTTCTGGTCTGACGCTCTAAACTGCTTCATGTTTGGTCATGGCCCCATGTCACCAACCTTGCTAGATGTAGTGATGATTACCGGACTGGACGTTACGTCACCCAGTCCCTCTGCCTTTAGACTGACCAAAGTCCCCTTCAAGCTGTCTTCAAAAACAGACTGCACGAATTGGGGTGCTTACCTCCAACGCCATATGAAAACAAAGGGCCCTGTCACAGAAAAAGAACACACTGCCTTTCTCAACTTCTGGCTAGAACACTTCATATTCTGTGGCCCTTCCTTGGCCCCAACCAAGAATTATCTTTCCTTAGCCTATGAACTGGCTAAAGGCACTCAGCTTGGCCTCGGCAAACTGTTCCTTGGGGAGGTCTATCGATACCTCCAGCTGATGTCTGTCAAGCTGTTTTCTGGCATAGCCGTCAAAACAGGCGGCCCTTGGTGGTTTATTCAACTATGGGCTCAATTGTACTTTCAGAGCCGCATCCCAAACTTCCCTCTCTTAGCGAGTTGCACCTTTCCGGATGTTAAAGGGAGGCAAATCCGATGCACCAGCTATGGCCAAGCCCTATACAGTTTGCCAGGTAGCAAACTAACCCCTCAGGAATCATCCAAATGGTTCAGCATCTTCTTCCAAGGTCTGGATAATCCTACCTTTTTCCCTTACATGGAGGAAGCTGAACACTTCGAAAACCCACTCTCCTTCAGGCTGGATAACTTTGCCGATGACACCAGCACTCGGCAACTCTTTTCCATCGTGATCCGTCCTTGCTTTCTCCCAGTTGGCATGAGTACATCTAACAGAATCATCAAACCTGGGTATGAATTCTATCAGCCGGTCATAGTGGCCCGGCAATTTGGCCTCGGGCAAGTTCCTCCCCATCTTTTTCTCCATCATCTCACGGAGTGCAGAGCCGACCTGCCTGATCCCCTTACCAGTCAGAGGTGTTACTCCTTCTTTGATGTTCTGACCATCCCCATTCCAACTGATCTCACCCTCGTTTTATCCACGGACGGCTTCGAGGACTGGTGGACGATGTGGAAAACCCACGCTTTCCGGAAAGCTCTAGGACCGTTGCTGCAACACCTCGATGCTGACTATGACATCCCCACGGAACAGGTATCACTATTTGCAAATCATCCTGATACGGCTCGCTAGTAATCCTTTCACTAATCCATTCTCTTCTCTTTGCAGCAACAAGATGGTCCTGAACCTACACATAGCGACGGCTCCCCCTTTGAGTTCTTTCCGCCAGCTCCTGTAGTCCTTTTCTGCAAGAACTCGCCGCCCCTGAAAAGGGTTATAATGCAGAAACAGCCGATAACGTCTCAATCGGCTTCTGAAAAGCAAGGAACTTCAACATCAGCTACCCCTCGAGTTCCCACTAGAATAAGGACGATAACGAGGAACGTAGCTGCCAGGAGGACTTTAAGACACCAGAGTCCATCTCTAGAAAGCTCGCATGTAAGCCGATCCACGCCTTAGTCGCTTTTCTCTATTCTTTCATCCTTGTGGACGTGCCTGTATCCAACAGCCTCTTTTCTTCTGCAGGCCTCCGTCGAAGAATCGTCTCACGAAGACACGCAAACGGATTCTGAAAAGACCATCACTCTGCGCCAGCCAGATGCGCCACCATCGGCTTCCAGGAAAAGGTCGATCCCTGAACCTGCTGCCCCCCGAGCACCAGTCGAGGCCGGGCCAGCTGTGGGTCCCAAAAGAACTCGTAAAGGATCACTAACTCCTTCTCCGAGCAAAAAGGTACTGAAAGAATCATCACCCTTTGTGCTTCTGCCCCTTACTCCTTTTGTCTGCCGATTCATTGTCATTTTCGTCGGCTAATCACCTTTCTTATAGGCAACTGATTCTTCTGGAAAGAAGGCCAGTGCTGCGCCGACGCCTTTAGCCCAACCGGATCCGATAACCCCTGGAACTGCAGACGAGACAGCTACAACCTTGACAGCGCCTCCAGCAAACACACTCAAACCGATCACCTCGCCGTCTGCTCCCCCCTCGGTCTTTGTAGAGGTACGTTCCTTCCTTTCGGCTTATTTTCCACCGACGGACGCTTACTGACGTACCTTTGGGCTGTCAGAGTTGTGATCTTTCAGGCTTGCTGGCGTTCGACCCTACATTCATTGATCCAACTCCCTTCGGTGTCACCGACGAACCAACAACAAAGGCCGTTCTACCCCAATTCCAACGACTCAGGGCCTTACTATCTTCCCCGATTGAAGAGCTAATCGAGGGTTCTGAAGAGGTAAAAGGCGTTCTTGCAGGCCTCAAGGACCAGCTCCCAGTAACATTGCAGGCGAAGCTTTGGCCCGTCGTAGGCCTGTCCTCCTACGGGTCGAGGGTGAAGCTAGCTCGTGAAAGGATCAACCTGCGTCGTGCTCAACTCCCGCTGAAAGCGGACATTGCCGACCGATGTCGGCAGCTCAACGAGAAAAAGGTGCGTCTTGATGTCAAAACTGATACCTCTGTCAGTGTCACCGAGCTCGTCGGCTTGAGAAAGGAGCTGGAAGCCCTTGAAGAAAAGGTCCGGATGACCAAACAACTTATTTGTGATAAGGAAGCCTCCATCGCACGCTCCCAAGATGAAGCAGAGGACCTCAAAGCCCAAATGAAGACTGAACTAGCAGAAATACGAGTCCTGCACAAGCAGCTAGTGACGGGTAAGGACGAAGATGACGAAGCCGAGATTGCTGAGGTGGATCGCGTCCGTGCTGACGCCCTCCACGCCTTCGAGGCATTTCTTCAGTAGTTTATCTATGTCCACTAGCTTCCGCTTGTAACAGTCTGAATCTCTAGAGTCGATGACTGTGCATCGGCTGTATATTTTTTCTGAACACTGTCTTTGGCCGATTTCGTGCATCGGCCCCCATGCTTTGCTATCCATTTATTTTATTTGGCCGATCTCGTGTATCGGCTCCCCATGCTTCACTGTCCATTGTCCCACATACTGGGGAAATATCTCTTGAGATGTTGGCCGTTAACAGCGAATGGGAATTTTACGCCGTCAAGTTCCTCTAGCATATACGCGTTTCCCCTCAAAACCTGATCAATCCTGTATGGCCCATGCCAGTTTGGAGACCATTTACCATATGTAGCATCCTTAGTTCCCAGTGGTAATACCACTTCCCACACCAGATCGCCCACGTGGAACTCCTTTGGTTTTACTTTCTTATTATATGCACGAGCTACCTTGGCCTTATTTTCTTTGATTTTCTCCAGCGACCACAGTCTAAGCTCAGTCAGGTCTTCAACACTGTCACTCATCAGGGCCGTATATTCTTCGGCCGTTAGATCGTTCTGAAAGGTGACACGCCTCGATCCAGCCGTAATTTCCCAGGGCAATACGGCTTCTTGTCCATAGACTAGATGGTATGGCGAGGTTTTTATCGCACCGTGACATGACATGCGGTAAGCCCATAAAGCCTCTGACAAAACCTCGTGCCAACGCCTAGGGTGCTCCTCGATCTTCCTCTTGATCAGCTTGATGAGGCTCTGGTTGGACGCTTCAGCTTGCCCATTTGCTTGAGCATAGTATGGAGATGATCGGATCAACTTAATTCCCGTGTCCTCACAGAACCCTCTAAACTCGTGAGAAATGAAAACCGAACCTCCATCGGTCGTAATTGTTTGGGGAATCCCGAACCTATGAATAACATGTTCTTTGACAAAATTGATAACATCCTTTGAGTTTACTGACTTCATAGGGACGGCCCAACCCATTTAGTGAAATAATCTGTAATAGCCAAAATCCATACATGGCCTTTGCTTGATGGAGGGTTGATCTTGCCAATCATATCCATGCCCCATCCTCGGAAAGGCCAAGGTTTGATGATGGGGTTCATTGCTGACGCGGGCACCATCTGAATTTTTCCAAACCTCTGACATGCTTGGCATCCTTTGTAGTACTTGAAACAGTCCTCAAGCATGGTGGGCCAATAAAACCCTGATCGCCTGATCAACCATTTCATCTTGTGAGCCGACTGGTGAGTTCCACAGGCGCCTTCGTGTACCTCGTGGAGGAGCCGATTGGCCTCGGTTGGCCCTAGACATTTGAGCAGCAACCCTTCCAGAGTCCTTTAAAACATGTCGTCCCCAATAAGTACGTACTTCATGGCCTTGTACCTTATCCGTTTAGGTGCCCCCCGAGCCGAATCCTTCAAGTAATTGAAGATATCGGCTCTCCAGTCGTCTGCTTCCAGGAACTGTACCTGAACATCGGCTCCTTCTGCGACGTCCTTGTAACCTGAAGCCATTTGTGCAAGATCGTTTGCCTCGGTATTCTGCGATCGTGGGATCCAGCTGAAATTTATGTACCGGAATTGTGTCATGAGCTCGCGGCATTGTGACCATAATGGAAAGAGCGTCTCGCTCTCGCACTTGTATTCCTCCGTTAGCTGTGAAATGATCAATTTGGAGTCGCCGAAAATTTCCACGGCCTCAGCCCCAGCTTCTATGAGCAACTCCATTCCCTTGCGTATTGCTTCATATTCGGCGGCGTTGTTGGTGCATGTGGCAGCTAGTCTGATGGAAAAGGAGTACGTTGCCCCCCGGGGCGACACTAGGAGTATGCCGATGCCACAACCATCATCACAAACAGATCCGTCGAAAAACACAGCCCACGCTCGTATGGAGAGCGCTGCTATGTCAGTGTTGACCCTCTCAGCGATAAGATCGGCTAATGCCTGGCCCTTAACTGCTTTCGCAGGTTGGTATCGGATATCAAACTCTGACAATGCAAACATCCATTTGCCGAGTCGGCCTTTCAACATAGGAGCCGACAGCTTGTGCTTTATGACATCCGATTTGCATATAACGACAATCTCTGCCGAGAGCAAGATATGGCGCAGCTTGGTGCAGGTGAAAAACAGGCAGAGGCACAACATATCTATTTCAGAGTACCTTGTCTCTGCGTCGAGCATCCTTCTGCTGATGTAAAACACCACGCGCTCCAGACCGTCATGAACCTGCACGACCACCGAGGCGATGGATGTGTCAGCTACGGATAGATAAATGTAGAACGGTCTATCCTGCTGGGGCGGAACCAATACTGGTGGCTTTGTCAGATACTCCTTGATCTCGTCAAAGGCTCGTTGTTGTTCTGTCCCCCAGCGGAACTCGTCGTCAGACTTGATTTTTACCAGCCCCATGAACGGCTCTATTCTTCCTGACAGATTGGAGATGAACCTTCTAACGAAGTTAATTTTGCCGATGAGGGATTGCAATTCTTTCTTCGTGGTCGGCGGCTTCATTGTTCGCACTGCCTCCTGGCTCCTTAGGCTGATCTCAATTCCTCGTTCATGGACCAGGAAGCCCAAGAACTGACCGGCCGTCACGCCGAAGGCACACTTCTTTGGGTTCATCCGTAGGCCGAATTTCCTTGTTCGGTCCAAGACACGTCGCAGATCGTCTAAGTGTCCTCGTACGGAGGCTGACTTAACCACCACGTCGTCGATATAAATTTCCACCAGTTTGCCGATCAGATCATGGAAGATGTAATTCATGGCTCTTTGGTATGTAGCGCCGGCGTTCTTCAGCCCGAACGTCATGACTACGTACTCAAACAATCCCACCGAGCCTGGGACTCTGAATGCGGTCTTGTGTATGTCCTCTGGGGCCATAAAAATTTGGTTGTAACCGGCATTGCCATCCATGAAGCTCAAGATTTTATGACCAGCGGCTGCGTTGATTAATGTCTCTGCCACCGGCATTGGGTACTCATCCTTCGGAGTAGCTCTGTTGAGGTCCCGAAAATCTATGGCAACCCGCCAGCGGCCGTCCTTTTTCTCTACAGGGACGATACTAGAAATCCATTCAGCATACCTGCATGGTCTGATTAGCTTAGCTGTCAACATTTTTTCGATCTCCTTTTTGACTTCTTCCAAAATTTCAGCCTTCATCTGTCGTGCCCGTTGCTGGAACGGCCGAAATCCTTTTTTAAGCGGGAGCCGATGCTCGATGATGCTCCTATCCAGCCCGGGCATCTCTGTGTAATCCCAGGCAAAGCAATCCGGATATTTCTTCAACAAAGCTACCATCGGACCCCGCAGACTTGGGTCTAACTTCTTGCTGATAAATGTTGGTCTTGGCTTATCCCCAGGACCAATGTCAATCTCTTCTAGCTCGTCAGCGGATGTAAACCCGTACCCCAATTTTCCGTCACCTGTTAAATCGATGCTAAACACTGGGCAAATAGCTGGTGAGGATAACAAGGTTAATTTGGGCCAATTGCCGGAATCGGCCCCCTTCTTTATTGCTTTAATCAAAGGAAGTTTACAACTTATCTGTGCTATACAATGGCAGGGGCGCTCCCTGCTACGACTGCAAGACAGGTTCATCGTAGGATTGTTGCTTTTTATTTTTTGTGGCCGATCGCAGGGATCGGCCTTACCACGTGCCATCGTGGGCTGTGCTACTCTGCCAGGCCAGTGGATAAGACCAGCCTCACCCCGTTTTTTGTAGCTTCGATACGCTCACAGCCGTCGAGACTGACTCCGGAGATCGGCTCTTGGTCTCCTGCCTCCCAGATGCTCATGCCTGCTATGGAGATCTCGATCGAATCGTCTGCCTGGACGACCTCTACTTCATCTCCGTCCCACTGTATCAAGCACTGGTGCATCGTAGATGGAATGCAGCAGTTGGCGTGGATCCAATCCCTGCCCAGTAAGACAGCGTAGGTGCTTTTGCTGTCCACAATGAAGAATGACGTCGGGATGGTCTTTCTGCCCACAGTCAGATCAACATTCAGAACGCCTTGCGTTTCTGAAGTTTGGCCGTTGAAGTCGCTTAACGTTACGTTGGTTTTAATTAGGTCGGCCGTGGAGCGTCCCAACCGCCGAAGCATGGAGTATGGCATTATATTTACTGCTGCTCCGGTGTCGACTAGCATCTTGCGGACAGGCTGCCCGTTGATATAACCTCGTAGGTACAGAGCCTTGAGGTGTTTGTAGCTCTTTTCTTGCGGCTTCTCAAAGATAACTGGTCGTGGGCCGCAGTCAAACTGTGCTACTGGTAGTTCTTTGGCTCTTGGGGCGCAAAATTCTGATGGGAGTGTGAACACCATGTTTGTGCCAGCCGATGTCTTCGCATCGGCTTTTACTGGCTTGGGACGCCATTCTTTCCTTTTCGGACGAGCCTCTGTTTCCAATGTTTGCTGCACTTTCGCGGCCAGATCAGGCCGTGCCTTCCTGAAAGCGTGGAGGTACTGTGCCTCCGCTTCCTCTAGGTTACGCAGTCGCTGAACTCGTCGTTTTTGAGTGTGCCTGAGTCCATCGGGGCACCACCTTGGCCGGTGGTAACTGTCCTCTTCTTTTCCATTCATTAGCTCCTCGAAGTTCTTCCCCCGGGGAGGGAGAGGTCCTAGGCGCGTGAACACTGAGACGGGTCCCGCGTCATCCTTCTGCTGTCCACATTCTGGGCAATTGTTGACAGTAGGCAATCGGCTCATTCTTGCGTCCCAGCAATACCTGAAGAAAGGGCAATCCCAATGCCTATCCACACCTTCTTTTCCCTTCGTCCTTTTGCTAGCGAGGTGCTCATATCTCTCGCTGTCTCCGTCGTGCCGGCGACGTTGGTCACGCTGGCGCTCATATTTGTTAAGGAGGTGCGTGGAGTGTGGCTTCTGATACCGCACGCTTCTTACTTGCTCCTCGGTCAGATACTGCCTGTCATTATAACGGGACCGGTCGCGTGGGCCGGTCTCCTCTCTTCCTCTTCCCCGAGAGCGGCTG
The DNA here is from genome assembly GCA_023614405.1 of Avena insularis. NCBI lineage: Eukaryota > Viridiplantae > Streptophyta > Magnoliopsida > Poales > Poaceae > Avena > Avena insularis. The sequence goes on along the minus strand of CM042697.1, from coordinate 31,852,920 downwards.
TCTTCCTCCTCCTAGGCGCCACCGTGGTACGCAGGTCCTGCCATGTTAACATCAAAAGAGAACTCCAACTGACGTCTTGCGGACTGGCTGTGTTCCACCATGTTGACGCCAGGGAATGGGTTTGTGTCTACTTTCATGGCGAACTGCCCAAGGATTAGGCGGCCTTGTTCTATCGCGGTCTGGATCTGGCGACGTAGCTCTTTGCAGTCGTTCGTGGTGTGGGTGAACGAATGATGCCACTTGCAGTAGGGCCTCCCGCTCATCTCTTGAACGGTGGGGATTTTATGGCCTTCAGGAAGCCTCAGCTGTTTCTCTTTGAGAAGTAGATCGAATATTTGCTCGGCCTTGCCTACGTCGAAGTCGAACCCTTTTGCTGGCCCTTGTTGCTTTACCCATTTGCAGGACACAGGGTCTGCCCCCCGAGCCCATTCAGCTACGGCTACCTCCTGGTCTTGCGTAAGATCTTCTTCTTCTGCATCAACCAGGCCAATCGGACGCTTGAACTTATCTTGGTACAACTCTGGGTGGCGCTGTTCATACATTGTCAGCTTCTGGGCCATATGTGCCAACGAGTTGTATTCTGCCTGGAAAGCCAGATCCTTGATAGGCGCTGCGAGACCCAACACCGCTAGCTCGACCGCTTCTTTCTCAGATAAACGAGCCGAATAACATCGGTTCTTGACGGTCCTGAAACGTTGGATGTACTCAGCTACTGTCTCTCCCCGCTTCTGCCGCACCTGCGCCAGGTCGGCGATGCCAGCTTCGGAAGCTTCCGAATGATACTGAATGTGGAACTGTTCTTCCAGTTGCTTCCAGGTCTGGATCGAGTCTGGTGGTAACGAGGTGTACCACCCGAAAGCTGGTCCCGTCAGCGATTGCGCAAAAAACCTCACGCGCAACTGGTCCGATGCTGAAATCATACCTAACTGCGCCAGGTATCGGCTCACGTGCTCAATCGAGCTCGATCCCTCCGATCCACTGAACCTTGAGAACTCAGGGAGCCGATACTTGGGTGGTAACGGGATCAGATCAAACTCATTAGGATACGGCTTGGAGTAGCCGATCGTTCTCCTTTTCGGCACGAAGCCGAACTGGTCTCTGAGGATGGTACGGATTTGCTCCACCGTTTGAGCCGTAGGGGCTAAATTTTCAGCGCTCACTCCGGTGGCGTATTTGGCTAGCCACGCCTGTTTATCGGCGTCCATCCCAGACATCCCTGCTCCGGGGATACTCACTCCCATAGGCCCTGCTCCAGCAACTCCTGTTCCAGAGATCCCTGCAGTTGCCGCCTGGTTCGTGCGTGTCAGGTTGTTGCAATCCGGTACGTAGGTGCACACGTATCCATGTGGGATCTCCTTAGGCGGTTCGGACAGGAATTGGTAATCGCCAGGGTCACCTCCAATTTTGTAGACAACGTACGCTGGTGCTCCTGGCGGCTCTGGAGCTGCCAGCGTAAATGGCAGCTGTGGCCTAGTATGGAGTAGCCTCTCTCCCTGATGAGCCCCTAGGGTAGGCCCTGACGGAGCGTACTGATGTTTCGCGATCTCCTGTACCACACGGACCGCGACATGCTCGAAAGCGTTCACCAGGCTCTCAGAATGGCGATGAAGAGAATGAGCCACCATGTAATTGACTTCCTGTCGCAGAGCTCTGGTGCGCTCCTCTGATGGAATAGACAGATCGACCTCGTCTAGAGCCCCTTCAGGTGAAAACCCCTTCCATCTGATACCATGCTTGCGAGTTCTCTCGAAAGAGCCGATGAGATCGGCTTCGAAGAGAGCTTTGACCTCATCATACTTTGCCTTATGCTCCTCAGGCAGCTCCTCGTATGTGACCGGTCTGTTCTCCATTGCCGCGTCGGATGTTGATGTAGACGTTGTTGAAGGTCCCACCGGGCGTGCCAGAATGTGTTGCCTGCCAAAACCCACCGGCGGGCAGCGACTGGCAACACGAAGAGCCGGGAGGCTCCCAAGACTGCTGGTGGGCCTTGGTCCCTCGGGCAACGGCCCGCAAAACTCCGGCACGTGCCCTGGCTGGTTCGAAGGGCGTGCCACCTGACCTATACCTGATCAGGAAGGTGCGAGATTGCTTCGATTGATTTCCTGCATGGCAAACATACACACGTAAAATTCAAGCCGTGATCGGCTTTCAGGTTCCCCTGTGAATCGGCTCTAGGAGCCGATGATCCCATGGTTTTGCACTGGATCTATGATAACATGGGGGGTTTGCTTCATCAATACAAGTTAAATTGATCCACGACAATCTAGAGTTCTCACTACGTAATTGGAACATCTTACACGTGGTTAAGCCTGGTAAATACGAAAGATGATGGAAAACTAACCCTAGAGAAGGCCTAAAAACCAACGTAACGTCAATTCCCGGAACAACTTCTCTTGAATTAGCAAACTACATCTTTTCGTACTACTGGATCGTTCAACTCGTTTGTAAGGCCTGACTACGTAGATATCAAACCAAACCTCGGAAAACAAGGCAACTATAACGGATCAAATCAACAAAATAAAGATGAAGCAAGGTGCTACCCCTGCACCCAGAACAAGTGCAGAGGTAGCGAGATTAGCAAAGGCAGCACAACTAGACGGTTATAACAACAAGTATTGATGCTAGCCTAAACAAATCTGTGGTAAAAGTATTACTCGCCATCAACAAGGCTTCAGTACGAGTAACACCGAATAATCGCATAAGTAGGTACTGCCTAGATCGCGAGATGCGATCTAGGCAGCATGACACTTTCCCGAAAGAAATCCTAGAAACAAGGGGTGGCGATGCGCCGAGATTGATTTTGTTGTGAACGTGATTGTCCTCCTTTTTCGATAACCTTAGGTACATATTTATAGTCCGGAGACTTCTGTCTTTGAAATAACTCTACAACTCTATCTCCTACCTAATTTTAAACGGATTCTACTACAATATAAGGTACACGGGCAACTTGGCCCAAAATAACATCCGAGGCCGATTCAACAACGTGTTGAATATACGTATCTTCTAAGCCCATCTTGATCGCGGCCCAACTCCTTCCTTGGCCAAAATATGGTGATAACAATAACTCATGAAAATGACCATAAAACACGAAAACGACGAGTTTTTAGGCATAACTCTCAAACATGTACCGGGTCTTAAGGTTGCTTTAAATAGCCCTAGAACCATAAAACTGTGGGCAATAGCTCATGAAAACGACCATAAAACGCGAAAACGACGAGTTTCTGGTCATATCTTTCCAACATGTATCAGGTCGGAAGGTCACTGTAAATCGCCCTGGAACCCCCAAACCGTGGGCAATAGCTCATGAAAATGGCCATAAAACACGACAACTACGAGTTTTTAGTGATATATCTCAAAAATATAACGGCTCTTACATGCCTTGCAAATCCAATTGGAACCAAAAACCGTGGGCAATAACTCATAAAAATTCCCATAAACACGAAAAAGACGAGTTTTTAGGCATAACTCTCAAACATGTATCGGGTCTTAAAGTCGTTGTAAATCGCCCTAGAACCCCAAAACTGTGGGCAATAGCTCATGAAAACGGCCATAAAACGCGAGAACGGCGAGTTTCTGGTCATAACTCTCAAACATGTCAGGGTTCTTTCGTGACATGCAAATCCGGCTAAAACCCAAAAACTGTGGGCAATAACTCATGAAAATGACCATAAAACACGAAAACGACGAGTTTTTAGGCATAACTCTCAAACATGTACCGGGTCTTAAGGTTGCTTTAAATAGCCCTAAAACCATAAAACTGTGGGCAATAGCTCATGAAAACGGCCCTAAAACGCAAAAAAGACGAGTTTCTGGTCATATCTTTCCAACATGTATCAGGTCGGAAGGTCATTGTAAATCGCCCTAGAACCCCTAAACAGTGGGAAGTAGCTCATGAAAATGGCCATAAAACACGACAACTACGAGTTTTAGTCATATATCTCAAAAATATAACGGCTCTTACATGCCTTGCAAATCCAATTGGAACCAAAAACCGTGGGCAATAACTCATAAAAATGGCCATAAACACGAAAAAGACGAGTTTTTAGGCATAACTCTCAAACATGTATCGGGTCTTAAGGTCATTGTAAATCGCCCTAGAACACATAAACTGTGGGCAATAGCTCATGAAATAGGCCATAAAACGCGAGAACGGCGAGTTTCTGGTCATAACTCTCAAACATGTCAGGGTTCTTTCGAGACATGCAAATCCGGCTGAAACCCAAAAACTGTGGGCAATAACTCATGAGAATGACCATAAAACACGAAAACGACGAGTTTTTAGGCATAACTATCAAACATGTACCGGGTCTTAAGGTTGCTTCAAATAGCGCTAGAAACATAAAACTGTGGGCAATAGCTCATGAAAACGGCCATAAAACGCGAAAACGACGTGTTTATGGTCATATCTTTCCAACATGTATCAGGTTGGAAGGTCACTGCAAATCGCCCTGGAACCCCCAAACCGTGGGCAATAGCTCATGAAAACGGCCATAAAACGCGAGAACGGCGAGTTTCTGGTCATATCTCTCAAATATGTCAGGGTTCTTTCGAGACATGCAAATCCGGCTGAAACCCAAAAACTGTGGGAAATAACTCATGAAAATGACCATAAAACATGAAAACGACGAGTTTTTAGGCATAACTCTCAAACATGTATCAGGTCTTAAGGTTGCTTTAAGTAGCCCTAGAACCATAAAACTGTGGGCAATAGCTCATGAAAACGGCCATAAAACGCGAAAACGACGAGTTTCTGGTCATCTTTTTCCAACATGTATCAGGTCGAAACGTCACTGTAAATCTCCCTAGAAACCCTAAACAGTGGGCAATAGCTCATGAAAATGGCCATAAAACACGAAAACTACGAGTTTTTAGTCATATATCTCAAAAATGTAACGGGTCTTATAGACCTTGCAAATCCAATTGGAACCAAAAACTGTGGGCAATAACTCATAAAAACGTCCATAAGCACGAAAAAGACGAGTTTTTAGGCATAACTCTCAAACATGTATCGGGTCTTAAAGTCGTTGTAAATCGCCCTAGAACCCCAAAACTGTGGGCAATAGCTCATGAAAACGGCCATAAAACGCGAGAACGGCGAGTTTCTGGTCATAACTCTCAAACATGTCAGGGTTCTTTCGTGACATGCAAATCCGGCTAAAACCCAAAAACTGTGGGCAATAACTCATGAAAATGACCATAAAACACGAAAACGACGAGTTTTTAGGCATAACTCTCAAACATGTACCGGGTCTTAAGGTTGCTTTAAATAGCCCTAAAACCATAAAACTGTGGGCAATAGCTCATGAAAACGGCCCTAAAACGCAAAAAAGACGAGTTTCTGGTCATATCTTTCCAACATGTATCAGGTCGGAAGGTCATTGTAAATCGCCCTAGAACCCCTAAACAGTGGGAAGTAGCTCATGAAAATGGCCATAAAACACGACAACTACGAGTTTTTAGTCATATATCTCAAAAATATAACGGCTCTTACATGCCTTGCAAATCCAATTGGAACCAAAAACCGTGGGCAATAACTCATAAAAATGGCCATAAACACGAAAAAGACGAGTTTTTAGGCATAACTCTCAAACATGTATCGGGTCTTAAGGTCATTGTAAATCGCCCTAGAACACATAAACTGTGGGCAATAGCTCATGAAATAGGCCATAAAACGCGAGAACGGCGAGTTTCTGGTCATAACTCTCAAACATGTCAGGGTTCTTTCGAGACATGCAAATCCGGCTGAAACCCAAAAACTGTGGGCAATAACTCATGAGAATGACCATAAAACACGAAAACGACGAGTTTTTAGGCATAACTATCAAACATGTACCGGGTCTTAAGGTTGCTTCAAATAGCGCTAGAAACATAAAACTGTGGGCAATAGCTCATGAAAACGGCCATAAAACGCGAAAACGACGTGTTTATGGTCATATCTTTCCAACATGTATCAGGTTGGAAGGTCACTGCAAATCGCCCTGGAACCCCCAAACCGTGGGCAATAGCTCATGAAAACGGCCATAAAACGCGAGAACGGCGAGTTTCTGGTCATATCTCTCAAATATGTCAGGGTTCTTTCGAGACATGCAAATCCGGCTGAAACCCAAAAACTGTGGGAAATAACTCATGAAAATGACCATAAAACATGAAAACGACGAGTTTTTAGGCATAACTCTCAAACATGTATCAGGTCTTAAGGTTGCTTTAAGTAGCCCTAGAACCATAAAACTGTGGGCAATAGCTCATGAAAACGGCCATAAAACGCGAAAACGACGAGTTTGTGGTCATCTTTTTCCAACATGTATCAGGTCGGAACGTCTAATTAACTCGCCCTAGAAACCCTAAACAGTGGGCAATAGCTCATGAAAATGGCCATAAAACACGAAAACTACGAGTTTTTAGTCATATATCTCAAAAATGTAACGGGTCTTATAGACCTTGCAAATCCAATTGGAACCAAAAACTGTGGGCAATAACTCATAAAAACGTCCATAAGCACGAAAAAGACGAGTTTTTAGGCATAACTCTCAAACATGTATCGGGTCTTAAAGTCATTGTAAATCGCCCTAGAACCCCAAAACTGTGGGCAATAGCTCATGAAAACGGCCATAAAACGCGAGAACGGCGAGTTTCTGGTCATAACTCTCAAACATGTCAGGGTTCTTTCGTGACATGCAAATCCGGCTAAAACCCAAAAACTGTGGGCAATAACTCATGAAAATGACCATAAAACACGAAAACGACGAGTTTTTAGGCATAACTCTCAAACATGTACCGGGTCTTGAGGTTGCTTTAAATAGACCTAAAACCATAAAACTGTGGGCAATAGCTCATGAAAACGGCCCTAAAACGCAAAAAAGACGAGTTTCTGGTCATATCTTTCCAACATGTATCAGGTCGGAAGGTCATTGTAAATCGCCCTAGAACCCCTAAACAGTGGGCAGTAGCTCATGAAAATGGCCATAAAACACGACAACTACGAGTTTTTAGTGATATATCTCAAAAATATAACGGCTCTTACATGCCTTGCAAATCCAATTGGAACCAAAAACCGTGGGCAATAACTCATAAAAATGGCCATAAACACGAAAAAGACGAGTTTTTAGGCATAACTCTCAAACATGTATCGGGTCTTAAGGTCATTGTAAATCGCCCTAGAACACATAAACTGTGGGCAATAGCTCATGAAATAGGCCATAAAACGCGAGAACGGCGAGTTTCTGGTCATAACTCTCAAACATGTCAGGGTTCTTTCGAGACATGCAAATCCGGCTGAAACCCAAAAACTGTGGGCAATAACTCATGAGAATGACCATAAAACACGAAAACGACGAGTTTTTAGGCATAACTATCAAACATGTACCGGGTCTTAAGGTTGCTTCAAATAGCGCTAGAAACATAAAACTGTGGGCAATAGCTCATGAAAACGGCCATAAAACGCGAAAACGACGTGTTTATGGTCATATCTTTCCAACATGTATCAGGTCGGAAGGTCACTGTAAATCGCCCTGGAACCCCCAAACCGTGGGCAATAGCTCATGAAAACGGCCATAAAACGCGAGAACGGCGAGTTTCTGGTCATATCTCTCAAATATGTCAGGGTTCTTTCGAGACATGCAAATCCGGCTGAAACCCAAAAACTGTGGGAAATAACTCATGAAAATGACCATAAAACATGAAAACGACGAGTTTTTAGGCATAACTCTCAAACATGTATCAGGTCTTAAGGTTGCTTTAAGTAGCCCTAGAACCATAAAACTGTGGGCAATAGCTCATGAAAACGGCCATAAAACGCGAAAACGACGAGTTTCTGGTCATCTTTTTCCAACATGTATCAGGTCGAAACGTCACTGTAAATCTCCCTAGAAACCCTAAACAGTGGGCAATAGCTCATGAAAATGGCCATAAAACACGAAAACTACGAGTTTTTAGTCATATATCTCAAAAATGTAACGGGTCTTATAGACCTTGCAAATCCAATTGGAACCAAAAACTGTGGGCAATAACTCATAAAAACGTCCATAAGCACGAAAAAGACGAGTTTTTAGGCATATCGGGTCTTAAAGTCATTGTAAATCGCCCTAGAACCCCAAAACTGTGGGCAATAGCTCATGAAAACGGCCATAAAACGCGAGAACGGCGAGTTTCTGGTCATAACTCTCAAACATGTCAGGGTTCTTTCTAGACATGCAAATCTGGCTAAAACCCAAAAACTGTGGGCAATAACTCATGAAAATGACCATAAAACACGAAAACGACGAGTTTTTAGGCATAACTCTGAAACATGTACCGGGTCTTAAGGTTGCTTTAAATAGCCCTAGAACCATAAAACTGTGGGCAATAGCTCATGAAAACGACCATAAAACGCGAAAACGACGAGTTTCTGGTCATATCTTTCCAACATGTATCAGGTCGGAAGGTCACTGTAAATCGCCCTGGAACCCCCAAACCGTGGGCAATAGCTCATGAAAATGGCCATAAAACACGACAACTACGAGTTTTTAGTCATATATCTCAAAAATGTAACGGGTCTTATAGACCTTGCAAATCCAATTGGAACCAAAAACTGTGGGCAATAACTCATAAAAACGTCCATAAGCACGAAAAAGACGAGTTTTTAGGCATAACTCTCAAACATGTATTGGGTCTTAAAGTCATTGTAAATCGCCCTAGAACCCCAAAACTGTGGGCAATAGCTCATGAAAACGGCCATAAAACGCGAGAACGGCGAGTTTCTGGTCATAACTCTCAAACATGTCAGGGTTCTTTCTAGACATGCAAATCTGGCTAAAACCCAAAAACTGTGGGCAATAACTCATGAAAATGACCATAAAACACGAAAACGACGAGTTTTTAGGCATAACTCTCAAACATGTACCGGGTCTTAAGGTTGCTTTAAATAGCCCTAGAACCATAAAACTGTGGGCAATAGCTCATGAAAACGACCATAAAACGCGAAAACGACGAGTTTCTGGTCATATCTTTCCAACATGTATCAGGTCGGAAGGTCATTGTAAATCGCCCTAGAACCCCTAAACAGTGGGAAGTAGCTCATGAAAATGGCCATAAAACACGACAACTACGAGTTTTTAGTCATATATCTCAAAAATATAACGGCTCTTACATGCCTTGCAAATCCAATTGGAACCAAAAACCGTGGGCAATAACTCATAAAAATGGCCATAAACACGAAAAAGACGAGTTTTTAGGCATAACTCTCAAACATGTATCGGGTCTTAAGGTCATTGTAAATCGCCCTAGAACACATAAACTGTGGGCAATAGCTCATGAAATAGGCCATAAAACGCGAGAACGGCGAGTTTCTGGTCATAACTCTCAAACATGTCAGGGTTCTTTCGAGACATGCAAATCCGGCTGAAACCCAAAAACTGTGGGCAATAACTCATGAGATGACCATAAAACACGAAAACGACGAGTTTTTAGGCATAACTATCAAACATGTACCGGGTCTTAAGGTTGCTTCAAATAGCGCTAGAAACATAAAAATGTGGGCAATAGCTCATGAAAACGGCCATAAAACGCGAAAACGACGTGTTTATGGTCATATCTTTCCAACATGTATCGGGTCTTAAGGTCACTGCAAATCGCCCTGGAACCCCCAAAACGTGGGCAATAGCTCATGAAAACGGCCATAAAACGCGAGAATGGCGAGTTTCTGGTCATATCTCTCAAACATGTCAGGGTTCTTTCGAGACATGCAAATCCGGCTGAAACCCAAAAACTGTGGGAAATAACTCATGAAAATGACCATAAAACACGAAAACGACGAGTTTTTAGGCATAACTCTCAAACATGTATCAGGTCTTAAGGTTGCTTTAAGTAGCCCTAGAACCATAAAACTGTGGGCAATAGCTCATGAAAACGGCCATAAAACGCGAAAACGACGAGTTTGTGGTCATCTTTTTCCAACATGTATCAGGTCGAAACGTCACTGTAAATCTCCCTAGAAACCCTAAACAGTGGGCAATAGCTCATGAAAATGGCCATAAAACACGAAAACTACGAGTTTTTAGTCATATATCTCAAAAATGTAACGGGTCTTATAGACCTTGCAAATCCAATTGGAACCAAAAACTGTGGGCAATAACTCATAAAAACGTCCATAAGCACGAAAAAGACGAGTTTTTAGGCATAACTCTCAAACATGTATCGGGTCTTAAAGTCATTGTAAATCGCCCTAGAACCCCAAAACTGTGGGCAATAGCTCATGAAAACGGCCATAAAACGCGAGAACGGCGAGTTTCTGGTCATAACTCTCAAACATGTCAGGGTTCTTTCGTGACATGCAAATCCGGCTAAAACCCAAAAACTGTGGGCAATAACTCATGAAAATGACCATAAAACACGAAAACGACGAGTTTTTAGGCATAACTCTCAAACATGTACCGGGTCTTAAGGTTGCTTTAAATAGCCCTAAAACCATAAAACTGTGGGCAATAGCTCATGAGAACGGCCCTAAAACGCAAAAAAGACGAGTTTCTGGTCATATCTTTCCAACATGTATCAGGTCGGAAGGTCATTGTAAATCGCCCTAGAACCCCTAAACAGTGGGAAGTAGCTCATGAAAATGGCCATAAAACACGACAACTACGAGTTTTTAGTCATATATCTCAAAAATATAACGGCTCTTACATGCCTTGCAAATCCAATTGGAACCAAAAACCGTGGGCAATAACTCATAAAATGGCCATAAACACGAAAAGACGAGTTTTAGGCATAACTCTCAAACATGTATCGGGTCTTAAAAGTCATTGTAAATAGCCCTAGAACCCCAAAATGTGGGCAATAGCTCATGAAATAGGCCATAAAAGCGAACGGCGAGTTTACGGTCATAACTCTCAAACATGTCGGGGTTCTTTCGAGACATGCAAATCCATTGAAACCCAAAAACTGGGCAATAACTCATGAAATGACCATTAAACATGAAACAGTCGAGTTTTTAGGCATAACTATCAAACATGTACCGGGTCTTAAGGTTGCTTCAAATAGCGCTAGAAACATAAAAATGTGGGCAATAGCTCATGAAAACGGCCATAAAACGCGAAAACGACGTGTTTATGGTCATATCTTTCCAACATGTATCGGGTCTTAAAGTCATTGTAAATCGCCCTAGAACCCCAAAACTGTGGGCAATAGCTCATGAAAACGGCCATAAAACGCGACAACTACGAGTTTGTCGTCATATCTCTCAAACATGTCGGTTCTTCGAGACATGCAAATCCAATGAACCCAAAACTGGGAAATAACTCATGAAAATGACCATAAACACGAAAAAGCGAGTTTTAGGAATAACTATCAAACATGTATCTGGTCTTAAGGTTGCTTTAATTAGCCCTAGAACCATAAAACTGTGGGCAATAGCTCATGAAAACGGCCATAAAACGCGAAAACAGCGAGTTTATGTTCATCTCTCAAACATGTCGAGTTCTTTGAGACATGCAAATCCCTAGAAACCCAAAAACTGGGCAATAACTCATGAAAATGACCATAAAACACGAAAACTACGAGTTTTAGTCATATCTCAAACATGTACGGGTCTTATAGGTTGCTTGCAAATCAATTGGAACCAAAAACTGGGCAATAACTCATAAAACGTCCATAAAAGCGAAAAAAGCGAGTTTTAGGCATATCTTTCAAACATGTATCGGTTATTAATGTCATTTTAAATCGCCCTTGAACCCCAAAACTGTGGGCAATAGCTCATGAAAATGGCCATAAAACGCGAACGGCGAGTTTGGTCATAACTCTCAAACATGTCGGGGTTCTTCTAGACATGCAAATCCGGCTAAAACCCAAAAAATGTGGGCAAGAACTGATGAAAATGACCATAAAAAACGAAAAAGACGAATTTATATGCAAAACTCTCAAAAATGAATAGGGTCTTAAGGTAGCTTTAATTAGCCCTAGAACCATAAAACTGTAGGCAATAGCTCATGAAAACGACCATAAAGCGCGAAACGCAGAGTTTACGGTCATATCTTTCCAACATGTCGAGTCGAAGGTCCTTTGTAAATCGCCTAGAACCCCAAACCGTGGGCGATAGCTCATGAAAATGGCCATAAAACGACAACTACGAGTTTTAGTCATATATCTCAAAAATGTAACGGTCTTATAGACCTTGCAAATCAATTGGAACCAAAACCGTGGGCAATAACTCATGAAAATGACCATAAGCACGAAAAAGACGAGTTTTTAGGCATAACTCTCAAACATGTATTGGGTCTTAAAGTCATTGTAAATCGCCCTAGAACCCCAAAACTGTGGGCAATAGCTCATGAAAACGGCCATAAAACGCGAGAACGGCGAGTTTCTGGTCATAACTCTCAAACATGTCAGGGTTCTTTCTAGACATGCAAATCTGGCTAAAACCCAAAAACTGTGGGCAATAACTCATGAAAATGACCATAAAACACGAAAACGACGAGTTTTTAGGCATAACTCTGAAACATGTACCGGGTCTTAAGGTTGCTTTAAATAGCCCTAGAACCATAAAACTGTGGGCAATAGCTCATGAAAACGACCATAAAACGCGAAAACGACGAGTTTCTGGTCATATCTTTCCAACATGTATCAGGTCGGAAGGTCACTGTAAATCGCCCTGGAACCCCCAAACCGTGGGCAATAGCTCATGAAAATGGCCATAAAACACGACAACTACGAGTTTTTAGTGATATATCTCAAAAATATAACGGCTCTTACATGCCTTGCAAATCCAATTGGAACCAAAAACCGTGGGCAATAACTCATAAAAATGCCCATAAACACGAAAAAGACGAGTTTTTAGCCATAACTCTCAAACATGTATCGGGTCTTAAAGTCGTTGTAAATCGCCCTAGAACCCCAAAACTGTGGGCAATAGCTCATGAAAACGGCCATAAAACGCGAGAACGGCGAGTTTCCGGTCATATCTCTCAAACATGTCAGGGTTCTTTCGAGACATGCAAATCTGGCTAAAACCCAAAAACTGTGGGCAATAACTCATGAAAATGACCATAAAACACGAAAACGACGAGTTTTTAGGCATAACTCTCAAACATGTACCGGGTCTTAAGGTTGCTTTAAATAGCCCTAAAACCATAAAACTGTGGGCAATAGCTCATGAAAACGGCCCTAAAACGCAAAAAAGACGAGTTTCTGGTCATATCTTTCCAACATGTATCAGGTCGGAAGGTCATTGTAAATCGCCCTGGAACCCCCAAACCGTGGGCAATAGCTCATGAAAATGGCCATAAAACACGACAACTACGAGTTTTTAGTGATATATCTCAAAAATATAACGGCTCTTACATGCCTTGCAAATCCAATTGGAACCAAAAACCGTGGGCAATAACTCATAAAAATGGCCATAAACACGAAAAAGACGAGTTTTTAGCCATAACTCTCAAACATGTATCGGGTCTTAAGGTCATTGTAAATCGCCCTAGAACCCCTAAACTGTGGGCAATAGCTCATGAAATAGGCCATAAAACGCGAGAACGGCGAGTTTATGGTCATAACTCTCAAACATGTCAGGGTTCTTTCGAGACATGCAAATCCGGCTGAAACCCAAAAGCGTGGGCAATAACTCATGAAAATGACCATAAAACACGAAAACAGCGAGTTTTTAGGCATAACTCTCAAACATGTACGGGTCTTAAGGTTGCTTTAAATAGCCTAGAACCATAAAATGTGGCAATAGCTCATGAAAACGGCCATAAAAGCAAAAAGCGAGTTTATGGTCATATCTTTCCAACATGTATCGGTCGGAAGGTCATTGTAAATCGCCTAGAACCCCAAACGTGGGCAATAGCTCATGAAAATGGCCATAAACACGAGAACTCGAGTTTTAGTCATATATCTCAAAAATATAACGGTTCTTCCGAGACATGCAAATCAATTTTAACCAAAAACCGTGGGAAATAACACAAAAAAATGACCATAAAACACGAAAACGACGAGTTTTTAGGCATAACTCTCAAACATGTACCGGGTCTTAAGGTTGCTTTAAATAGCCCTAGAACCATAAAACTGTGGGCAATAGCTCATGAAATAGGCCATAAAACGCGAGAACGGCGAGTTTCTGGTCATAACTCTCAAACATGTCAGGGTTCTTTCGAGACATGCAAATCTCCTAGAAAACCCAAAAACTGTGGGCAATAACTCATGAAAATGACCATAAAACACGAAAACTACGAGTTTTTAGTCATAAATCTCAAACATGTACGGGTCTTATAGGTTGCTTCAAATAGCCTGGAACCATAAAACTGGGCAATAACTCATGAAAACGCCATAAAGCGAAAATGACGAGTTTCTGGTCATATCTTTCAAACATGTATCAGGTCGGAAGGTCACTGTAAATCGCCCTGGAACACCTAAACTGTGGGCAATAGCTCATGAAAACGGCCATAAAACGCGAGAACGGCGAGTTTCTGGTAATAACTCTCGAACATGTCAGGGTTCTTTCTAGACATGCAAATCTAGCTAAAAGCCAAAAACTGTGGGCAATAACTCATGAAAATGACCATAAAACACGAAAACGACGAGTTTATAGGCATAACTCTCAAACATGTACCGGGTCTTAAGGTTGCTTTAAATAGCCCTAGAACCATAAAACTGTGGTCAATAGCTCATGAAAACGGCCATAAAAGCAAAAACGACGAGTTGGTCATATTTCCAACATGTATCGGTCGGAAGGTCATTGTAAATCGCCTAGAAACCCCTAAGCGTGGGCATTAGCTCATGAAAATGGCCATAAAGCACGAAAACTACGAGTTTTTATTCATATATCTCAAAATATAGCGGTCTTATAGACCTTGCAAATCAATTGGAACCAAAAACTGGGCAATAACTCATAAAATGTCCATAAAACACGAAAAAGACGAGTTTTTAGTCATAACTCTCAAAAATGTATCGGGTCTTTAAGTCATTGTAAATCGCCCTAGAACCCCAAAGCGTGGGCAATAGCTCATGAAAGCGGCCATAAAAGCGAGCGGCGAGTTTCTGGTCATAACTCTCAAACATGTCAGGGTTCTTTCTAGACATGCAAATCCGGCTAAAACCAAAAATGTGGGCAATAACTCATGAAAATGACCATAAAACATGAAAACGACGAGTTTTAGGCATAACTCTCAAACATGTATCGGGTCTTAAGGTTGCTTTAAATAGCCCTAGAACCATAAAACTGTGGGCAATAGCTCATGAAAGCGACCATAAAAGCAACGACGAGTTTACGGTCATATCTTTCCAACATGTATCGGTCGAAGGTCATTGTAAATCTCCTAGAACCCTAAACCGTGGGCAATAGCTCATGAAAATGGCCATAAAACACGAACTACGAGTTTTAGTCATATATCTCAAAAATATAACGGCTCTTACAGACCTTGCAAATCAATTGGAACCAAAAACCGTGGGCAATAACTCATAAAATGCCCATAAACACGAAAAAGGCGAGTTTTAGGCATAACTCTCAAACATGTATCGGGTCTTAAAGTCATTGTAAATCGCCCTAGAACCCCAAACTGTGGGCAATAGCTCATGAAAGCGGCCATAAAAGCGAGAACGGCGAGTTTCTGGTCATAACTCTCAAACATGTCAGGGTTCTTTCTAGACATGCAAATCCGCTAAAAACCAAAAAGCGTGGGCAATAACTCATGAAAATGACCATAAAACACGAAAACGACGAGTTTTTAGGCATAACTCTCAAACATGTACCGGGTCTTAAGGTTGCTTTAAATAGCCCTAGAACCATAAAACTGTGGGCAATAGCTCATGAAAACGGCCATAAAACGCAAAAACGACGAGTTTCTGGTCATATCTTTCCAACATGTATCAGGTCGGAAGGTCATTGTAAATCGCCCTGGAACCCCTAAACAGTGGGCAGTAGCTCATGAAAATGGCCATAAAACACGACAACTACGAGTTTGTAGTCATATATCTCAAAAATATAACGGCTCTTACATGCCTTGCAAATCCAAATGGAACCAAAAACCTGGGGCTATAACTCATAAAATGGCCATAAACACGAAAAGAGCGAGTTTTTAGGCATAACTCTCAAACATGTATCGGGTCTTAAGGTCATTGTAAATCGCCCTAGAACCCCTAAACTGTGGGCAATAGCTCATGAAATAGGCCATAAAACGCGAGAACGGCGAGTTTCTGGTCATAACTCTCAAACATGTCAGGGTTCTTTCGAGACATGCAAATCCGGCTGAAACCCAAAAACTGTGGGCAATAACTCATGAAAATGACCATAAAACACAACAGCGAGTTTTAGGCATAACTCTCAAACATGTACCGGGTCTTAAGGTTGCTTCAAATAGCGCTAGAAACATAAAACTATGGGCAATAGCTCATGAAAGCGGCCATAAAAGCGAAAGCAGCGTGTTTATGGTCATATCTTTCCAACATGTATCGGTCGGAAGGTCATTGTAAATCGCCTGGAACCCCTAAAAGCGTGGGCAATAGCTCATGAAAATGGCCATAAAAGCGAGAATGGCGAGTTTTAGTCATATCTCTCAAACATGTCGGGGTTCTTCGAGACATGCAAATCCGTGAAACCCAAAAGCGTGGGAAATAACTCATGAAAATGACCATAAACACGAAAGCAGCGAGTTTTAGGCATAACTCTCAAACATGTATCGGGTCTTAAGGTTGCTTTAAGTAGCCCTAGAACCATAAAACTGTGGGCAATAGCTCATGAAAGCGGCCATAAAAGCGAAAGCGAGTTTTTACGGTCATCTTTTTCAACATGTGTCGGTCGGTCGATCTGTAAATCGCCTAGAAACCCTAAGCAGGTGGGCAATAGCTCATGAAAATGGCCATAAAACACGAAAACTACGAGTTTTAGTCATATATCTCAAAAATGTACAGGTCTTATAGACCTTGCAAATCAATTGGAACCAAAAGCGTGGGCAATAACTCATAAAATGTCCATAAACACGAAAAAGCGAGTTTTAGGCATAACTCTCAAACATGTATCGGGTCTTAAAGTCATTGTAAATCGCCTAGAACCCCAAAACTGGGCAATAGCTCATGAAAGCGCCATAAAAGCGAGAACGCGAGTTTCTGGTCATAACTCTCAAACATGTCAGGGTTCTTTCTAGACATGCAAATCTGGCTAAACCCAAAAAGCGTAGGCAGGATAACTCATGAAAATGACCATAAAACACGAAAGCAGCGAGTTTTAGGCATAACTCTCAAACATGTACGGGTCTTAAGGTTGCTTTAAATAGCCCTAGAACCATAAAGCGTAGGCAATAGCTCATGAAAGCGACCATAAAAGCGAAAAGCGTGTTTATGGTCATATCTTTCCAACATGTATCAGGTCGGAAGGTCACTGTAAATCGCCCTGGAACCCCCAAACCGTGGGCAATAGCTCATGAAAATGGCCATAAAACACGACAACTGCGAGTTTATGGTCATATCTCTCAAATATATCGGGTTCTTACATGCAAATCAATTGGAACCAAAAACGTGGGCAATAACTCATGAAAATGACCATAAACACGAAAAAGCGAGTTTTAGGCATAACTCTCAAACATGTACCTGGTCTTAAGGTATCTGTAAATTGCCCTTGAACCCAAAAACCGTGGGCAATAGCTCATGAAAACGGCCCTAAAAGCGAAGCAGCGAGTTTACGGTCATAACTCTCAAACATGTCGAGTTCTTTGAAGACATGCAAATCCGGAAACCCAAAGCGTGGGCAATAACTCATGAAAATGGCCATAAAACACGACAACTACGAGTTTTTAGTGATATATCTCAAAAATATAACAGCTCTTACATGCCTTGCAAATCCAATTGGAACCAAAAACCGTGGGCAATAACTCATAAAAATGCCCATAAACACGAAAAGGCGAGTTTCCGGTCATATCTCTCAAACATGTATCGGGTCTTAAGTCATTGTAAATCGCCCTAGAACCCCAAAGCTGGGCAATAGCTCATGAAAGCGGCCATAAAAGCGAGAACGGCGAGTTTTGGTCATAACTCTCAAACATGTCGGGGTTCTTTCGAGACATGCAAATCGGCTAAAAACCCAAAAGCGTGGGCAATAACTCATGAAAATGACCATAAAACACGAAAGCGAGTTTTTAGGCATAACTCTCAAACATGTACGGGTCTTAAGGTTGCTTTAAATAGCCCTAGAACCATAAACTGTGGGCAATAGCTCATGAAAGCGGCCATAAAAGCATAAAAAGCGAGTTTACGGTCATATCTTTCCAACATGTATCGGTCGGAAAGGTCATTGTAACTCGCCCTGGAACCCCAAAACAGTGGGCAGTAGCTCATGAAAATGGCCATAAAACACGACAACTACGAGTTTTTAGTCATATATCTCAAAAATATAACGGCTCTTACATGCCTTGCAAATCCATTTGGAACCAAAAACCGTGGGTAATAACTCATAAAATGGCCATAAACACGAAAAAGGCGAGTTTTAGGCATAACTCTCAAACATGTATCGGGTCTTAAAGTCATTGTAAATCGCCCTAGAACCCCAAAGCTGGGCAATAGCTCATGAAATAGGCCATAAAAGCGAGAACGGCGAGTTTACGGTCATAACTCTCAAACATGTCGGGGTTCTTCGAGACATGCAAATCCAATGAAACCAAAACTGTAGGCGATAACTCATGAAAATGACCATAAAACACGAAAGCAACGAGTTTTAGGCATAACTCTCAAACATGTACCGGGTCTTAAGGTTGCTTTAAATAGCCTAGAACCATAAATGTGGGCAATAGCTCATGAAAGCGGCCATAAAAGCAGAAAGCAGCGAGTTTGGTCATATCTTTCCAACATGTATCGGAAGGTCATTGTAAATCGCCTAGAACCCCAAAACGTGGGCAGTAGCTCATGAAAATGGCCATAAAACACGACAACTACGAGTTTTTAGTCATATATCTCAAAAATATAACGGCTCTTATAGACCTTGCAAATCCAATTGGAACCAAAAACTGTGGGCAATAACTCATAAAAACGTCCATAAGCACGAAAAAGACGAGTTTTTAGGCATAACTCTCAAACATGTATCGGGTCTTAAGTCATTGTAAATCGCCCTAGAACCCCAAAACTGTGGGCAATAGCTCATGAAATAGGCCATAAAACGCGAGAACGGCGAGTTTCTGGTCATAACTCTCAAACATGTCAGGGTTCTTTCGAGACATGCAAATCCTAAAACCCAAAAGCGTGGGCAATAACTCATGAAAATGACCATAAAACACGAAAACTACGATTTTTTAGGCATAACTCTCAAACATGTACGGGGTCTTAAGGTTGATTTAAATAGCCATAGAACAATAAAACTGTGGGCAATAGATCATGAAAACGACCATAAAAGCAAAAAGGCGAGTTTTTAGGTCATATCTTTCAAACATGTATCGGTCTTAAGGTCATTGTAAATCGCCTAGAACCCCAAACCGTGGGCAATAGCTCATGAAATAGGCCATAAAACGCGAGAACGGCGAGTTTCTCGTCATATCTCTCAAACATGTCAGGGTTCTTTCGAGACATGCAAATCCGGCTGAAACCCAAAAAACTATGGGCAATAGCTCATGAAAACGGCCATAAAACGCGAGAACGGCGAGTTTCTGGTCATAACTCTCAAACATGTACCGGGTCTTAAGGTTGCTTCAAATAGCGCTAGAAACATAAAAATGTGGGCAATAGCTCATGAAAACGGCCATAAAACGCGAAAGCAGCGAGTTTACGGTCATCTTTTCAACATGTATCGGTCGAACTTTGTAAATCACCCTAGAACCCCAAAACTGTGGGCAATAACTCATAAAAATGGCCATAAACACGAAAAAGACGAGTTTTTAGTGATATATCTCAAAAATATAACGGCTCTTACATGCCTTGCAAATCCAATTGGAACCAAAAACCGTGGGCAATAACTCATAAAAATGCCCATAAACACGAAAAAGACGAGTTTTTAGGCATAACTCTCAAACATGTATCGGGTCTTAAAGTCGTTGTAAATCGCCCTAGAACCCCAAAACTGTGGGCAATAGCTCATGAAAACGGCCATAAAACGCGAGAACGGCGAGTTTCTGGTCATAACTCTCAAACATGTCAGGGTTCTTTCGAGACATGCAAATCTGGCTAAAACCCAAAAACTGTGTGAAAAAACTCATGAAAATGACCATAAAACACGAAAACGATGAGTTTTTAGGCATAACTCTCAAACATGTACCGGGTCTTAAGGTTGCTTTAAATAGCCCTAGAACCATAAAACTGTGGGCAATAGCTCATGAAAACGACCATAAAACGCAAAAAAGACGAGTTTCTGGTCATATCTTTCCAACATGTATCAGGTCGGAAGGTCATTGTAAATCGCCCTAGAACCCCTAAACAGTGGGCAGTAGCTCATGAAAATGGCCATAAAACACGACAACTACGAGTTTTTAGTGATATATCTCAAAAATATAATGGCTCTTACATGCCTTGCAAATCCAATTGGAACCAAAAACCGTGGGCAATAACTCATAAAAATGGCCATAAACACGAAAAAGACGAGTTTTTAGGCATAACTCTCAAACATGTATCGGGTCTTAAGGTCATTGTAAATCGCCCTAGAACACATAAACTGTGGGCAATAGCTCATGAAATAGGCCATAAAACGCGAGAACGGCGAGTTTCTGGTCATAACTCTCAAACATGTCAGGGTTCTTTCGTGACATGCAACCCAAAAACTGTGGGCAATAACTCATGAAAATGACCATAAAACACGAAAACGACGAGTTTTTAGGCATAACTATCAAACATGTACCGGGTCTTAAGGTTGCTTCAAATAGCGCTAGAAACATAAAACTGTGGGCAATAGCTCATGAAAACGGCCATAAAAGCAGCAGCGTGTTTATTGTCATATCTTTCAAACATGTATCGGGTCTTAAGGTCACTGTAAATCGCCCTTGAACCCCCAAACCGTGGGCAATAGCTCATGAAAACGGCCATAAAACGCGAGAATGGCGAGTTTCTGGTCATATCTCTCAAACATGTCAGGGTTCTTTCGAGACATGCAAATCCATTTGAAACCAAAAGCGTGGGAAATAACTCATGAAAATGACCATAAAACGAAAGCAGCGAGTTTTTAGGCATAACTCTCAAACATGTATCGGGTCTTAAGGTTGCTTTAAGTAGCCCTAGAACCATAAAACTGTGGGCAATAGCTCATGAAAACGGCCATAAAACGCGAAAACGACGAGTTTCTGGTCATCTTTTTACAACATGTATCAGGTCGAAACGTCACTGTAAATCTCCCTAGAAACCCTAAACAGTGGGCAATAGCTCATGAAAATGTCCATAAAACACGAAAACTACGAGTTTTTAGTCATATATCTCAAAAATGTAGCAGGTCTTATAGACCTTGCAAATCAATTGGAACCAAAAACTGTGGCAATAACTCATAAAACGTCCATAAACACGAAAAAGGCGAGTTTTAGGCATAACTCTCAAACATGTATCGGGTCTTAAAGTCATTGTAAATCGCCTAGAACCCCAAAGCGTGGGCAATAGCTCATGAAAGCGGCCATAAAAGCGAGAACGGCGAGTTTCTGGTCATAACTCTCAAACATGTCAGGGTTCTTTCTAGACATGCAAATCTGGCTAAAACCCAAAAACTGTGGGCAATAACTCATGAAAATGACCATAAAACACGAAAGCAGCGAGTTTTTAGGCATAACTCTCAAACATGTACGGGTCTTAAGGTTGCTTTAAATAGCCCTAGAACCATAAAGCGTGGGCAATAGCTCATGAAAGCGACCATAAAAGCGAAAGCAGCGAGTTTACGGTCATCTCTTTCCAACATGTATCAGGTCGTAACGTCACTGTAAATCTCCCTCGAAACCCTAAACCGTGGGCAATAGCTCTTGAAAATGGCCATAAAACACGAAAACTACGAGTTTTTAGTCATATATCTCAAAAATGTAACGGGTCTTATAGACCTTGCAAATCCAATTGGAACCAAAAACTGTGGGTAATAACTCATAAAAACGTCCATAAGCACGAAAAAGACGAGTTTTTAGGCATAACTCTCAAACATGTATCGGGTCTTAAGGTCATTGTAAATCGCCCTAGAACCCCTAAACTGTGGGCAATAGCTCATGAAATAGGCCATAAAACGCGAGAACGGCGAGTTTCTGGTCATAACTCTCAAACATGTCAGGGTTCTTTCGAGACATGCAAATCTGGCTAACTCATGAAAATGACCATAAAACACGAAAACGACGAGTTTTTAGGCATAACTCTCAAACATGTACCGGGTCTTAAGGTTGCTTTAAATAGCCCTAGAACCATAAAACTGTGGGCAATAGCTCATGAAAACGACCATAAAACGCGAAAACGACGAGTTTCTGGTCATATCTTTCCAACATGTATCAGGTCGGAAGGTCACTGTAAATCGCCCTGGAACCCCCAAACCGTGGGCAATAGCTCATGAAAATGGCCATAAAACACGACAACTACGAGTTTTTAGTGATATATCTCAAAAATATAACGGCTCTTACATGCCTTGCAAATCCAATTGGAACCAAAAACCGTGGGCAATAACTCATAAAAATGCCCATAAACACGAAAAAGACGAGTTTTTAGGCATAACTCTCAAACATGTATCGGGTCTTAAAGTCGTTGTAAATCGCCCTAGAACCCCAAAACTGTGGGCAATAGCTCATGAAAACGGCCATAAAACGCGAGAACGGCGAGTTTCTGGTCATAACTCTCAAACATGTCAGGGTTCTTTCGAGACATGCAAATCCGGCTAAAACCCAAAAACTGTGGGCAATAACTCATGAAAATGACCATAAAACACGAAAACGACGAGTTTATAGGCATAACTCTCAAACATGTACCGGGTCTTAAGGTTGCTTTAAATAGCCCTAGAACCATAAAACTGTGGGCAATAGCTCATGAAAACAGCCCTAAAACGCAAAAAGGACGAGTTTCTGGTCATATCTTTCCAAAATGTATCAGGTCGGAAGGTCTTTGTAAATCGCCCTAGAACCCCTAAACAGTGGGCAGTAGCTCATGAAAATGGCCATAAAACACGACAACTATGAGTTTTTAGTCATATATCTCAAAAATATAATGGCTCTTACATGCCTTGCAAATCCAATTGGAACCAAAAACCGTGGGCAATAACTCATAAAAATGGCCATAAACACGAAAAAGACGAGTTTTTAGGCATAACTCTCAAACATGTATCGGGTCTTAAGGTCATTGTAAATCGCCCTAGAACACATAAACTGTGGGCAATAGCTCATGAAATAGGCCATAAAACGCGAGAACGGCGAGTTTCTGGTCATAACTCTCAAACATGTCAGGGTTCTTTCGAGACATGCAAATCCAGCTGAAACCCAAAAACTGTGGGCAATAACTCATGAAAATGACCATAAAACACGAAAACGACGAGTTTTTAGGCATAACTATCAAACATGTACCGGGTCTTAAGGTTGCTTCAAATAGCGCTAGAAACATAAAACTGTGGGCAATAGCTCATGAAAACGGCCATAAAACGCGAAAGCAGCGTGTTTATGGTCATATCTTTCCAACATGTATCGGGTCTTAAGGTCACTGCAAATCGCCCTGGAACCTCCAAAACGTGGGCAATAGCTCATGAAAACGGCCATAAAACACGAGAATGGCGAGTTTTTAGTGATATATCTCAAACATGTCAGGGTTCTTTCGAGACATGCAAATCCAATTGAAACCAAAAGCGTGGAAATAACTCATGAAAATGACCATAAAACACGAAAGCAGCGAGTTTTTAGGCATAACTCTCAAACATGTATCGGGTCTTAAGGTTGCTTTAAGTAGCCCTAGAACCATAAAACTGTGGGCAATAGCTCATGAAAACGGCCATAAAAGCGAAAGCAGCGAGTTTTGGTCATCTTTTCCAACATGTATCGGTCGAACGTCCTTTGTAAATCTCCCTAGAAACCCTAAACAGTGGGCAATAGCTCATGAAAATGGCCATAAAACACGAAAACTACGAGTTTTTAGTCATATATCTCAAAAATGTAACGGGTCTTATAGACCTTGCAAATCCAATTGGAACCAAAAACTGTGGGCAATAACTCATAAAAACGTCCATAAGCACGAAAAAGACGAGTTTTTAGGCATAACTCTCAAACATGTATCGGGTCTTAAAGTCATTGTAAATCGCCCTAGAACCCCAAAACTGTGGGCAATAGCTCATGAAAACGGCCATAAAACGCGAGAACGGCGAGTTTATGGTCATAACTATCAAACATGTCAGGGTTCTTACTAGACATGCAAATCCGGCTAAAAACCCAAAAGCGTAGGCAATAACTCATGAAAATGACCATAAAACACGAAAGCAGCGAGTTTTTAGGCATAACTCTCAAACATGTATCGGGTCTTAAGGTTGCTTTAAATAGCCCTAGAACCATAAAACTGTGGGCAATAGCTCATGAAAACGACCATAAAACGCGAAAACGACGAGTTTCTGGTCATATCTTTCCAACATGTATCAGGTCGGAAGGTCACTGTAAATCGCCCTGGAACCCCCAAACCGTGGGCAATAGCTCATGAAAATGGCCATAAAACACGACAACTACGAGTTTTTAGTGATATATCTCAAAAATAGCAGGTCTTATAGACCTTGCAAATCAATTGGAACAAAAAACTGTGGGCAATAACTCTTAAAATGCCCATAAACACGAAAAAGACGAGTTTTTAGGCATAACTCTCAAACATGTATCGGGTCTTAAAGTCATTGTAAATCGCCCTAGAACCCCAAAACTGTGGGCAATAGCTCATGAAAACGGCCATAAAACGCGAGAACGGCGAGTTTCTGGTCATAACTCTCAAACATGTCAGGGTTCTTTCTAGACATGCAAATCTGGCTAAAACCCAAAAACTGTGGGCAATAACTCATGAAAATGACCATAAAACACGAAAACGACGAGTTTTTAGGCATAACTCTCAAACATGTACCGGGTCTTAAGGTTGCTTTAAATAGCCCTAGAACCATAAAACTGTGGGCAATAGCTCATGAAAACGACCATAAAACGCGAAAACGACGAGTTTCTGGTCATATCTTTCCAACATGTATCAGGTCGGAAGGTCACTGTAAATCGCCCTGGAACCCCCAAACCGTGGGCAATAGCTCATGAAAATGGCCATAAAACACGACAACTACGAGTTTTTAGTGATATATCTCAAAAATATAACGGCTCTTACATGCCTTGCAAATCCAATTGGAACCAAAAACCGTGGGCAATAACTCATAAAAATGCCCATAAACACGAAAAAGACGAGTTTTTAGGCATAACTCTCAAACATGTATCGGGTCTTAAAGTCGTTGTAAATCGCCCTAGAACCCCAAAACTGTGGGCAATAGCTCATGAAAACGGCCATAAAACGCGAGAACGGCGAGTTTCTGGTCATAACTCTCAAACATGTCAGGGTTCTTTCGTGACATGCAAATCCGGCTAAAACCCAAAAACTGTGGGCAATAACTCATGAAAATGACCATAAAACACGAAAACGACGAGTTTTTAGGCATAACTCTCAAACATGTACCGGGTCTTAAGGTTGCTTTAAATAGCCCTAAAACCATAAAACTGTGGGCAATAGCTCATGAAAACGGCCCTAAAACGCAAAAAAGACGAGTTTCTGGTCATATCTTTCCAACATGTATCAGGTCGGAAGGTCATTGTAAATCGCCCTAGAACCCCTAAACAGTGGGAAGTAGCTCATGAAAATGGCCATAAAACACGACAACTACGAGTTTTTAGTCATATATCTCAAAAATATAACGGCTCTTACATGCCTTGCAAATCCAATTGGAACCAAAAACCGTGGGCAATAACTCATAAAAATGGCCATAAACACGAAAAAGACGAGTTTTTAGGCATAACTCTCAAACATGTATCGGGTCTTAAGGTCATTGTAAATCGCCCTAGAACACATAAACTGTGGGCAATAGCTCATGAAATAGGCCATAAAACGCGAGAACGGCGAGTTTCTGGTCATAACTCTCAAACATGTCAGGGTTCTTTCGAGACATGCAAATCCGGCTGAAACCCAAAAACTGTGGGCAATAACTCATGAAAATGACCATAAAACACGAAAACGACGAGTTTTTAGGCATAACTATCAAACATGTACCGGGTCTTAAGGTTGCTTCAAATAGCGCTAGAAACATAAAACTGTGGGCAATAGCTCATGAAAACGGCCATAAAACGCGAAAACGACGTGTTTATGGTCATATCTTTCCAACATGTATCAGGTCGGAAGGTCACTGTAAATCGCCCTGGAACCCCCAAACCGTGGGCAATAGCTCATGAAAACGGCCATAAAACGCGAGAATGGCGAGTTTCTGGTCATATCTCTCAAACATGTCAGGGTTCTTTCGAGACATGCAAATCCGGCTGAAACCCAAAAACTGTGGGAAATAACTCATGAAAATGACCATAAAACACGAAAACGACGAGTTTTTAGGCATAACTCTCAAACATGTATCTGGTCTTAAGGTTGCTTTAAGTAGCCCTAGAACCATAAAACTGTGGGCAATAGCTCATGAAAACGGCCATAAAACGCGAAAACGACGAGTTTCTGGTCATCTTTTTCCAACATGTATCAGGTCGAAACGTCACTGTAAATCTCCCTAGAAACCCTAAACAGTGGGCAATAGCTCATGAAAATGGCCATAAAACACGAAAACTACGAGTTTTTAGTCATATATCTCAAAAATGTAACGGGTCTTATAGACCTTGCAAATCCAATTGGAACCAAAACTGTGGGCAATAGCTCATAAAAGCGTCCATAAACACGAAAAAGGCGAGTTTTAGGCATAACTCTTAAACATGTATCGGGTATTAAGTTCATTGTAAATCTCCATAGAACCAATAAACTGTGGGCAATAGCTCATGAAATAGGCCATAAAAAGCGAGAACGGCGAGTTTCTGGTCATAACTCTCAAACATGTCAGGGTTCTTTCTAGACATGCAAATCTGGCTAAAACCCAAAAACTGTGGGCAATAACTCATGAAAATGACCATAAAACACGAAAACGACGAGTTTTTAGGCATAACTCTCAAACATGTACCGGGTCTTAAGGTTGCTTTAAATAGCCCTAGAACCATAAAGCGTGGGCAATAGCTCATGAAAGCGACCATAAAAGCGAAAAGCAGCGTGTTTATGGTCATATCTTTCCAACATGTATCAGGTCGGAAGGTCACTGTAAATCGCCCTGGAACCCCCAAACCGTGGGCAATAGCTCATGAAAATGGCCATAAAACACGACAACTACGAGTTTTTAGTGATATATCTCAAAAATATAATGGCTCTTACATGCCTTGCAAATCCAATTGGAACCAAAAACCGTGGGCAATAACTCATAAAAATGGCCATAAACACGAAAAAAGCGAGTTTTAGGCATAACTCTCAAACATGTATCGGGTCTTAAAGTCATTGTAAATCGCCCTAGAACCCCAAAGCGTGGGCAATAGCTCATGAAAAGCGGCCATAAAAGCAGCGAAAACGGCGAGTTTACGGTCATAACTCTCAAACATGTCGGGTTCTTTCGAGACATGCAAATCCGCTAAAACCCAAAAGCGTGGGCAATAACTCATGAAAATGACCATAAAACACGAAAGCAGCGAGTTTTAGGCATAACTCTCAAACATGTATCGGGTCTTAAGGTTGCTTTAAATAGCCTAGAACCATAAAAGCGTGGGCAATAGCTCATGAAAGCGACCATAAAGCAGCGAAAAAGCGAGTTTACGGTCATATCTGTCAAACATGTATCAGGTCTTAAGTCATTGTAAATCGCCCTAGAACCCCTAAACAGTGGGCAATAGCTCATGAAAATGGCCATAAAACACGGCAACTACGAGTTTGTAGTGATATATCTCAAAAATATACTCTTACATGCCTTGCAAATCGAATTGGAACCAAAAAACCGTGGGCAATAACTCATAAAAATGGCCATAAACACGAAAAAAGCGAGTTTTAGGCATAACTCTCAAACATGTATCGGGTCTTAAAGTCATTGTAAATCGCCCTAGAACCCCAAAAGCGTGGGCAATAGCTCATGAAAGCGGCCATAAAAGCGAGAGCAGCGAGTTTACGGTCATAACTCTCAAACATGTCGGGGTTCTTCGAGACATGCAAATCCGCTAAAACCAAAAGCGTGGGCAATAACTCATGAAAATGACCATAAAACACGAAAGCAGCGAGTTTTAGGCATAACTCTCAAACATGTATCGGGTCTTAAGGTTGCTTTAAATAGCCCTAGAACCATAAAAGCGTGGGCAATAGCTCATGAAAAGCCATAAAAGCAAAGCAGCGAGTTTACGGTCATATCTTTCCAACATGTATCGGTCGGAAGGTCATTGTAAATCGCCCTAGAACCCTAAGCAGTGGGCAATAGCTCATGAAAATGGCCATAAAACCGAAAACTACGAGTTTTAGTCATATATCTCAAAAATATAGCAGGTCTTACATGCCTTGCAAATCAATTGGAACCAAAAAGCGTGGGCAATAACTCATAAAATGGCCATAAAACACGAAAAAGCGAGTTTTAGGCATAACTCTCAAACATGTATCGGGTCTTAAAGTCATTGTAAATCGCCCTAGAACCCCAAAAGCGTGGGCAATAGCTCATGAAAGCGGCCATAAAAGCGAGCAGCGAGTTTACGGTCATAACTCTCAAACATGTCGGGGTTCTTCGAGACATGCACAAATCCGGCTAAAACAAAAAGCGTAGGCAATAACTCATGAAAATGACCATAAAACACGAAAGCAGCGAGTTTTAGGCATAACTCTCAAACATGTATGGGTCTTAAGGTTGCTTTAAATAGCCCTAGAACCATAAAAGCGTGGGCAATAGCTCATGAAAAGCGGCCATAAAAGCATAAAAAGCAGAGTTTACGGTCATATCTTTCCAACATGTATCGGTCGGAAGGTCATTGTAAATCGCCCTAGAACCCCTAAGCAGTGGGCGATAGCTCATGAAAATGGCCATAAAACACGACAACTCTGAGTTTTTAGTCATATATCTCAAAAATATATGGCTCTTACATGCCTTGCAAATCAATTGGAACCAAAAACCGTGGGCAATAACTCATAAAATGGCCATAAACACGAAAAAGCGAGTTTTAGGCATAACTCTCAAACATGTATCGGGTCTTAAAGGTCATTGTAAATCGCCCTAGAACCCCATAAAGCGTGGGCAATAGCTCATGAAATAGGCCATAAAAGCGAAAGCAGCGAGTTTACGGTCATAACTCTCAAACATGTCGGGGTTCTTTGAGACATACAAATCCATTGAAACCCAAAAGCGATAACTCATGAAAATGACCATAAAACCACGAAAGCAGCGAGTTTTAGGCATAACTCTCAAACATGTACGGGTCTTAAGGTTGCTTCAAATAGCGCTAGAAACATAAAGCGTGGGCAATAGCTCATGAAAAGCGGCCATAAAGCAAAAAGCGTGTTTATGGTCATATCTTTCCAACATGTATCGGTCGGAAGGTCATTGTAAATCGCCTAGAACCCCTAAAGCGTGGGCAATAGCTCATGAAAATGGCCATAAAAAAGCGAAAACGGCGAGTTTTGGTCATATCTCTCAAACATGTCGGGGTTCTTCGAGACATACAAATCCATTGAAACCAAAAGCGTGGGAAATAACTCATGAAAATGACCATAAAACATGAAAGCAGCGAGTTTTAGGCATAACTCTCAAACATGTATCGGGTCTTAAGGTTGCTTTAAGTAGCCCTAGAACCATAAAGCGTGGGCAATAGCTCATGAAAAGCGGCCATAAAAGCGAAGCAGCAGCGAGTTTACGGTCATCTCTTTCCAACATGTATCGGTCGAAGGTCACTGTAAATCTCCCTAGAAACCCTAAACAGTGGGCAATAGCTCATGAAAATGGCCATAAAACACGACAACTACGAGTTTTTAGTGATATATCTCAAAAATATAGCAGGTCTTATAGACCTTGCAAATCAATTGGAACCAAAAAGCGTGGGCAATAACTCATAAAAGCGTCCATAAACACGAAAAAAGAGCGAGTTTTAGGCATAACTCTCAAACATGTATCGGGTCTTAAAGTCATTGTAAATCGCCCTAGAACCCCAAAGCTGTGGGCAATAGCTCATGAAAGCAGCCATAAAAGCGAGCAGCGAGTTTACGGTCATAACTCTCAAACATGTCGGGGTTCTTTCTAGACATGCAAATCCGGCTAAAACCAAAAGCGTGGGCAATAACTCATGAAAATGACCATAAAACACGAAAGCAGCGAGTTTGTAGGCATAACTCTCAAATATGTACCGGGTCTTAAGGTTGCTTTAAATAGCCCTAGAACCATAAAAGCGTGGGCAATAGCTCATGAAAAGACCATAAAAGCAAAAGCAGCGAGTTTACGGTCATATCTTTCCAACATGTATCGTCGGTCGTAAGGTCACTGTAAATCGCCCTGGAACCCCCAAACCGTGGGCAATAGCTCATGAAAATGGCCATAAAACACGACAACTACGAGTTTTTAGTGATATATCTCAAAAATACTTGGCTCTTACATGCCTTGCAAATCAATTGGAACCAAAAACCGTGGGCAATAACTCATAAAAATGGCCATAAACACGAAAAAAGGCGAGTTTTAGGCATAACTCTCAAACATGTATCGGGTCTTAAAGTGTCATTGTAAATCGCCCTAGAACCCCCAAAGCGTGGGCAATAGCTCATGAAATGGCCATAAAAGCGAGCAGCGAGTTTCTGGTCATAACTCTCAAACATGTCGGGGTTCTTCGAGACATGCAAATCCGGCTAAAACCAAAAGCGTAGGCAATAACTCATGAAAATGACCATAAAACACAGCGAGTTTTTAGGCATAACTCTCAAACATGTACCGGGTCTTAAGGTTGCTTTAAATAGCCCTAGAACCATAAAAGCGTGGGCAATAGCTCATGAAAAGCCATAAAAGCATAAAAGCGAGTTTACGGTCATATCTTTCCAACATGTATCGGTCGGAAGGTCATTGTAAATCGCCCTAGAACCCCTAAGCAGTGGGCGATAGCTCATGAAAATGGCCATAAAACCACGACAACTACGAGTTTTAGTCATATATCTCAAAAATATACTTGGCTCTTACATGCCTTGCAAATCAATTGGAACCAAAAACCGTGGGCAATAACTCATAAAAATGGCCATAAACACGAAAAAAGCGAGTTTTAGGCATAACTCTCAAACATGTATCGGGTCTTAAGGTCATTGTAAATCGCCCTAGAACCCCAAAGCGTGGGCAATAGCTCATGAAATAGGCCATAAAAGCGAAAGCAGCGAGTTTACGGTCATAACTCTCAAACATGTCGGGGTTCTTCGAGACATGCAAATCCGGCTGAAACCCAAAAAGCGTGGGCAATAACTCATGAAAATGACCATAAAACACGAAAAGCAGCGAGTTTTTAGGCATAACTCTCAAACATGTACGGGTCTTAAGGTTGCTTTAAATAGCCCTAGAACCATAAAAGCGTGGGCAATAGCTCATGAAAAGCGGCCATAAAGCAGCAAAAGCAGCGAGTTTACGGTCATATCTTTCCAACATGTATCGGTCGGAAGGTCATTGTAAATCGCCCTAGAACCCCTAAGCGTGGGCAATAGCTCATGAAAATGGCCATAAAACCACGAAACTCGAGTTTTTAGTCATATATCTCAAAAATATCGAAGTTCTTACATGCCTTGCAAATCAATTGGAACCAAAAGCGTGGGCAATAACTCATAAAATGACCATAAAACACGAAAAAGCAGCGAGTTTTAGGCATAACTCTCAAACATGTATCGGGTCTTAAGGTTGCTTTAAATAGCCCTAGAACCATAAAGCGTGGGCAATAGCTCATGAAAAGCGGCCATAAAAGCAGCGAGCAGAGTTTACGGTCATAACTCTCAAACATGTCGGGGTTCTTCGAGACATGTAAATCCTAGAAACCAAAAGCGTGGGCAATAACTCATGAAAATGACCATAAAACACGAAAACGACGAGTTTTTAGTCATATATCTCAAAAATGTAACGGGTCTTAAGGTTGCTTGCAAATCAATTGGAACCAAAAAGCGTGGGCAATAACTCATAAAAATGGCCATAAAACACGAAAAGCAGCGAGTTTTAGGCATAACTCTCATACATGTATCGGGTCTTAAGGTCATTGTAAATCGCCCTAGAACCCCAAAGCGTGGGCAATAGCTCATGAAAGCGGCCATAAAAGCGAGAGCAGCGAGTTTACGGTCATAACTCTCAAACATGTCAGGGTTCTTTCGAGACATGCAAATCAGCTGAAACCAAAAGCGTGGGCAATAACTCATGAAAATGACCATAAAACACGAAAGCAGCGAGTTTTAGGCATAACTCTCAAACATGTACGGGTCTTAAGGTTGCTTTAAATAGCCCTAGAACCATAAAGCGTGGGCAATAGCTCATGAAAGCGACCATAAAAGCAGCAGCAGCGAGTTTACGGTCATATCTTTCCAACATGTATCGGTCGGAAGGTCATTGTAAATCGCCTAGAACCCCTAAGCAGATGGGCAATACCTCATGAAAATGGCCATAAAACACGAAAACTACGAGTTTTTAGTCATATATCTCAAAAATATGTAGGTCTTACATGCCTTGCAAATCAATTGGAACCAAAAACCGTGGGCAATAACTCATAAAAAGCGTCCATAAACACGAAAAAGCGAGTTTTAGGCATAACTCTCAAACATGTATCGGGTCTTAAAGTCATTGTAAATCGCCCTAGAACCCCAAAACTGTGGGCAATAGCTCATGAAAACGGCCATAAAACGCGAGAACGGCGAGTTTCTGGTCATAACTCTCAAACATGTCAGGGTTCTTTCGAGACATGCAAATCCAATTGGAACCAAAAACTGTGGGCAATAAATCATAAAAACGTCCATAAGCACGAAAAAGACGAGTTTTTAGGCATAACTCTCAAACATGTATCGGGTCTTAAGGTTGCTTTAAGTAGCCCTAGAACCATAAAACTGTGGGCAATAGCTCATGAAAACGACCATAAAAGCAGCACGGCGAGTTTACGGTCATATCTCTCAAATATGTCAAGGTTCTTTCGAGACATGCAAATCTGGCTGAAACCCAAAAGCGTAGGCGATAACTCATGAAAATGACCATAAAACAAAAGCAGCGAGTTTTAGGCATAACTCTCAAACATGTATCGGGTCTTAAGGTTGCTTTAAATAGCCCTAGAACCATAAAACGGGCAATAGCTCATGAAAAGCGGCCATAAAAGCAGCGAAAGCAGTCATATCTTTCCAACATGTAAATCTCCTAGAAACCCCTAAGCAGTGGGCAATAGCTCATGAAAATGGCCATAAAACACGAAAACTACGAGTTTTAGTCATATATCTCAAAAATGTAGCAGGTCTTATAGACCTTGCAAATCAATTGGAACCAAAAAGCGTGGCAATAACTCATAAAATGTCCATAAACACGAAAAAGGCAGTTTTAGGCATAACTCTCAAACATGTATCGGGTCTTAAAGTCATTGTAAATCGCCCTAGAACCCCAAAGCGTGGGCAATAGCTCATGAAAAGCGGCCATAAAAGCGAAAGCAGCGAGTTTACGGTCATAACTCTCAAACATGTCACGGTTCTTTCGAGACATGCAAATCCGGCTGAAACCAAAAAGCGTAGGCAATAACTCATGAAAATGACCATAAAACACGAAAGCAGCGAGTTTTAGGCATAACTCTCAAACATGTACGGGTCTTAAGGTTGCTTTAAATAGCCCTAGAACCATAAAAGCGTGGGCAATAGCTCATGAAAAGCGACCATAAAAGCAAAAGCAGCGAGTTTACGGTCATATATTTCCAACATGTATCATGTCGTAATGTCACTGTAAATCGCCCTAGAAACCCTAAACAGTGGGAAATAGCTCATGAAAATGGCCATAAAACACGGCAACTACGAGTTTTTAGTGATATATCTCAAAAATATAATGGCTCTTACATGCCTTGCAAATCCAATTGGAACCAAAAATCGTGGGCAATAACTCATAAAAATGGCCATAAACACGAAAAAAACGAGTTTTTAGGCATAACTCTTAAACATGTATTGGGTCTTAAAGTCGTTGTAAATCGCCCTAGAACCCCAAAACTGTGGGCAACAGCTCATGAAAACGGCCATAAAGCAGCGAAAAGCGAGTTCTGGTCATAACTCTCAAACATGTCAGGGTTCTTTCGAGACATGCAAATCCGGCTAAAACCAAAAGCGTGGGCAATAACTCATGAAAATGACCATAAAACACGAAAGCAGCGAGTTTTAGGCATAACTCTCAAACATGTACCGGGTCTTAAGGTTGCTTTAAATAGCCTAGAACCATAAAGCGTGGGCAATAGCTCATGAAAAGCCCTAAAAGCATAAAAGCAGCGAGTTTTACGGTCATATCTTTCCAACATGTATCGGTCGGAAGGTCATTGTAAATCGCCCTAGAACCCCTAAAGCGTGGGCGATAGCTCATGAAAATGGCCATATAACACGACAACTACGAGTTTTTAGTGATATATCTAAAAAATATAACGGCTCTTACATGCCTTGCAAATCCAATTGGAACCAAAAACCGTGGGCAATAACTCATAAAAATTGCCATAAACACGAAAAAAAAGAGTTTTTAGGCATAACTCTCAAACATGTATCGGGTCTTAAGGTCATTGTAAATCGCCCTAGAACCCCTAAACTGTGGGCAATAGCTCATGAAATAGGCCATAAAAGCAGCGAAACGGCGAGTTTACGGTCATAACTCTCAAACATGTCGGGGTTCTTCGAGACATGCAAATCCGGTGAAACCAAAAGCGTGGGCAATAACTCATGAAAATGACCATAAAACACGAAAGCAGCGAGTTTTTAGGCATAACTCTCAAACATGTACGGGTCTTAAGGTTGCTTCAAATAGCGCTAGAAACATAAAAGCGTGGGCAATAGCTCATGAAAAGCCATAAAAGCAAAGCAGCGTGTTTATGGTCATATCTTTCAACATGTATCGGGTCGGAAGGTCATTGTAAATCGCCTGGAACCCCAAAGCGTGGGCAATAGCTCATGAAAGCGGCCATAAAAGCGAGAATGGCGAGTTTACGGTCATATCTCTCAAACATGTCGGGGTTCTTCGAGACATGCAAATCAATTGAAACCAAAAAGCGTGGGAAATAACTCATGAAAATGACCATAAAACATAAGCAGCGAGTTTTAGGCATAACTCTCAAACATGTATCGGATCTTAAGGTTGCTTTAAGTAGCCCTAGAACCATAAAAGCGTGGGCAATAGCTCATGAAAAGCGGCCATAAAAGCGAAAGCAGCGAGTTTACGGTCATCTTTTCCAACATGTATCGGTGAAGCGTCGGGCTTTGTAAATCTCCTAGAAACCCTAAGCAGTGGGCAATAGCTCATGAAAATGGCCATAAAACACGAAAACTACGAGTTTTTAGTCATATATCTCAAAAATATGCAGGTCTTATAGACCTTGCAAATCAATTGGAACCAAAAAGCGTGGGCAATAACTCATAAAATGTCCATAAACACGAAAAAGGCGAGTTTTAGGCATAACTCTCAAACATGTATCGGGTCTTAAAGTCATTGTAAATCGCCCTAGAACCCCCAAAGCGTGGGCAATAGCTCATGAAAGCAGCCATAAAAGCGAGAAAGCGAGTTTACGGTCATAACTCTAAAACATGTCAGGGTTCTTTCTAGACATGCAAATCTGGCTAAAACCAAAAGCGTAGGCAATAACTCATGAAAATGACCATAAAACACGAAAGCAGCGAGTTATTAGGCATAACTCTCAAACATGTACCGGGTCTTAAGGTTACTTTAAATAGCCCTAGAACCATAAAAGCGTGGGCAATAGCTCATGAAAAGCGACCATAAAAGCATAAAGCAGCGAGTTTACGGTCATATCTTTCCAACATGTATCGGTCGGAAGGTCATTGTAAATGCCTGGAACCCCTAAACCGTGGGCGATAGCTCATGAAAATGGCCATAAAACACGGCAACTACGAGTTTTTAGTGATATATCGCAAAAATATAATTGCTCTTACATGCCTTGCAAATCCAATTGGAACCAAAAATCGTGGGCAATAACTCATAAAAATGGCCATAAACACGAAAATACGAGTTTTTAGGCATAACTCTCAAACATGTATTGGGTCTTAAAGTCGTTGTAAATCGCCCTAGAACCCCAAAACTGTGGGCAATAGCTCATGAAAACGGCCATAAAACGCGAGCAGCGAGTTTACGGTCATAACTCTCAAACATGTCAGGGTTCTTTCGAGACATGCAAATCCGGCTGAAACCAAAAGCGTAGGCAATAACTCATGAAAATGACCATAAAACACGAAAGCAGCGAGTTTTTAGGCATAACTCTCAAACATGTACGGGTCTTAAGGTTGCTTTAAATAGCCCTAGAACCATAAAAGCGTGGGCAATAGCTCATGAAAAGCGGCCATAAAAGCAGCGAAAAGCGAGTTTACGGTCATATCTTTCCAAAATGTATCAGGTCGGAAGGTCTTTGTAAATCGCCCTAGAACCCCTAAACAGTGGGCAGTAGCTCATGAAAATGGCCATAAAACACGACAACTCAGAGTTTATAGTAATATAGATCAAAAATATAATGGATCTTACATGCCTTGCAAATCCAATTGGAACCAAAAACCGTGGGCAATAACTCATAAAAAAGGCCATAAAACGTGAAAAAGAGCAGTTTTAGGCATAACTCTCAAACATGTATCGGGTCTTAAGGTCATTGTAAATAGCCCTAGAACCATAAAGCGTGGGCAATAGCTCATGAAATAGGCCATAAAAGCAGCGAGCAGCGAGTTTACGGTCATAACTCTCAAACATGTCGGGGTTCTTCGAGACATGCAAATCCGGTGAAACCAAAAGCGTGGGCGATAACTCATGAAAATGACCATAAAACACGAAAGCAGCGAGTTTTAGGCATAACTCTCAAACATGTACGGGTCTTAAGGTTGCTTAAATCGCTAGAAACATAAAAGGTGGGCAATAGCTCATGAAAACGGCCATAAAACGCGAAAACGACGTGTTTATGGTCATATCTTTCCAACATGTATCGG
The DNA here is from genome assembly GCA_023614405.1 of Avena insularis. NCBI lineage: Eukaryota > Viridiplantae > Streptophyta > Magnoliopsida > Poales > Poaceae > Avena > Avena insularis. Next base: position 31,815,825 of record CM042697.1, on the reverse strand, counting down.
GTCTTAAGGTCACTGCAAATCGCCCTGGAACCCCCAAAACGTGGGCAATAGCTCATGAAAACGGCCTTAAAAGCAGCGAGAATGGCGAGTTTACGGTCATATCTCTCAAACATGTCGGAGTTCTTCGAGACATGCAAATCCATTTGAAACCAAAAAGCGTGGGAAATAACTCATGAAAATGACCATAAAACACGAAAGCAGCGAGTTTTAGGCATAACTCTCAAACATGTATCGGGTCTTAAGGTTGCTTTAAGTAGCCCTAGAACCATAAAGCGTGGGCAATAGCTCATGAAAAGCGGCCATAAAAGCGAAAGCAGCGAGTTTCTGGTCATCTTTTTCCAACATGTATCTGGTCGAAACGTCACTGTAAATCTCCCTAGAAACCCTAAACAGTGGGCAATAGCTCATGAAAATGGCCATAAAACACGAAAACTACGAGTTTTTAGTCATATATCTCAAAAATGTAAAGGGTCTTATAGAACTTTCAAATCAAATTGGAACCAAAAAGCGTGGGAAATAACTCATGACAATGACCATAAAACATGAAAACGACGAGTTTTTAGGCATAACTCTCAAACATGTATCGGGTCTTAAAGTCATTGCAAATCGCCCTGGAACCCCCAAACCATGGGCAATAGCTCATGAAAACGGCCATAAAACGCGAGAACGGCGAGTTTCTGGTCATAACTCTCAAACATGTCAGGGTTCTTTCTAGACATGCAAATCTGGCTAAAACCCAAAAACTGTGGGCAATAACTCATGAAAATGACCATAAAACCACAGCAGCGAGTTTTAGGCATAACTCTCAAACATGTACGGGTCTTAAGGTTGCTTTAAATAGCCCTAGAACCATAAAAGCGTGGGCAATAGCTCATGAAAAGCGACCATAAAAGCAGCGAAAAAGCGAGTTTCTGCTCATATTTTTCCAACATGTATCAGGTCGAAACGTCACTGTAAATCGCCCTGGAACCCCCAAACCGTGGGCAATAGCTCATGAAAATGGCCATAAAACACGACAACTACGAGTTTTTAGTGATATATCTCAAAAATATAAAGGCTCTTACATGCCTTGCGAATCAAATTGGAACCAAAAACCGTGGCAATAACTCATAAAATGGCCATAAACACGAAAAAAACGAGTTTTTAGGCATAACTCTCAAACATGTATCGGGTCTTAAAGTCATTGTAAATCGCCCTAGAACCCCAAAGCGTGGGCAATAGCTCATGAAAAAGCGGCCATAAAAGCAGCGAAAGCAGCGAGTTTATGGTCATAACTCTCAAACATGTCAGGGTTCTTTCGAGACATGCAAATCCGCTAAAACCAAAAGCGTGGGCAATAACTCATGAAAATGACCATAAAACCACGAAAGCAGCGAGTTTTAGGCATAACTCTCAAACATGTACCGGGTCTTAAGGTTGCTTTAAATAGCCCTAGAACCATAAAAGCGTGGGCAATAGCTCATGAAAAGCCTAAAAGCATAAAGCAGCGAGTTTACGGTCATATCTTTCCAACATGTATCAGGTCGGAAGGTCATTGTAAATCGCCCTAGAACCCCTAAACAGTGGGCAGTAGCTCATGAAAATGGCCATAAAACACGACAACTACGAGTTTTTAGTGATATATCTCAAAAATATAATGGCTCTTCCATGCCTTGCAAATCCAATTGGAACCAAAAACCGTGGGCAATAACTCATAAAAATGGCCATAAACACGAAAAGAGCGAGTTTTAGGCATAACTCTCAAACATGTATCGGGTCTTAAGGTCATTGTAAATAGCCCTAGAACCATAAAAGCGTGGGCAATAGCTCATGAAATAGGCCATAAAAGCGAGCAGCGAGTTTACGGTCATAACTCTCAAACATGTCGGGGTTCTTCGAGACATACAAATCCAAAAAGCGTGGGCGATAACTCATGAAAATGACCATAAAACCACGAAAAGCAGCGAGTTTTTAGGCATAACTCTCAAACATGTACGGGTCTTAAGGTTGCTTTAAATAGCCCTAGAAACATAAAAGCGTGGGCAATAGCTCATGAAAGCGGCCATAAAGCAGCGAAAAAGCGTGTTTATGGTCATATCTTTCAACATGTATCGGGTCTTAAAGGTCATTGTAAATCGCCCTAGAACCCCTAAAGCGTGGGCAATAGCTCATGAAAGCAGCCATAAAAGCGAGAACGGCGAGTTTACGGTCATATCTCTCAAACATGTCGGGGTTCTTCGAGACATGCAAATCCGGCTGAAACCAAAAGCGTAGGAAATAACTCATGAAAATGACCATAAAACATGAAAGCAGCGAGTTTTAGGCATAACTCTCAAACATGTATCGGGTCTTAAGGTTGCTTTAAGTAGCCCTAGAACCATAAAAGCGTGGGCAATAGCTCATGAAAAGCGGCCATAAAAGCAGCAGCAGCGTGTTTATGGTCATCTTTTTCCAACATGTATCAGGTCGAAACGTCACTGTAAATCGCCCTAGAAACCCTAAACAGTGGGCAATAGCTCATGAAAATGTCCATAAAACACGAAAACTACGAGTTTTTAGTCATATATCTCAAAAATATAACGGCTCTTACATGCCTTGCAAATCCAATTGGAACCAAAAACCGTGGGCAATAACTCATAAAATGCGTCCATAAACACGAAAAAAGCGAGTTTTAGGCATAACTCTCAAACATGTATCGGGTCTTAAAGTCATTGTAAATCGCCCTAGAACCCCAAAGCGTGGGCAATAGCTCATGAAAGCGGCCATAAAAGCAGCGAAACGGCGAGTTTACGGTCATAACTCTCAAACATGTCGGGGTTCTTTCTGAGACATGCAAATCCGGCTAAAACCAAAAGCGTAGGCGATAACTCATGAAAATGACCATAAAACACGAAAGCAGCGAGTTTTTAGGCATAACTCTCAAACATGTACCGGGTCTTAAGGTTGCTTTAAATAGCCCTAGAACCATAAAAGCGTGGGCAATAGCTCATGAAAGCAAAGCATAAAAAAGCAGCGTGTTTATGGTCATATCTTTCCAACATGTATCAGGTCGGAACGTCACTGTAAATCGCCCTAGAACCCCTAAACAGTGGGCAGTAGCTCATGAAAATGGCCATAAAACACGACAACTACGAGTTTTTAGTCATATATCTCAAAAATATAACGGCTCTTACATGCCTTGCAAATCTAATTGGAACCAAAAACCGTGGGCAATAACTCATAAAAATGACCATAAACACGAAAAAGACGAGTTTTAGGCATAACTCTCAAACATGTATCGGGTCTTAAAGTCATTGTAAATCGCCCTAGAACCCCTAAACCGTGGGCAATAGCTCATGAAATAGGCCATAAAAGCGAGAGCAGCGAGTTTGGTCATAACTCTCAAACATGTCGGGGTTCTTTCGAGACATACAAATCCATTTGAAACCCAAAAGCGTGGGCAATAACTCATGAAAATGACCATAAAACCACGAAAGCAGCGAGTTTTTAGGCATAACTCTCAAACATGTACGGGTCTTAAGGTTGCTTTAAATAGCCCTAGAAACATAAAAGCGTGGGCAATAGCTCATGAAAGCGGCCATAAAAGCAGCAAAAGCAGCGAGTTTACGGTCATATCTTTCAACATGTATCGGTCGGAAGGTCACTGTAAATCGCCCAGGAACCCCCAAAACGTGGGCAATAGCTCATGAAAATGGCCATAAAAGCGAGAGCAGCGAGTTTTGGTCATATCTCTCAAACATGTCGGGGTTCTTCGAGACATGCAAATCCATTGAAACCAAAAGCGTGGGAAATAACTCATGAAAATGACCATAAAAACGAAAGCAGCGAGTTTTAGGCATAACTCTCAAACATGTATCGGGTCTTAAGGTTGCTTTAAGTAGCCCTAGAACCATAAAAGCGTGGGCAATAGCTCATGAAAAGCGGCCATAAAAGCGAAAGCAGCGAGTTTACGGTCATCTTTTCCAACATGTATCGGTCGAAGCGTCCTTTGTAAATCTCCTAGAAACCCTAAGCGGTGGGCAATAGCTCATGAAAATGGCCATAAAACACGAAAACTACGAGTTTTAGTCATATATCTCAAAAATATGTAGGTCTTATAGACCTTGCAAATCAATTGGAACCAAAAGCGTGGGCAATAACTCATAAAAAGCGTCCATAAACACGAAAAAAGCGAGTTTTAGGCATAACTCTCAAACATGTATCGGGTCTTAAAGTCATTGTAAATCGCCCTAGAACCCCAAAGCGTGGGCAATAGCTCATGAAAGCAGCCATAAAAGCGAGCAGCGAGTTTTGGTCATAACTCTCAAACATGTCGGGGTTCTTTCTAGACATGCAAATCCGGCTAAAACCAAAAGCGTAGGCAATAACTCATGAAAATGACCATAAAACACGAAAGCAGCGAGTTTTTAGGCATAACTCTCAAACATGTATGCGGGTCTTAAGGTTGCTTTAAATAGCCCTAGAACCATAAAAGCGTGGGCAATAGCTCATGAAAAGCGACCATAAAAGCAGCAAGCAGCGAGTTTACGGTCATATCTTTCCAACATGTATCGGTCGGAAGGTCATTGTAAATCGCCTAGAACCCCAAAGCGTGGGCGATAGCTCATGAAAATGGCCATAAAACACGACAACTACGAGTTTTAGTCATATATCTCAAAATATACTTGGCTCTTACATGCCTTGCAAATCAATTGGAACCAAAAACCGTGGGCAATAGCTCATGAAAATGGCCATAAAACACGAAAACAACGAGTTTTTAGGCATAACTCTCAAACATGTATCGGGTCTTAAAGTCGTTGTAAATCGCCCTAGAACACCAAAACCGTGGGCAATAGCTCATGAAAACGGCCATAAAAGCGAGCAGCGAGTTTACGGTCATAACTCTCAAACATGTCGGGGTTCTTCGAGACATGCAAATCCGGCTAAAACCAAAAAGCGTGGGCAATAACTCATGAAAATGACCATAAAACACGAAAGCAGCGAGTTTTAGGCATAACTCTCAAACATGTACGGGTCTTAAGGTTGCTTTAAATAGCCCTAGAACCATAAAAGCGTGGGCAATAGCTCATGAAAGCGGCCCTAAAAGCATAAAAAGCGAGTTTACGGTCATATCTTTCCAACATGTATCGGTCGGAAGGTCATTGTAAATCGCCCTAGAACCCCTAAAGCAGATGGGCGATAGCTCATGAAAATGGCCATAAAACACGACAACTACGAGTTTTAGTCATATATCTCAAAAATATAACGGCTCTTACATGCCTTGCAAATCAATTGGAACCAAAAACCGTGGGCAATAACTCATAAAATGGCCATAAACACGAAAAAAGCGAGTTTTAGGCATAACTCTCAAACATGTATCGGGTCTTAAAGTCGTTGTAAATCGCCCTAGAACCCCTAAACAGTGGGCAGTAGCTCATGAAATAGGCCATAAAAAGCGAGCAGCGAGTTTACGGTCATAACTCTCAAACATGTCGGGGTTCTTTGAGACATACAAATCCGGTGAAACCAAAAAGTGGGCGATAACTCATGAAAATGACCATAAAACACGAAAGCAGCGAGTTTTTAGGCATAACTCTCAAACATGTACGGGTCTTAAGGTTGCTTTAAATAGCCCTAGAAACATAAAAGCGTGGGCAATAGCTCATGAAAAGCGGCCATAAAAGCAGCAAGCAGCGTGTTTATGGTCATATCTTTCCAACATGTATCGGTCGGAAGGTCATGTAAATCGCCTGGAACCCCTAAACTGTGGGCAATAGCTCATGAAAACGGCCATAAAACGCGAGAACGGCGAGTTTCTGGTCATATCTCTCAAATATGTCAGGGTTCTTTCGAGACATGCAAATCCGGCTGAAACCAAAAACCGTGGGAAATAACTCATAAAAATGGCCATAAACACGAAAAAGACGAGTTTTTAGCCATAACTCTCAAACATGTATCGGGTCTTAAGGTCATTGTAAATCGCCCTAGAACCAGAAAACTGTGGGCAATAGCTCATGAAAAGCAGCCATAAAAGCAAAGCAGCGAGTTTACGGTCATCTTTCCAACATGTATCGGTCGAAGGTGTAGGGGTTCGAGCATGGAAAACAAAAATTTTCTATCGCATACAAACAAACAAGCCAAGATCTATCTACTAGATTGTAGCAACGAGTCGATGGAATAACTCACCTCAAGATTCCAAAGTGTTTAACGAGAGCAGATTCTCGTGGGTGATGTAGTCGCATTTTCCGATCTCAAGATCAGAGACGATCCTTCCGCGCTGCTTCAAGAGCGCCTCCCGCAGTCGGTCACATCGCTCGGTACTGACGAAGACCTTCCTCTCCCTTGTTCCAAAGAAGCGGAGGTTGTAGCACTTCTCGCGATTCCGGCAAAGACAACGGCGTGGTACCGGAGGTAGAGGGAGATCCCAGGCTTCGCTTTAAGCAAGTAGTATGGTGGAGCTTATGAGAGAGGCTATTAGTGGTCTAGTAATTAGACACACCAATTAGAGGGCTCTAAACCATTAGAAGGCTCTAAACCAAACAGCTCTAAACCGGGTCTAGGTCTAGTTTCTAGTTTAGAGGATAGGAACTTGTGTGTCTCTAGAGGGGAGGCCCTGCCTCCCTTTATAGGTGGGAGGGCTGGCGCTGCCAGGAGGGAGGAGTCCCTCCCAACTCGGCCTAGGCTGGTCCGCTGCTTGGGAGGAGGACTCTCCCCAAGTCGGTTTCAACTTCTCCTTCTTTCCAAAACCGGCAAATGACCTAAACCTGCGCTTGACTTTTCCAATTTAGGAATTAAATAAACCCTTTATTTTGGACAGCGAGAACACTTAGTACATGATGCAATCATTCCATCTTGCAATGACACATTCATGTACCCTTCCCCGGAGTGCCGGACATTCCGATCTTCTAGAATGTTCCCGAAAAACACCGAACCATTCCCCAACTCCAAATGGGACTTTCCTTATATGAATCTTATTCTCCTGACCATTCCGGATCACCTCGTGATATCCCGGATCCCATCCGAGACCAACAACATTCGGCCTCTTTCTCATAATACCATAACTACTCAAACAACGTCAATCCTTATGTGTCTCCTCACGGTTCGTGAATTATGCGACATGATCGAGACACTTCTCCTAACAATAACCAATAGAGGAATCTGGAAATTCATATGGTTCTACATATTTCTACGATTACTTTATGATCGAATGAACCACTTACATACGATACCAATTTCCCTTTGTCTCACGATATGTTACTTATCCGAGGTCATGATCGCTTGTATCTCCGCATACCTAGTTCAACCTCATATCGATAAGTACTCTTTTCGCTCCTGATATGTGATCCCTTGTGACCAAGTCACATGCTTGCAAGCTAATTGATGACATTTCACCGAGAGGGCCCAGAGAATATCTATCCGCCATGTGGATGGACAAATCCCACTCTTGATCCATGTGTTTCAACCAATACTTTCCAACACCCAATGCCACTTTTATAGCCACCCCGTTACGGTGTGTGGTGTTTGATGACATCAAAGCATCCATCCAAAGAAAGGCAATATGCATGATCTCATGGTCGAAGGAATTAGGTTACTATGTATCGTAAAGCATATAGCAATTGAACTATTGAAATGACTTGATCTTTATGCTACGCTTGTCTATAGGAGTATGTCCACCATATCATTCTCCTAACGATATGATCTTGTTGTTGATAACATCTCAATGTTCATGACAAAGAAACCACATCATCAATCAACCAACAAGCTAGTGAAGTATAGAGGCCATACTAGGGACTTCAAATTAAGTTTACAAATCACACAAGTATTAATGGTTTCCTTGTTAATACTATTATAGCATGAATGTAAACATTTATCATAAACACAAAGATATATAATAATAACTACATTTATTATTACCTCTAGGCATATCTCCAACAGCCTCCCACTTGCACTAGAGTCATCTAATCTAGATTACATGGTAATATACCAACACCCATGGCAGTTTGGTGTTGGTCATGTTTTGCCCTTGGGAGAGGTTTAGTCAACGGATCCGCCACATTCAGATCTGTGTGTACTTTGCAAATCTTTATATCCCCATCCTCGATATGTTCTAATAGCGTGAAAACGCAGCTTGATATGCTTCACTTCTTGTGTGACCTTGGTTCTGCGCATTGGCTATGGCGCCCATGTTATCACAAAGAGATAGACATTGGGTCCAGCGACTAGGAACCACACCCAGCTCAGAATGAACTCTTTCATCCATATCGCTTCAGAAGCCTCCAAGCAGCCATGTATTCCGATTCGCTTGAAGATCTCGCCACAACGCTTTGCTTTGCACTCCTCCAGCTAATCGCTGCACCATTCAAAATAAATACGTATCCAGATTGTGATTTAGAATCATCCGGATCGGTGTTCCAACTAGCATCGGTGTAACCATTAACAACGAGCTGTTCATCACCTCCATAAGAAAGAACCATATCCTTAGTTCTTCTCAAGTACTTAAGGATGTTTTTGATCATGTCCAATGATCCACTCGATCACTTTGATATCTGCTAGTTAGACTAACAAAGATATGCGATGTCGGGTCTAGTACATAGCATGGCATACATTAGAGATCCTATGGCTGAGGCATAGGAGTCTTACTCATCTTTTCTATCTATCTTCGCCGATGTCGGACTTTGAGTTTTACTCAAGGTCATATTATAAACATGGGCAAGAACCCTTTCTTGCTATCTTCCATTCCAAACCTCTTTAGAACTTTGTCCAAATATGTACTTTGTGACAATGATATTTGGCGTTTCGATCTATCTCTATAAATCTTTATGCCTAATATGTAAGCTGCTTCGCCAAGATCCTTCATTGAAAAACTATTATTCAAATACTCTTTGACACTATTAAGAAGGTCTACATCATTCCCAATCAACAATATGTCATCCACATACAAGATTAAGAATGCTACAGAGCTCCCACTCACTTTCTTGTAAATACAAGCTTCTCCATAAGTTTGTATAAAACCAAAACTTTTGATTACCTTATCAAAACGTTGATTCCAACTTCGATGCTTGCTTCAATCCATAGATGGACCGTTGAAGTTTGCATACCTTGTTAGCATCTTTAGGATCGACAAAACCTTTGGGTTGCATCATATACAACTCTTCATCAATGTCTCCATTGAGGAATGCTGTTTTGACATCCATCCGCCATATCTCATAATCATAATATGCAGCGATTACAACATAATCCTCACAGACTTTAGCTTCGCCACCGTGAGAAAGTCTCATCGTAGTCAACTCCTTGAATTTGTCGAAACCCTTTGCATAAGTCGAGCTTTATAGACAGAATATTACCATCAAGATCTGCTTTCTTCTTGAAAATCCATTTGTTCTCGACAGCCTTCCGCCATCCGTAAGTCCACCAAAGTCCATACTTGGTTTTCGTATATGGATCCAATCTCGATTTCATGGCTTCTTGCCATTTATTGAATCTGGCTCATCATTGCTTCCTCATATGTCTCGGTCATCGGTGTTGTCCACCAACATGACATTCATAACGGAATCATACCAACTGGAGTGGTACGATTTCGCTGACCTCCGAGGCTCAGAGCAACTTCAACCGAAGTTTCATGATCACCATCACTAGCTTCCTCTCTTATTGGTGCAGCACCACAGAACTTCTTCCGTGCTGCGCCACTCGCAATTTCGAGAGAAGGTTCGACAACCTCGCCGAAGTTCTACTTTCCTTCCAAATACTTCTTTCGAGAGAAATTCTTCTCTAGAAAGGATCCATTCTTGGCAACAAAGATTTTGCCTTCGGATCTATGATAGAAGGTATACCCAATAGTTTCCTTCTGCATCCTATGAAGACGATTTTTCCGCTTTGGGTTCAAGCTTGTCCGCTGTAACTTCTTTACATAGGCTTCAGATCCCCAAACTTTAAGGAACGATAATTTAGGTTTCTTCCCAAACCATAATTCATACGGTGTCGCTTCAACGGATTTAGACGGTGCCCTATTTAAAGTGAATGCGGCTGTTTCTAATGCATAACCCCAAAATGATAGTGGCAAATCTGTAAGTGACATCATAGAACTAACCATATCTAAGAGAGTTCGACACGACGCTCGTACACACCATTACCGTGGTGTTCCCATGTGTCAATCGCGAAAAGTATTCCACATTTCTTCAAATGCTCGCCAAACTCAGAATTTAGATATTCACCTCCACGATCGTAACGTAGAAATTTAATCTTCTTGTTACGCTGATTCTCTACCTCACTTTGAAACTCCTTAAACTTCTCGAAAGTTTCGACTTATGTTTCATGAAATAGATATACCCATATCTACTCAAGTCATCCGTGAAGGTAAGAACATAACGATAACCATCACATGATGCTACACTCATTGGACCACACACATCGGTATGTATGATTTCCAATAAGTCAGAGCTCGCCCATCATACCGTAAAATGGAGTCTTAGTCATTTTACCCATCGACATGCTTCGATCTTTCAAGTGATTCAAAATCAAGTGATTCAAGAAGTCCATCGGAATGGAGTTTCTTCATACGCTTCACTCCAATGTGACCAAGACGACAAAGGCTACATATAGGTCAAATTATCGCTTGATTTCAAACGCTTAGCCTCAATGTTATTAATATGTGTATTTCTACTATCGAGATTCAATATGAATAGACCATCTATCAAAGGTGCATGTGCATAAAACACATTACTCATATAAATCGAACAACCATTATTCTCGGATTTAAACAAGTAACCGCCTCGCAATAAACAAGATCCCGATATAATGTTCATGCTCAACGCAGCACCAAATAACAATTATTTAAGTATAAAACTAATCCCGATGGTAGATGAAGAGGTAGTGTGCCAATCACATCACATCAACCTTTGATCCGCTTCCCACGCATCGTCACCTCGCTTTACTAGCTTCCGCTTATTCTGTAGCTCCTGCTTCGAAAGTTACAAATATGAGCAACCGAACCAAAGATCAAATACCCAGCACTACTACTTAATACTAGTGAGATACACATCAATAACATGTATATCAGATATACCTTTCTTCTTGATGTTGCCGTTCTTCAAATCTGCCAAGTACTTTGGGCAATTCCGCTCAAAGGACCTTCTCCCTTGCAAGAAAAGCACTCGGGCAGGTTTGGTCCAGCCTTGGTCCTCTTCGTCGGTATGGTAACTTTCTTACCACCCTTCTTGAAGTGTCCCTTCCGCTTAGACTTGCCTTTCTTGAATTTGGTGGTCTTATTGACCATCAACACTTGGTGCTCTTTCTTGATCTCCACTTCGCAGATTTTAACATAGCAAATAGTTCGCAACTCTTTGTTCATGTTCTGCATGTTGTAGTTCATCACAAAGTTCTTGTAACTTGGTGGTAGTGATTGAGGATGCGTAAACCCCAAAGTATTAGGAATCACTATACCCAAACTTTGAAGTTTATTTATGCCTGCACATCTTAAGCACATGCTCACCGACGAGCTACCTCTTCCATCTTGCGCTAAAGAACTTTTCGTAAGTTTCATAACTTTCAATTGCCGCATGAGTCTCAAAGATTAATTTGAGATCCTCGACAATATCATATGGGTCCGACTCTTCAAACCTTTTCTCAAGTCTGATTCTAAACCATACAAGATAGCACACTGAACTATGGAGTACCGATTCTTCCGAGCGAGGTAAACATTCTTTACTTCATCGGTAGCATCACGCAGTGGGTCACCTAGCTGCATCCAGACATAGGTCAAATTACCACCGTGAGGACAATCTCAAATTGCGGAACCAATCCGCCAAGTTGCTTCCATTGTTTTTCAACTTTTCTTTCTCTAGGAACGCATTAAAATTGATGGTAGGGCTGCCATTGATCTACAAACATATTTGCAATAGTTTAGACTAAGTTTATGACAAATTGAGTTCAAATTAATTAATGAAATTAAACTAGGTGAACTCCCACCAAAACAACATCCCTCACATTGTTTTAGTGATCACATCTAACCAAATCCACTACATCAACACCGATCATCACGAGAGTTGATATAGTTTCAATGGCTTAACAATCATCATGTTCATCATATCTACTATATGATTCATGCTTTGCCTTCGCCATCCGTGTTCCCGAGGCCATGTCCAGACATGCTAGGCTCGTCAAGACAAACCTTAGCTTCCGTGATAAGCAAATCTGGCTTGCTTACGCTAGAAGTCACCATGAATCAAAGACACCCGATCATCACGTGGTGCTTCAAGCAGCAAGCTTTGGCAACGGTGCATACTAAGGGTGAACACTTTAGAACTTGAAATTTATGTGCATGAGGGATCATCTTATAATGCTACCGCTGCCTACTAAGCAATACAAGATGCATAAAGGATTAACATCACATGCAATTCATAATATGTGATATGATATGGCCTTTCTTCTTTGTGCTTCCGATCTCCATCTTCAAGCACCTAACATGATCTCCATCATCTCCGATAGCATCAAGGTCAATGACGCTTCTTCATGGTTGTCGCCCACCAGCTTCAACTATTACAACTATTTTGAATAGACACGCAGGTCTTAACAGAAATTAAAGACAACCATATATTCTCGCCGTTGCCAACTTACAATAAGGAACATTGCATACATCAAATATAATCACAATCATGGCCATATCACATCATCAGACACCCCTGCAAAACAAAGTTAGACGCTTCTACTTTCTTTGCATATTTTACGTGGTTTGGGGCTTTCCATAAGTGTCGCTCTAACTTACGAACAAGAACCACAACATTGATACTAGCATTGTTGATTACCCGCTGTAAATTGGATCTTAACTATGCTAGGAGAAACAGCACCAAGAAGCCACTTATGCAATACAAGTTGCATGTTGCTGGAGCAAGTCTCATGAACGATGTCATGTAAGGTTAGCCCGGCCGCTTCATCCCAACATACCGCAAGATGCAAAGTACACAAAAAGCAATCTACAATAAAGCATCAACGCCCACAATGACTATTGTGTTCTACTCAGGCAACAGATCTACATATAGACACGGCTCGACACATCGTAGGGGTTCGTAGCATGGAAAACAAAAATTTTCTATCGCATACAAACAAACAAGCCAAGATCTATCTACTAGATTGTAGCAACGAGTCGATGGAATAACTCACCCTCAAGATTCCAAAGTGTTTAACGAGAGCAGATTCTCGTGGGTGATGTAGTCGATTTCTTCCGATCTCAAGATCGCAGACGATCCTTCCGGGCGCTGCCTCAGAAGCGCCCCGCAGTCGGTCACACGCTCGTACTGACGAAGACCTTCCTCTCCTTGTTCCAAAGCAGCGGAGGTTGTAGCACTCTCTCGCGATTCCGCAAGACAACGGCGTGGTACCGGAGGTAGAGGGAGATCCCGCAGGCTTCGCCTAAGCCGGTGCAGTATGGTGGAGCTTATGAGAGAGGCTATTAGTGGTCTAGTAATTAGACACACCAATTAGAGGGCTCTAAACCATTAGAAGGCTCTAAACCGAAACAGCTCTAAACCGGGTCTAGGTCTAGTTTCTAGTTTAGAGGATAGGAACTTGTGTGTCTCTAGAGGGGAGGCCCTGCCTCCCTTTATAGGTGGGAGGGCTGGCGCCAGGAGGGAGGAGTCCCTCCCAACTCGCCTAGGCTGGCCGCCGGCTTGGGAGGAGGACTCCTCCCCAAGTCGGTTTCAACTTCTCTTCTTCCAAAATCGGCAATTGACCAAAACTGCGCTTGACTTTTCCAATTTAGGAATTAAATAAACCCTTTATTTTGGACAGCGAGAACACTTAGTACATGATGCAATCATTCCATCTTGCAATGACACATTCATGTACCCTTCCCCGGAGTGCCGGACATTCCGGACCTTCTAGAATGTTCCCGATGAAAACACCTAACCATTCCCCAACTCCAAATGGGACTTTCCTTATATGAATCTTATTCTCCGACCATTCCGGATCACCTCGTGATATCCCGGATCCCATCCGAGACCAACAACATTCGGTCTCTTTCTCATAATACCATAACTACTCAAACAACGTCAATCTTATGTGTCTCCCTACGGTTCGTGAATTATGCGACATGATCGAGACACTTCTCCAATAACCAATAGAGGAATCTGAAATTCATATGGTTCTACATATTTCTACGACTTTTGCGATCGAATGAACCACTTACATACGATACCATTTCCCTTTGTCTCACGATATGTTACTTATCCGAGGTCATGATCGCTTCAGATCTCCGCATACCTAGTTCAACCTCACATCGATAAGTACTCTTTTCTCGCTCCTGATATGTGATCCCTTGTGACCAAGTCACATGCTTGCAAGCTAATTGGATGACATTTCACCGAGAGGGCCCAGAGAATATCTATCCGTCATGTGGATGGACAAATCCCACTCTTGATCCATGTGTTTCAACCAATACTTTCCAACACCCAATGCCACTTTTATAGCCACCTTACGGTGTGGTGTTTGATGACATCAAAGCATCCATCCAAGAAAGGCAATATGCATGATCTCATGGTCGAAGGAATTAGGTTACTATGTATCAGAAAGCATATAGCAATTGAACTATTGAAATGACTTGATCTTTATGCTACGCTTGTCTATAGGAGTATGTCCACCATATCATTCTCCTAACGATATGATCTTGTTGTTGATAACATCTCAATGTTCATGACAAAGAAACCACATCATCAATCAACCAACAAGCTAGTGAAGTATAGAGGCCATACTAGGGACTTCAAATTAAGTTTACAAATCACACAAGTATTAATGGTTTCCTTGTTAATACTATTATAGCATGAATGTAAACATTTATCATAAACACAAAGATATATAATAATAACTACATTTATTATTACCTCTAGGGCATATCTCCAACACCATGTGCATATCATCAACATGATCATCCGACCCACCGCGTGGAGGTGACGGCGAGGGCGGTAAGGGGGCCTTGCCATCGCTTGTCCCTGGCACGACAGGCGGTGCTGTTGTCTGTGGCGTGATGGCCCCCGCCGTCCCCAAACGGATCATGCTCTTTGGCCATAGCAAGAACAAGCCGGGCAACTTCGAGGAGCGGCTCTTCTTCATCCGCCTCGGGGTTGAATGGGAGGTTCCAGGTCGTCGCAGCCCCTTAGCACCCGACTAATTTTAACCCTGTGCACGCTATCTGGCATCGGCTTTGAGTGGAACGTGCGCTGCAAGGGTTGAATGATGGTACCCTTGGCAACATCCCTCAGCTCGTTGTTCACGTAGCATAAGAGAGTGCAAGGAACATCCGTCTGCGGAAAACATGTACGGCGTCGTCAGAGCGAGATGCCACAAGAGTAATATATAGATGGCATGAAAGGCGGTAATTAAAGCAATTTGTTTACCGTGATGGCGTCGAGATCGGCTAATGTCGACGCACCGCATACGGCGACGGGCGTGCAAGAGACGGAAGGGTTGCTTGATGGCGCGGTGCTGGCCACGGTGTATTCTCCCTACCGACGGGTGCTTGAGCTCCGGTGCCGCCGACGATGGCGGGGCACCAACATACTCTGGCGCCGTGGTGATGGCAGGGGAGTCACCAACACTTGCGGCGCCGCGGTGCTAGCGGGCGGAGTCACGAACACGTAGTTTGCCTGATTCGTCGGCGCCGCGTTGTTCGAGTGGCTGCTGACCATGCTTGGAATCGGGCACGGCCCTACTCGACCACCCGCACTCCAGTTCGCTATTGACTCCACCAAGGTAGGCAGGAAGGACGTAAGGGTGATTGAGAGGTTGTCTTGGACGATCTGCGGGATCCGCGCCACTTGTGCCTTAAGTTCTTGAACCTCTCGGTTTTCCTCCTCGCTCCTTCCCGACGGCGCCACATGCGTCCTCGGCGGTGGACCAAAATGATCCACCCAATTCTTACCCCGAGGTCGCCAGACGGCCAGCCGACGACGGCTTCTTCAGAATCGCTCTATTTTCTTGGCCCGGTTCATCGCCCTGTTAAAAGGGTTATCCCACCGGGTGGCCGCCGTCGACCCCTGTGATGAGGAACCCTGGGATCCATGACTAGCAACAATTTCCTCCTCCTGCAGAAGAAGTAACAGTGAATCATTTAGATCATCGATTAGATTGCAATCGTGTTGATCACCGGTAATTAGATTATACTTACCACAAGTTCCTCAAATTCCTTCACCGCAGGATCCGTGGTGAGTTGTTTGGTTTTTGGGTCCACATGGTAACGGGCCCTGATGAAGTTTCGAACCTGCCCGGGTTCGAATTTAGCAAAGGGGTTTTCTATCCCCTTGGATATATACTCTTCGTCCTCCTTATTCCATTTGGCCTCCGGTTCTCAGATCCACCAGATCCGAGATGGTGACGACCTATATTCATCGCCTGCAGACCTTTCCCCGATTACTATTGGCGGGCTCTTCGGATTCACACCTCTCCTTGAACTCCCGGAACTGATCTTCGTGATCTGGTCAATCTTCCGGATCTCCTCGAGACTTTTGCCTTCTTTATAGATCTTCTTCTTTATCCGGGTTCTCCACCGCCAGGGCGGTGCTCATCTTTGTGAGGGCGGATTTGTTTACTTGCTCCCATGATAATTTGTGTTCGACATTTAGCGGGAACTTGTATCGGCGTGCACTTCTCAAGAGGAGTGTGCGCAAGTGGCCATTATCTTTATGCCGGAGATTCTCGGTGTTGATCGAGATGGTTGTCCGGTGATCGCCGCCACTTGCCCACCGCATCTTTGACGACAAGGGCGGGCTCCAAAGGAACCCCTGCTGGGCTCACTTCGGTAATTTCCCCCCTGACCGTGCCGACCGTGTTCGGGCGCCGGTCCTTCGGCTTCTTCTTCTTAGGAGGGTTACCACCCCCTCGTGCTCCTCGCCGCCATCGTTGGTTTCATCGTCCGCCGCCCTTCGCTTCTTCCTCCGCTCTTCCATCTCATCATCCTTGCTCTCCGGCGATGGTATTCTTCATCGCTTCTAGCCACCGGCCGCCTCCCAGAATGTCAATTCTTTATTCGGAGGTCTGAGTTCTCCTTCGGCGTTGATGCGCTTAGAACGTCCAGCCTCGTCGTTGTCACACATCTTTGCACTAATAAAAAACAAATAATTGGTTAAATGCACGGAAAAATCCGGCATGACCTTTGCTAATTTTCTTAAACTAGGAGTACCCGATTTCTGCCGAAACGGAAGTTAATCAACATTCCGGCAAAAATCGGGACTCATTTCATACAAGAACCTGCATACACACATAATAAAGTTCTTCATATACAAGCACAAGCACAATTTCAATTTAAAGTTCTTCATATACAACCACAACCACAAACTAGCCCACCATCCATTCATATAAAAAAACCACCAGCTCAACTACCAGAATGGTCATTTGAGGAGGTAGAAGTTCAGGTGTTAATCAAGGACAAACCAGCAGGTGTTCAAGGAGGTGACAAGGAGGAGGAGAGTCACTTGATCAAATAGGATCTCAGCAAGGGCATAATCCCAGTTATGGGTTTGTCAGGATCCCGATGGATCTGACAGGAAGAGGATCAAGTAAACTAGGATTTGAGAAAAATTGCAGATAAAAAGGATAAATTGCAAGAACTAAATCAAAGGTAAATTGCTGGAAATAAATGATAGAATTAGGTTTTTCATTTCTTGATTGATATCACAGAATACAAGGGTAACCTTATATGGAGTGTGGCCAGCTACAGGATGGCATCACAAGAAAATACCAATACTACCCTTATAGCTAGTAATGCACTAGTAACCCCATATTATATACTAATACCATTTCCTGACATTCCTTCCCCCTTGAGACCATTGCTCAGTAATGGATAAACAAGTTTCTTCAGAAACTTTCATCCTCCTTAAGGAACTTTAAAATTGATCATCCAAAGAGGAATTCCGTGACACTGAAATAGTGAACTCATTGCAGTGCATCTCTGAAAAATCTTGCAATAAGCATTGCACCACCAGCTCCATTGTTTAAGAATCTGTTATCGGAGATAGCATGTTCTAATGTGGTTACATTATGTAGCTAACACATTATCACATGATAGTGCCTCTTTCATTTAAGGAAATTCAAAATACTAACATAAGCAGATAATATTATCGCATAAAAATTCTTCCAGGAGGTAACCCTTCATAGTCATAGGCAATTAGACACCTAACTCTAGATAGGTCCCTGGCTCATTAGGTTGTGACAAATTGTTAGAAATAACTATTATTTCTCATTTCTTTCTGCTATCAAACGGATCCTCTCTGCTCATGGAGCAAACACAACCAATCAAAATTAATCTCTCGATCATCCATGTTCTCTCATGCATGTGCAGCAAGCACAACCAAAAAAAAAGAAATCGATGAGATCAATCTCTTTGCCGTCAAGCTGCAGCATGCAGACAAAGCCGAATAGAATCTCTCTACTCTCAAGCGTTGGTCTCCCAGCAGCACACAACCATAGTAGCATCAGCTCTCTATATCTCTGCTCGTGATATCCCTCTGAAAAAAAGGGATGATGTTGGTGTACCTAGTTCTAAGCTTTGTAAGCCACCCCGATGACTACTACTGAGAGGGGGGAGAGGGGAGAGGGGGGGAGAGGGGAGAGGGTGATGCTCACCTCCGAGACAGCAAGTTCTGAACTTCACTGAACCCTAACCTCTAATCTCTAATCTGAACCCTAACCTCTAATGGCCTTCTCTGAACCCTAACCTCTAATATGAACCCTAACCTCTAATCTGAGCAGAGAGAGGGGAGAGAGGGAGAGAGGGGAGGGGCGACACTCACCTCTGAGATGAGTACGACGATGGTGGGCGGGCGGACGACGATGGTTGGCGCACGGGCCTCCTCCTCGAGAGGCGGCGGCCCTCCTCCTGCTCCTGCTCCACGGCCTCCTCCTCGAGCGGCGGCCTCGATGCGGCCTCGATGCTCCTGGCGTGGATGCTCCTGGCGGCGGCCTCGATGCGGCCTCGATGCTCCTGGCGTGGATGCTCCTGGCGTGGATGCTCCTGGTGTCTGATGCGGGGATGGGGATGGGGATGGGGATGCGCAGTTGACTAGTCCAACCCACACACTCGTAGCGCACCCTGGCTAAGTGCGCTACGGATAACCGTAGCGCACTTAGCTGAGTCTTGGCTGCGTGTGGCTGGACAATCAGATAAGTACTTGGTCGTGCCACTAGTTAACACTAGTACTCACTTACCCCACTGGTTCTGCCCTTAGCTCTATTCTAAACGATGAGCACCCAGGTTCGAATCCTGGTGCTCCACTTTTTTATTTTTACTTTAAAAATACTTTAAAATGTTCCAAAAAATACTTTAAAATGTTCCAAAAGTGGTGATACATGCCATACAAATTTTGTTTTGTTTTTAAAATACTTTTAAATATTCCAAAAATGCCCAAAAGTGGTGATATATGCCATAGAAGTTTTATTTTGATTTTAAAATACTTTTAAATATTCCAAAAATGCCCAAAAGTAATAATATTCCAAAAATGCCCAAAAATATGATTTAAAGTATAACTAAATTTCATAATAATTTGTCCATGAATATTTTACAATCTTTTTCGACCACGCGTTTACAATATTTTTTGAGCTAGCGTTTAAAAATCTAATTTCACTTATTTGTCGCGGTTGAATAATTTATCCCAGGCACTTTAATGTTTCTTCTTTCGAACGGGCTACCTTTTTTGGGTAGGGTTGTCCTTTTCTTCTTGTGATGTATGTTGATGCATCGTAGTCGCCGCCATCTTCAATCTTTGGATCGCCGTCGAAGTCTTGCTCATTGGCGACTCCATCCATTCCGATGATGTTCCTTTTTCCTCTCCTCACGACAACACGGCTAGGCTTTGTCGGGTCGGTAATGAAAAAACATTGGTCCACTTTGGTAGCCAATACCCACGGTTCATTTTCGCCACGTTTGCACGCGGCCTTGGATTTGGCTGCCGGGTATAACCATGGTTGTGAAATACCGTCTTCTCTTTCGACGTTCTTTGCCCATCGACACGGAACATCGGCACCTTTTCTCCACGATGGTCGAGCTCCCGGATCTCCTCGATTCTTAGAGAATCTTTCCTTCACGTTGTCATCGGTGTAGAATTCACGCTACGCTGAGTTCGATAATCACACTTGTTGTCCTTTTCCTCCGTGTAGAATGTGTAGCTGTTGATATCATACGCCTGATAGGTCACCAGGTTTTGCATCGGTCCCTGCGACAAGGTGAATATGATCTTTTCCTGTCAAGAATGCGGCGCGGGGATTATCAAGGCGTCTGCCTAAACCAACGCGTGAAATCTGAGTTGTGCTCTTTGATTATTTCTCCCTGCGTCCTCTGTATGCCCCGGTCACTGTACTTCTTCTCGATTAACCTTTTGTGCTTCTGTACCCAAGGATCGACCAGTTCTAAATGCTGTAGCGTGGCGAGGTTTGCTCGATCAAAGTCTGCGCGTCGAAAATCGAAGTCTGCATGCAGTATGCGACGACCCTCTCGGTGACCAGATCCGTCGAGCTTGCCCAGGTGTCTTGACGGGAAGACCGGCGGGGTTCTCGATGTTCAGATAATTCGTGCGAAGAGATGCACTCTTCGGCCATAAAGCCCTTGGCTATGCTTCCATCTGGACGGGACCTGTTGCGAACGTATCCTTTGATGTGTCCGTTCATCCTTTCGAACGCCATCATGCTGCGGAGGAACATCGGCCCGAGTTGTACGATGTCCTCCACGACATGGACCAGCAGATGCACCATAATGTCGAAGAATGCGGGTGGGAAGTAGACCTCAAGCTCACATAGTATCACCACGATCTCCTCCTGTAGCCTTCCGAGCTGATTCAAGCCAATCGACTTCCTAGAGATGACGTCGAAAAACTTGCATAGGCCAAATAACGTTTCACGGACGTGCTCGTCCATTATCCCTCTTAGTGCGACCGGAAGTACCTGCGTCATTAGCACGGCACAGTCGTGAGACTTCATGCCACTGAACCTCTGCTTCGCCTCGTCTAGGTATCTGCTTATCTTGCCCGCGTAGCCGTAAGGAAATTTGACTCCTAGAAGGCACTTGAAAAACTGTTTGATCTCATCCTGGCTTAGAGTGAAGCAAGAAGGAGGCCAGTAATATTCGTTCTTCTTGAACTTTTTACCCTTCCGACGACCTTGTGTCGCCTCCGACTCATGATCATCGCCATCTTCCTGATCATCGAGTAGTCGTCCTCGTGAAGCTCCTTCCGGATACCCAAGCATATCAGGTCGTGCCTTGCTTTGGACCATCTTCGTCCTATCTGGCATGTTGATTATGGTGGCGACCAGACTCGCATGCGTTTTTCGTGATATGCATGATGTCGAGGCTATGAGGCGGCGGAGAAACTTCCAAAGATGGCAACTCCCAAAATGACCTTGTTTTCCATACCTTCATCGGCTTGTCTTGTTGCCTCTTCGCTTCTTTCGTGCTTAGGACAATCTTTCCAGTTTTCAGCAACTCTTCCACTTCTTCGCTGCTCCTACGCTCAGGATTCCTCGGGTCTCGATTTGCCATCGAACAGGTCTCCACGCTTTCTCCATGGATCATTCTTGCCGAGCCACCTCCGGTGCGCCATGAACATGGTTTTCGGCGACCCCGGATCTTTCTCTAGTTGGAGATAGCTTGTGTTATCCATGCACCTAACGCATCGCGAATCCTTGGATAACCTGCCCGAGATATACCCGCAACCTGGATAGTCTTGCACCGTAGTGACCAACGTGGCTCTCATAGTGAAATAATCTTGTGCGACGGCGTCGTAAGTATTGGCTCCATATTTCCATAATGTGGCTAGCTCCTCTTTCAACAGCCCGAGATACAGATTGATGTCGGTAGCAGGTTGTTTCGGCCCTTGAATTAGCATACTCATTTGTATGTAATTCTTCTTCATGCACAGCCATGGAGGGAGGTTATACATCCATACAAACACGGGCCAAGTGCATGCGTGCTGCTCGCTACCGAACGGATTGAGTCCATCGTGCACCAAGCCCGATGTTCCTCGAATTCCACCGATTCGAATTCGAGGTCCAATGCTTTCCATCGCTAGCATCCGAAGGGTCGTCGGCCAGCTCATCCTTTTCGGGTCATCATCATCTCCGGCTTCTTCCTTTCCGCATGCCATCGCATGAGCTTCGCTTCCTTAGGGTCATGAAATAGCGCTGCAGAGGGTGATAGGAAAGTACCATACCACTTTTCGAGGTGCTTTCTTCCCTTTCTTGTATCGACTCACGCCGCACCGGACATGTGGTTTCTCCGTCCTCGCCCGATAAATGATGCAATCGTTGATGCATACGTGATATCTAACGTCGCGGTAGATCGAGAGACGAGCGATTTTCTTGGCATCCTCGATACTAGTTGGACATGTGTTCCCCTCCGGGAGACGATCATGCCAGAATGCCATCATATCGTCGAAGCTTGCGTCGCTCAATTTGTGCTTTGCCTTCATCTCCATAGCCTTGAGCGTTACATTCAACCGGGTATCATCGGGCCTGCATCCTTCATACAATGGAGTAACCGCGTCTTTCTCAAGTTGCGCAGCCTTGGCGTTACTCGTCTGCTTGAGAAGCAGCTCTTGCACATAAGGGTCCCGCACCCAGCCTGACGTTGTTCCATCGTCCGCTTCCTCGAGATCTAGATCATCATCATCCCGATGCCTTCGCACCTTCACCATCTCCAGGAGCCTCTTCATCATCTCGCCTGTTCACGCCGTGATGATGATCATCGTCATGTTGGCCACCTTCTTCACCGTCTCCATCATCTACGCCATCGCTTATCCAACGAGTGTATCCATCCATGAAACCATGGCGGAGCAGGTGCGCCTGCAGATTCCCGGAATCTGGGTCGATCACCCAGTTGAGTTTGCATCTTCTGCACGGACATCTTATATCTGTCTTGTTATTTCGTATCATGTCGGCCGTCGCACATTTCAAAAATCTAGCCACAATGCCTTCGCTCATTATGCGGACCATTTTTGCCTGCACGATGTACACGGTACAATTTTGAAGTCTATTAGAACCACATAATGAATGCATGCATGCAATGGTCGATAGAAAATTTCGGCATGACCTATCCTAAAATTAGGACCTTTGCGAAATGCCAAAGTCTTGCCAAAATGAAAATGAATCAACATTTTGGCAAAACAAATGGCAACTTGTTCACATACGAACACAAGAGAGAGAGAGACCGATCCATACACACATGAACATATCATTATCCTCTCCATACACACATGCATGAGCATCATCGATACTCTCCATATACACACACATATGACCATCGATCCTCTCCACACATACACACATCATGAGCATCGATCATCTACATACATATGAGCACATGCATCATCCATATACACATGAACACATCCTTACATGGACAACTTACCGAGATGAGAGACCGATCGCGAGAAAGATGGAAAGGAGAGGTGCGCGCGTCGACGACCGGAGACGGATAGATGAGAGACCGGAGACCTCCTCTATTACTTATGTAACATCCAAAGCAAGTTTTACATGCTAAAAATGGTGAATGTATGGAGAAATTGAGGTGGGAAGGAGAAGATCCCGACTAGATCTAAGGAGGAAGAAGAAGGGGAAAGTGAAGTGTGGGTGGTGGATGTGTGGGCACACATGTGCACATAAAGTGCTGTCCTAACAGAATCGAAACATCCGTGGCGCACACGGCCCAAGTGCGCCACAGGGAGTAAAACTTCGGGCGACTAGGCCCAGGCGCCACAGATGCTCCTAGTCCCTGGCGCACTAGGCGAAAAGCCACAGCCAGGCGTTTCAGAGCAGAGGTGGGCATGCGCTTAGTCGTGGCGCACCATGCACACGCGGCGCCACATGACCTAACAACCGTGGCGCACATGACAAGAGTGCGCTATGTGTTTGGCGCGTGGCCATGTGGCCTCGGCCCCACATCCGTGCAGGGCGCACTATGGTCATGTGCGCCCACTGTTCTAGTTATTAGTAGGGCACTGCCCACAGGTGAGCCACGCCTGTTTTAGCCGTGGGGCACTTCAACCATGTGAGCCACGGATGTGCTGATTACCTATAGCTGTTTTCCTAGTAGTGACCCTAGAACCCCTAAACTGTGGGCAATAGCTCATGAAAACGGCCATAAAACACGAGAACGGCGAGTTTCTGGTCATATCTCTCAAACATGTCAGGGATCTTTCGAGACATGCAAATCAATGAAACCCAAAAAGCGTGGGCAATAACTCATGAAAATGACCATAAAACATGAAAGCAGCGAGTTTTAGGCATAACTCTCAAACATGTATCGGGTCTTAAGGTTGCTTTAAGTAGCCCTAGAACCATAAAACTGTGGGCAATAGCTCATGAAAACGGCCATAAAACGCGAAAACGACGAGTTTCTGGTCATATCTTTCCAAAATGTATCAGGTCGGAAGGTCATTGTAAATCGCCCTGGAACACCTAAACTGTGGGCAATAGCTCATGAAAACGGCCATAAAACGCGAGAACGGCGAGTTTGTGGTCATATCTCAAACATTTCAGGGTTCTTTCGAGACATGCAAATCCGGCTGAAACCCAAAAACTGTGGGAAATAACTCATGAAAATGACCATAAAACATGAAAAGGACGAGTTTTTAGGCATAACTCTTAAACATGTATTGGGTCTTAAAGTCGTTGTAAATCGCCCTAGAACCCCAAAACTGTGGGCAACAGCTCATGAAAACGGCCATAAAACGCGAGAACAGCGAGTTTCTGGTCATAACTCTCAAACATGTTAGGGTTCTTTCGAGACATGCAAATCCGGCTAAAACCCAAAAACGCTGGGCAATAACTCATGAAAATGACCATAAAACACGAAAACGACGAGTTTTTAGGCATAACTCTCAAACATGTACCGGGTCTTAAGGTTGCTTTAAATAGCCCTAGAACCCTAAACGTGGGCAATAGCTCATGAAAACGGCCATAAAGCGAGAACGGCGAAGTTTACCGTCAAATCTCTCAAACATGTCAGGGTTCTTTCGAGACATTCAAATCCGGCTGAAATCGAATAACTGTGGGCAATAACTCATGAAAATGACCATAAAATACGAAAAGCAGCAGTATTTAGGCATAACTCTCAAACATGTACCGGGTCTTAAGGTTGCTTTAAATAGCCTAGAACCATAAGCGGGCAATAGCTCATGAAAACGGCCATAAAAGCGAAACCGAGCGAGTTTACGGTCATATCTTTCCAACATGTATTAGGTCGTAAGGTCATCAAAATCACCCTAGAACCCCTAAAGCTGTGGGCAATAGCTCATGAAAAGCGGCCATAAAACACGAGCGGCGAGTTTCTGGTCATATCTCTCAAACATGTCAGGGATCTTTCGAGACATGCAAATCCGGCTGAAACCCAAAAATTGTGGGCAATAACTCATGAAAATGACCATAAAACATGAAAAGCGAAGTTTTAGGCATAACTCTCAAACATGTATCGGGTCTTAAGGTTGCTTTAAGTAGCCCTAGAACCATAAAAGCGTGGGCAATAGCTCATGAAAAGCGGCCATAAAGCGAAAGCAACGAGTTTACGGTCATATCTTTCCAACATGTATCGGTCGGAAGGTCACGTAAATCGCCCTAGAACCCCTAAAGCGTGGGCAATAGCTCATGAAAATGGCCATAAAAGCGAGAACGGCGAGTTTGGTCATATCTCTCAAACATGTCGGTTCTTCGAGACATGCAAATCCCGAACCCAAAAACTGTGGGCAATAACTCATGAAAATGACCATAAAACACGAAAACGACGAGTTTTTAGGCATAACTCTCAAACATGTATCGGGTCTTAAAGTCATTGTAAATCGCCCTAGAACCCCAAAACTGTGGGCAATAGCTCATGAAAATGGCCATAAAACGCGAGAACGTCGAGTTTCTTGTCATAACTCTCAAACATGTCAGGGTTCTTTCGAGACATGCAAATCCGGCTGAAACCCAAAAACTGTGGGCAATAACTCATGAAAATGACCATAAAACACGAAAACGACGAGTTTTTAGGCATAACTCTCAAACATGTATCGTCTCTTAAGGTTGCTTTAAATAGCCCTAGAACCCCTAAACTGTGGGCAATAGCTCATGAAAACGGCCATAAAACGCGAGAACGGCGAGTTTCTGGTCAAATCTCTCAAACATGTCAGGGTTCTTTCGAGACATGCAAATCCGGCTGAAATCGAATAACTGTGGGCAATAACTCATGAAAATGACCATAAAATACGAAAACGACGAGTTTTTAGGCATAACTCTCAAACATGTATTGGGTCTTAAGGTTGCTTTAAATAGCCCTAGAACCATAAAACTGTGGGCAATAGCTCATGAAAACGGCCATAAAACGCGAAACCGACGAGTTTCTGGTCATATCTTTCCAACATGTATCAGGTCGTAAGGTCACTGTAAATCACCCTAGAACCCCTAAACTGTGGGCAATAGCTCATGAAAACGGCCATAAAACACGAGAACGGCGAGTTTCTGGTCATATCTCTCAAACATGTCAGGGTTCTTTCGAGACATGCAAATCCGGCTGAAACCCAAAAACTGTGGGCAATAACTCATGAAAATGACCATAAAACATGAAAACGACGAGTTTTTAGGCATAACTCTCAAACATGTATCGGGTCTTAAGGTTGCTTTAAGTAGCCCTAGAACCATAAAAACTGTAAATAGCTCATGAAAAGCGGCCATAAAAGCGAAAGCAGCGAGTTTACGGTCATATCTTTCCAACATGTATCGGTCGGAAGGTCAGTAAATCGCCCTAGAACCCCTAAAGCTGTGGGCAATAGCTCATGAAAATGGCCATAAAACGCGAGAACGCGAAGTTTAGGTCATATCTCTCAAACATGTCAGGGTTCTTTCGAGACATGCAAATCCGGCTGAAACCCAAA
Source organism: Avena insularis (assembly GCA_023614405.1). NCBI lineage: Eukaryota > Viridiplantae > Streptophyta > Magnoliopsida > Poales > Poaceae > Avena > Avena insularis. Next base: position 31,788,991 of record CM042697.1, on the reverse strand, counting down.
AACTGTGGGCAATAACTCATGAAAATGACCATAAAACACGAAAACGACGAGTTTTTAGGCATAACTCTCAAACATGTATCGGGTCTTAAAGTCATTCTAAATCGCCCTAGAACCCCAAAACTGTGGGCAATAGCTCATGAAAATGGCCATAAAACGCGAGAACGTCGAGTTTCTTGTCATAACTCTCAAACATGTCAGGGTTCTTTCGAGACATGCAAATCCGGCTGAAACCCAAAAACTGTGGGCAATAACTCATGAAAATGACCATAAAACACGAAAACGACGAGTTTTTAGGCATAACTCTCAAACATGTATCGTCTCTTAAGGTTGCTTTAAATAGCCCTAGAACCCCTAAACTGTGGGCAATAGCTCATGAAAACGGCCATAAAACGCGAGAACGGCGAGTTTCTGGTCAAATCTCTCAAACATGTCAGGGTTCTTCGAGACATGCAAATCCGGTGAAATCGAATAAGCGTGGGCAATAACTCATGAAAATGACCATAAAACGAAGCGAGAGTATTTAGGCATAACTCTCAAACATGTACGGGTCTTAAGGTTGCTTTAAATAGCCCTAGAAACCATAAAAGCGTGGCAATAGCTCATGAAAAGCGGCCATAAAGCAGCGAAAGCGAGTTTACGGTCATATCTTTCCAACATGTATCGGTCGTAAGGTCATTGTAAATCACCCTAGAACCCCTAAAGCGTGGGCAATAGCTCATGAAAAGCGGCCATAAAACACGAGCAGCGAGTTTACGGTCATATCTCTCAAACATGTCGGGGTTCTTCGAGACATGCAAATCCGGTGAAACCAAAACTGTGGGCAATAACTCATGAAAATGACCATAAAACATGAAAACGACGAGTTTTTAGGCATAACTCTCAAACATGTATCGGGTCTTAAGGTTGCTTTAAGTAGCCCTAGAACCATAAAACTGTGGGCAATAGCTCATGAAAACGGCCATAAAACGCGAAAACGACGAGTTTCTGGTCATATCTTTCCAACATGTATCAGGTCGGAAGGTCACTGTAAATCGCCCTGGAACCCCCAAACCGTGGGCAATAGCTCATGAAAATGGCCATAAAACGCGAGAACGGCGAGTTTCTGGTCATATCTCTCAAATATGTCAGGGTTCTTCGAGACATGCAAATCAATTGAACCCAAAAACTGTGGGCAATAACTCATGAAAATGACCATAAAACACGAAAACGACGAGTTTTTAGGCATAACTCTCAAACATGTATCGGGTCTTAAAGTCATTGTAAATCGCCCTAGAACCCCAAAACTGTGGGCAATAGCTCATGAAAATGGCCATAAAACGCGAGAACGTCGAGTTTCTTGTCATAACTCTCAAACATGTCAGGGTTCTTTCGAGACATGCAAATCCGGCTGAAACCCAAAAACTGTGGGCAATAACTCATGAAAATGACCATAAAACACGAAAACGACGAGTTTTTAGGCATAACTCTCAAACATGTATCGTCTCTTAAGGTTGCTTTAAATAGCCCTAGAACCCCTAAAGCGTGGGCAATAGCTCATGAAAAGCGGCCATAAAAGCGCGAGCAGCGAGTTTCTGGTCAAATCTCTCAAACATGTCAGGGTTCTTTCGAGACATGCAAATCCGGCTGAAATCGAATAACTGTGGGCAATAACTCATGAAAATGACCATAAAATACGAAAACGACGAGTATTTAGGCATAACTCTCAAACATGTACCGGGTCTTAAGGTTGCTTTAAATAGCCCTAGAAACATAAAACTGTGGGCAATAGCTCATGAAAACGGCCATAAAAGCGAAGCAAGCGAGTTTCTGGTCATATCTTTCCAACATGTATTAGGTCGTAAGGTCACTGTAAATCACCCTAGAACCCCTAAACTGTGGGCAATAGCTCATGAAAACGGCCATAAAACACGAGAACGGCGAGTTTCTGGTCATATCTCTCAAACATGTCAGGGTTCTTTCGAGACATGCAAATCCGGCTGAAACCCAAAAGTGTGGGCAATAACTCATGAAAATGACCATAAAACATGAAAGCAGCGAGTTTTAGGCATGACTCTCAAACATGTATCGGGTCTTAAGGTTGCTTTAAGTAGCCCTAGAACCATAAAAGCGTGGGCAATAGCTCATGAAAAGCGGCCATAAAAGCGAAAGCAGCGAGTTTACGGTCATATCTTTCCAACATGTATCGGTCGGAAGGTCACTGTAAATCGCCTAGAACCCCTAAAGCGTGGGCAATAGCTCATGAAAATGGCCATAAAAGCGAGCGGCGAGTTTATTCATATCTCTCAAACATGTCGGGGTTCTTCGAGACATGCAAATCCAATTGAAACCAAAAAGCGTGGGCAATAACTCATGAAAATGACCATAAAACACGAAAGCGAGTTTTTAGGCATAACTCTCAAACATGTATCGGGTCTTAAAGTCATTGTAAATCGCCCTAGAACCCCAAAGCGTGGGCAATAGCTCATGAAAATGGCCATAAAAGCAGCGAGCGTCGAGTTTCTTGTCATAACTCTCAAACATGTCGGGGTTCTTCGAGACATGCAAATCCGGTGAAACCAAAAGCGTGGGCAATAACTCATGAAAATGACCATAAAACACGAAAGCAGCGAGTTTTAGGCATAACTCTCAAACATGTATCGTCTTAAGGTTGCTTTAAATAGCCCTAGAACCCCTAAAGCGTGGGCAATAGCTCATGAAAGCGGCCATAAAAGCGAAAAGCGGCGAGTTTCTGGTCAAATCTCTCAAACATGTCAGGGTTCTTTCGAGACATGCAAATCCGGCTGAAATCGAATAACTGTGGGCAATAACTCATGAAAATGACCATAAAATACGAAAACGACGAGTTTTTAGGCATAACTCTCAAACATGTATTGGGTCTTAAGGTTGCTTTAAATAGCCCTAGAACCATAAAACTGTGGGCAATAGCTCATGAAAACGGCCATAAAACGCGAAAGCAAGCGAGTTTACGGTCATATCTTTCCAACATGTATCAGGTCGTAAGGTCACTGTAAATCACCCTAGAACCCCTAAACTGTGGGCAATAGCTCATGAAAACGGCCATAAAACACGATAACTGCGAGTTTATGTTCATATATCTCAAACATGTCGGGGTTCTTCGAGACATGCAAATCCGGTGAAACCAAAAAGCGTGGGCAATAACTCATGAAAATGACCATAAAACATGAAAAGCAGCGAGTTTTTAGGCATAACTCTCAAACATGTATCGGGTCTTAAGGTTGCTTTAAGTAGCCCTAGAACCATAAAACTGTGGGCAATAGCTCATGAAAACGGCCATAAAACGCGAAAACGACGAGTTTCTGGTCATCTCTTTCCAACATGTATCAAGTCGGAACGTCACTGTAAATCGCCCTAGAGCCCCTAAACAGTGGGCAATAGCTCATGAAAATGGCCATAAAACACGAAAAGTACGAGTTTCTATTCATATATCTCAAAAATGTAACGGGTCTTATAGGCCTTGCAAATCCAATTGGAACCAAAAACTGTGGGCAATAACTCATAAAAACGTCCATAAACACGAAAGAGCGAGTTTTAGGCATAACTCTCAAACATGTATCGGGTCTTAAAGTCATTGTAAATCGCCCTAGAACCCCAAAAGCGTGGGCAATAGCTCATGAAAAGCGGCCATAAAAGCGAGAACGGCGAGTTTACGGTCATATCTCTCAAACATGTCGAGGTTCTTTGAGACATGCAAATCGGATGAACCCAAAGCGTGGGCAATAACTCATGAAAATGACCATAAAACACGAAAGCAGCGAGTTTTTAGGCATAACTCTCAAACATGTACCGGGTCTTAAGGTTGCTTTAAATAGCCCTAGAAACATAAAACTGTGGGCAATAGCTCATGAAAACGGCCATAAAACAAGAAAACGACGTGTTTCTGGTCATATCTTTCCAACATGAATCAGGTCGGAAGGTCACTGTAAATCGGCCTAGAACCCCTAAACTGTGGGCAATAGCTCATGAAAACGGCCATAAAACGCGAGAACAGCGAGTTTCTGGTCATATCTCTCAAACATGTCAGGGTTCTTTCGAGACATGCAAATCCGGCTGAAACCCAAAAATTGTGGGCAATAACTCATGAAAGTGACCATAAAACATGAAAACGACGAGTTTTTAGGCATAACTCTCAAACATGTATCGGGTCTTAAGGTTGCTTTAAGTAGCCCTAGAACCATAAAACTGTGGGCAATAGCTCATGAAAACGGCCATAAAGCAGCGAGTTTCTGGTCATATCTTTCCAACATGTATCAGGTCGGAACGTCACTGTAAATCGCCCTAGAGCCCCTAAACTGTGGGCAATAGCTCATGAAAACGGCCATAAAACACGAGAACGGCGAGTTTCTGGTCATATCTCTCAAACATGTCAGGGTTCTTTCGAGACATGCAAATCCGGCTGAAACCCAAAAACTGTGGGCAATAACTCATGAAAATGACCATAAAACACGAAAACGACGAGTTTTTAGGCATAACTCTCAAACATGTATCGGGTCTTAAAGTCATTGTAAATCGCCCTAGAACCCCAAAACTGTGGGCAATAGCTCATGAAAATGGCCATAAAACGCGAGAACGTCGAGTTTCTTGTCATAACTCTCAAACATGTCAGGGTTCTTTCGAGACATGCAAATCCGGCTGAAACCCAAAAACTGTGGGCAATAACTCATGAAAATGACCATAAAACACGAACAGCGAAGTTTTAGGCATAACTCTCAAACATGTATCGGCTCTTAAGGTTGCTTTAAATAGCCCTAGAACCCCTAAACTGTGGGCAATAGCTCATGAAAACGGCCATAAAACGCGAGAACGGCGAGTTTCTGGTCAAATCTCTCAAACATGTCAGGGTTCTTTCGAGACATGCAAATCCGGCTGAAATCGAATAACTGTGGGCAATAACTCATGAAAATGACCATAAAACACGAAAACGACGAGTTTTTAGGCATAACTCTCAAACATGTATCGGGTCTTAAGGTTGCTTTAAATAGCCCTAGAACCATAAAACTGTGGGCAATAGCTCATGAAAACGGCCATAAAACGCGAAAACGACGAGTTTCTGGTCATATCTTTCCAACATGTATCAGGTCGTAAGGTCACTGTAAATCACCCTAGAACCCCTAAACTGTGGGCAATAGCTCATGAAAACGGCCATAAAACACGAGAACGGCGAGTTTCTGGTCATATCTCTCAAACATGTCAGGGTTCTTTCGAGACATGCAAATCCGGCTGAAACCCAAAAACTGTGGGCAATAACTCATGAAAATGACCATAAAACACGAAAACGACGAGTTTTTAGGCATAACTCTCAAACATGTATCGGGTCTTAAAGTCATTGTAAATCGCCCTAGAACCCCAGAACTGTGGGCAATAGCTCATGAAAATGGCCATAAAACGCGAGAACGTCAAGTTTCTTGTCATAACTCTCAAACATGTCAGGGTTCTTTCGAGACATGCAAATCCGGCTGAAACCAAAAGCGTGGGCAATAACTCATGAAAATGACCATAAAACAAAAGCAGCGAGTTTTTAGGCATAACTCTCAAACATGTATCGGCTCTTTAGGTTGCTTTAAATAGCCCTAGAACCCCTAAACTGTGGGCAATAGCTCATGAAAACGGCCATAAAACGCGAGAACGGCGAGTTTCTGGTCAAATCTCTCAAACATGTCAGGGTTCTTTCGAGACATGCAAATCCGGCTGAAATCGAATGAATGGGCAATAACTCATGAAAATGACCATAAAACATGAAAGCAGCGAGTTTTAGGCATAACTCTCAAACATGTATTGGGTCTTAAGGTTGCTTTAAATAGCCCTAGAACCATAAAGCGTGGGCAATAGCTCATGAAAAGCGGCCATAAAAGCAGCAAGCAAGCGAGTTTACGGTCATATCTTTCCAACATGTATCGGTCGTAAGGTCATTGTAAATCACCTAGAACCCCTAAAGCGTGGGCAATAGCTCATGAAAACGCCATAAAACACGAGCGGCGAGTTTACGGTCATATCTCTCAAACATGTCGAGGTTCTTTCGAGACATGCAAATCCGGTGAAACCCAAAAGCGTGGGCAATAACTCATGAAAATGACCATAAAACACGAAAGCGAGTTTTTAGGCATAACTCTCAAACATGTATCGGGTCTTAAATTCATTGTAAATAGCCCTAGAACCATAAAAATGTGTGCAATAGCTCATTAAAACTGCCATAAAAGCAGCGAGCGCCAGTTTCTTGTCATAACTCTCAAACATGTCAAGTTCTTTCGAGACATGCAAATCCGGTGAAACCAAAAACGTGGGCAATAACTCATGAAAATGACCATAAAACACAAGCAGCGAGTTTTTAGGCATAACTCTCAAACATGTATCGGGTCTTTAGGTTGCTTTAAATAGCCTAGAACCCCTAAAGCGTGGGCAATAGCTCATGAAAACGGCCATAAAACGAGCAGCGCGAGTTTACGGTCATATCTTTCCAACATGAATCAGGTCGGAAGGTCACTGTAAATCAGCCTAGAACCCCTAAAGCGTGGGCAATAGCTCATGAAAAGCGGCCATAAAAGCGAAACGGCGAGTTTCTTGTCATATCTCTCAAACATGTCGGGGTTCTTCGAGACATGCAAATCCGGTGAAACCAAAAATTGTGGGCAATAACTCATGAAAGTGACCATAAAACATGAAAGCAGCGAGTTTTAGGCATAACTCTCAAACATGTATCGGGTCTTAAGGTTGCTTTAAATAGCCCTAGAAACATAAAAGCGTAGGCAATAGCTCATGAAAAGCGGCCATAAAAGCGAAGCGGCGAGTTTACGGTCATATCTCTCAAACATGTCGGGGTTCTTCGAGACATGCAAATCGGATGAACCCAAAGCGTGGGCAATAACTCATGAAAATGACCATAAAACACGAAAGCAGCGAGTTTTAGGCATAACTCTCAAACATGTATCGGGTCTTAAGGTTGCTTTAAATAGCCCTAGAAACATAAAAGCGTGGCAATAGCTCATGAAAATGCCATAAAACAAGAAAAAGCAGCGTTTCTGGTCATATCTTTCCAACATGAATCAGGTCGGAAGGTCACTGTAAATCGGCCTAGAACCCCTAACTGTGGGCAATAGCTCATGAAAACGGCCATAAAACGCGAGAACGGCGAGTTTCTGGTCATATCTCTCAAACATGCCAGGGTTCTTTCGAGACATGCAAATCCGGCTGAAACCCAAAAACTGTGGGCAATAACTCATGAAAGTGACCATAAAACATGAAAACGACGAGTTTTTAGGCATAACTCTCAAACATGTATCGGGTCTTAAGGTTGCTTTAAGTAGCCCTAGAACCATAAAAGCGTGGGCAATAGCTCATGAAAGCGGCCATAAAAGCAGCAGCGAGTTTACGGTCATATCTTTCCAACATGTATCAGTCGGAAGGTCACCGTAAATCGCCTAGAACCCCTAAGCGTGGGCAATAGCTCATGAAAATGGCCATAAAACACGAAAACGGCGAGTTTAGTCATATCTCTCAAACATGTCGGGGTTCTTCGAGACATGCAAATCAATTGAAACCAAAAACTATTGGCAATAACTCATGAAAATGACCATAAAACGAAAAGCAGCGAGTTTTAGGCATAACTCTCAAACATGTATCGGGTCTTAAAGTCATTGTAAATCGCCCTAGAACCCCAAAAGCGTGGGCAATAGCTCATGAAAATGGCCATAAAAAGCGAGCAATCGAGTTTCTTGTCATAACTCTCAAACATGTTAGGGTTCTTTCGAGACATGCAAATCATTTGAAACCAAAAGCGTGGGCAATAACTCATGAAAATGACCATAAAACACGAAAAGCAGCGAGTTTTAGGCATAACTCTCAAACATGTATCGGCTCTTAAGGTTGCTTTAAATAGCCCTAGAACCCTAAAGCGTGGGCAATAGCTCATGAAAAGCGGCCATAAAGCGCGAAGCAGCGAGTTTGGTCAAATCTCTCAAACATGTCAGGGTTCTTTCGAGACATGCAAATCTGGCTGAAATCGAATAACTGTGGGCAATAACTCATGAAAATGACCATAAAACACGAAAACGACGAGTTTTTAGGCATAACTCTCAAACATGTATCGGGTCTTAAGGTTGCTTTAAATAGCCCTAGAACCATAAAAGCGTGGGCAATAGCTCATGAAAAGCGGCCATAAAGCAGCGAAAGCGCGAGTTTCTGGTCATATCTTTCCAACATGTATCAGGTCGTAAGGTCACTGTAAATCACCCTAGAACCCCTAAACTGTGGGCAATAGCTCATGAAAACGGCCATAAAACACGAGAACGGCGAGTTTCTGGTCATATCTCTCAAACATGTCAGGGTTCTTCGAGACATGCAAATCCGGTGAAACCAAAAGCGTGGCAATAACTCATGAAAATGACCATAAAACATGAAAACGGCGAGTTTTTAGGCATAACTCTCAAACATGTATCGGGTCTTAAGGTTGCTTTAAGTAGCCCTAGAACCATAAAAGCGTGGGCAATAGCTCATGAAAAGCGGCCATAAAAGCGAAAGCAACGAGTTTACGGTCATATCTTTCCAACATGTATCAGTCGGAAGGTCATGTAAATCGCCCTAGAACCCTAAAGCGTGGGCAATAGCTCATGAAAATGGCCATAAAAGCACGAGCGGCGAGTTTTATTCATATCTCTCAAACATGTTAGGGTTCTTTCGAGACATGCAAATCCGAATGAACCCAAAAACTGTTGGCAATAACTCATGAAAATGACCATAAAACACGAAAACGACGAGTTTTTAGGCATAACTCTCAAACATGTATCGGGTCTTAAAGTCGTTGTAAATCGCCCTAGAACCCCAAAACTGTGGGCAATAGCTCATGAAAACGGCCATAAAACGCGAGAACGCGAGTTTCTTGTCATAACTCTCAAACATGTCGGGGTTCTTCGAGACATGCAAATCCGGAAACCAAAAAGCGGGCAATAACTCATGAAAATGACCATAAAACCATGAAAACAACGAGTTTTTAGGCATAACTCTCAAACATGTATCGGGTCTTAAGGTTGCTTTAAATAGCCCTAGAACCCCAAAACTGTGGGCAATAGCTCATGAAAACGGCCATAAAACGCGAGAACGGCGAGTTTCTGGTCATAACTCTCAAACATGTCGGGTTCTTCGAGACATGCAAATCCGTGAAATCGAATAAGCGGCAATAACTCATGAAAATGACCATAAAAACACGAAAGCAGCGAGTTTTAGGCATAACTCTCAAACATGTATTGGGTCTTAAGGTTGCTTTAAATAGCCCTAGAACCATAAAAGCGTAGGCAATAGCTCATGAAAAGCGGCCATAAAAGCGAAGCAGCGAGTTTCTGGTCATATCTTTCCAACATGTATCAGGTCGGAAGGTCACTGTAAATCGCCCTAGAACCCCTAAACTGTGGGCAATAGCTCATGAAAACGGCCATAAAACAAGAAAACGACGAGTTTCTGGTCATATCTCTCAAACATGTCAGGGTTCTTTCGAGACATGCAAATCCGGGTGAAACCAAAAAGCGTGGCAATAACTCATGAAAATGACCATAAAACATGAAAAGCAGAGTTTTAGGCATAACTCTCAAACATGTATCGGGTCTTAAGGTTGCTTTAAGTAGCCCTAGAACCATAAAAGCGTGGGCAATAGCTCATGAAAAGCGGCCATAAAAGCAGCAGCAGCGAGTTTACGGTCATCTCTTTCCAACATGTATCAAGGAATGTCATAAATCGCCCTAGAGCCCCTAAGCGAGTGGGCAATAGCTCATGAAAATGGCCATAAAACACGAAAACTAAGAGATTTTATTCATATATCTCAAAAATGTAACGGGTCTTATAGGCCTTGAAAATCCAATTGGAACCAAAAACTGTGGGCAATAACTCATAAAAACGTCCATAAACACGAAAAAGACGAGTTTTTAGGCATAACTCTCAAACATGTATCGGGTCTTAAAGTCATTGTAAATCGCCTAGAACCCCGAAACTGTGGGCAATAGCTAATGAAAACGGCCATAAAAGCGAAAGCGGTGAGTTTCTGGTCATATATCTCAAACATGTCAGGGTTCTTACGAGACATGCAAATCCGGATGAAACCCAAAAACTATGGGCACTAACTCATGAAAATGAACATAATACACGAAAAAGAAGAGTTTATAGGCATAACTCTCAAACATGTAACGGGTCTTAAGGTTGCTTTAAATAGCCCTAGAACCATAAAATGTGGGCAATAGCTCATGAAAACGGCCATAAACAAGAAAAGCGAGTTTTAGGTCATATCTTTCCAACATGAATCGGTCTTAAAGGTCATTGTAAATCGGCCTAGAACCCCAAAACTGTGGGCAATAGCTCATGAAAATGGCCATAAAACGCGAGAACGGCGAGTTTCTGGTCATATCTCTCAAACATGTCAGGGTTCTTTCGAGACATGCAAATCCGGCTGAAACCCAAAAATTGTGGGCAATAACTCATGAAAATGACCATAAAACATGAAAACAACGAGTTTTAAGGCATAACTCTCAAACATGTATCGGGTCTTAAGGTTTCTTTAAATAGCCCTAGAACCATAAAAGCGTGGGCAATAGCTCATGAAAGCGGCCATAAAAGCGAAAGCAGCGAGTTTACGGTCATATCTTTCAAACATGTATCGGTCGGAAGGTCATTGTAAATCGCCCTAGAACCCTAAAGCGTGGGCAATAGCTCATGAAAATGGCCATAAAAGCACGAAACGGCGAGTTTAGTCATAACTCTCAAACATGTATTGGGTCTTCGAGACATGCAAATCAATTGAACCAAAAAGCGTGGCAATAACTCATGAAAATGACCATAAAACGAAAAGCGAGTTTTTAGGCATAACTCTCAAACATGTATCGGGTCTTAAGGTTGCTTTAAATCACCCTAGAACCCTAAAACGTGGGCAATAGCTCATGAAAGCGGCCATAAAACACGAGCAGCGAGTTTAGGTCATATCTCTCAAACATGTCGAGTTCTTTCGAGACATGCAAATCCGGTGAAACCCAAAAGCGTGGGCAATAACTCATGAAAATGACCATAAAACATGAAAAGCAGCGAGTTTTAGGCATAACTCTCAAACATGTATCGGGTCTTAAGGTTGCTTTAAGTAGCCCTAGAACCATAAAAGCGTGGGCAATAGCTCATGAAAAGCGGCCATAAAGCAGCAAAGCAGCGAGTTTCTGGTCATATCTTTCCAACATGTATCAGGTCGGAAGGTCACTGTAAATCGCCCTAGAACCCCTAAACTGTGGGCAATAGCTCATGAAAACGGCCATAAAACGCGAGAACGGCGAGTTTCTGGTCATATCTCTCAAACATGTCAGGGTTCTTTCGAGACATGCAAATCCGGCTGAAACCCAAAAACTATGGGCAATAACTCATGAAAATGACCATAAAACACGAAAACGACGAGTTTTTAGGCATAACTCTCAAACATGTATCGGGTCTTAAAGTCATTGTAAATCGCCCTAGAACCCCAAAACTGTGGGCAATAGCTCATGAAAATGGCCATAAAACGCGAGAACGTCGAGTTTCTTGTCATAACTCTCAAACATGTCAGGGTTCTTTCGAGACATGCAAATCCGGCTGAAACCCAAAAACTGTGGGCAATAACTCATGAAAATGACCATAAAACACGAAAACGACGAGTTTTTAGGCATAACTCTCAAACATGTATCGGGTCTTAAGGTTGCTTTAAATAGCCCTAGAACCATAAAACTGTGGGCAATAGCTCATGAAAACGGCCATAAAACGCGAGAACGGCGAGTTTCTGGTCAAATCTCTCAAACATGTCGGGTTTCTTCGAGACATGCAAATCCGCTGAATCAATAAGCGTGGGCAATAACTCATGAAAATGACCATAAAAAACACGAAAGCAGCGAGTATTTAGGCATAACTCTCAAACATGTATTGGGTCTTAAGGTTGCTTTAAATAGCCCTAGAACCATAAAACTGTGGGCAATAGCTCATGAAAACGGCCATAAAACGCGAAACCGACGAGTTTCTGGTCATATCTTTCCAACATGTATCAGGTCGTAAGGTCACTGTAAATCACCCTAGAACCCCTAAACTGTGGGCAATAGCTCATGAAAACGGCCATAAAACGAAACAGGCGCGGTGCTGGTCATATCTCTCAAACATGTCAGGGTTCTTTCGAGACATGCAAATCCGGCTGAAACCCAAAAACTGTGGGCAATAACTCATGAAAATGACCATAAAACATGAAAACGACGAGTTTTTAGGCATAACTCTCAAACATGTATCGGGTCTTAAGGTTGCTTTAAGTAGCCCTAGAACCATAAAACTGTGGGCAATAGCTCATGAAAACGGCCATAAAACGCGAAAACGACGAGTTTCTGGTCATATCTTTCCAACATGTATCAGGTCGGAAGGTCACTGTAAATCGCCCTAGAACCCCAAAACTGTGGGCAATAGCTCATGAAAACGGCCATAAAACGCGAAAACGACGAGTTTTTAGGCATAACTCTCAAACATGTCGGGTCTTCGAGACATGCAAATCATTGGAACCAAAAACTGTGGGCAATAACTCATGAAAGTGACCATAAACACGAAAAAGACGAGTTTTTAGGCATAACTCTCAAACATGTATCGGGTCTTAAAGTCATTGTAAATCGCCCTAGAACCCCAAAACTGTGGGCAATAGCTCATGAAAATGGCCATAAAACGCGAGAACGTCGAGTTTCTTGTCATAACTCTCAAACATGTCAGGGTTCTTTCGAGACATGCAAATCCGGATGAACCCAAAAACTGTGGGCAATAACTCATGAAAATGACCATAAAACACGAAAACGACGAGTTTTTAGGCATAACTCTCAAACATGTATCGGCTCTTAAGGTTGCTTTAAATAGCCCTAGAACCCCTAAACTGTGGGCAATAGCTCATGAAAACGGCCATAAAACGCGAGAACGGCGAGTTTCTGGTCAAATCTCTCAAACATGTCAGGGTTCTTTCGAGACATGCAAATCTGGCTGAAATCGAATAACTGTGGGCAATAACTCATGAAAATGACCATAAAACACGAAAACGACGAGTTTTTAGGCATAACTCTCAAACATGTATCGGGTCTTAAGGTTGCTTTAAATAGCCCTAGAACCATAAAACTGTGGGCAATAGCTCATGAAAACGGCCATAAAACGCGAAACCGACGAGTTTCTGGTCATATCTTTCCAACATGTATCAGGTCGTAAGGTCACTGTAAATCACCCTAGAACCCCTAAACTGTGGGCAATAGCTCATGAAAACGGCCATAAAACACGAGAACGGCGAGTTTCTGGTCATATCTCTCAAACATGTCAGGGTTCTTTCGAGACATGCAAATCCGGCTGAAACCCAAAAACTGTGGGCAATAACTCATGAAAATGACCATAAAACATGAAAACGACGAGTTTTTAGGCATAACTCTCAAACATGTATCGGGTCTTAAGGTTGCTTTAAGTAGCCCTAGAACCATAAAACTGTGGGCAATAGCTCATGAAAACGGCCATAAAACGCGAAAACGACGAGTTTCTGGTCATCTCTTTCCAACATGTATCAAGTCGGAACGTCACTGTAAATCGCCCTAGAGCCCCTAAACAGTGGGCAATAGCTCATGAAAATGGCCATAAAACACGAAAAGTACGAGTTTTTATTCATATATCTCAAAAATGTAACGGGTCTTATAGGCCTTGCAAATCCAATTGGAACCAAAAACTGTGGGCAATAACTCATAAAAACGTCCATAAACACGAAAAAGACGAGTTTTTAGGCATAACTCTCAAACATGTATCGGGTCTTAAAGTCATTGTAAATCGCCCTAGAACCCCAAAACTGTGGGCAATAGCTCATGAAAACGGCCATAAAACGCGAGAACGGCGAGTTTCTGGTCATATCTCTCAAACATGTCAGGGTTCTTTCGAGACATGCAAATCCGGATGAACCCAAAAACTGTGGGCAATAACTCATGAAAATGACCATAAAACACGAAAACGACGAGTTTTTAGGCATAACTCTCAAACATGTACCGGGTCTTAAGGTTGCTTTAAATAGCCCTAGAAACATAAAACTGTGGGCAATAGCTCATGAAAACGGCCATAAAACAAGAAAACGACGTGTTTCTGGTCATATCTTTCCAACATGAATCAGGTCGGAAGGTCACTGTAAATCGGCCTAGAACCCCTAAACTGTGGGCAATAGCTCATGAAAACGGCCATAAAACGCGAGAACGACGAGTTTCTGGTCATATATCTCAAAAATGTAACGGTTATTTAGATACATGCAAATCCGGCTTAAACCCAAAAATTGTGGGCAATAACTCATGAAAGTGACCATAAAACATGAAAACGACGAGTTTTTAGGCATAACTCTCAAACATGTATCGGGTCTTAAGGTTGCTTTAAGTAGCCCTAGAACCATAAAACTGTGGGCAATAGCTCATGAAAACGGCCATAAAACGCGAAAACGACGAGTTTCTGGTCATATCTTTCCAACATGTATCTGGTCTTAATGTCACTGTAAATCGCCCTAGAACCCCTAAACTGTGGGCAATAGCTCATGAAAATGGCCATAAAACGCGAGAACGTCGAGTTTCTTGTCATAACTCTCAAACATGTCAGGGTTCTTTCGAGACATGCAAATCCGGCTGAAACCAAAAGCGTGGGCAATAACTCATGAAAAGGACCATAAAACCCGAAAACGACGAGTTTTTAGGCATAACTCTCAAACATGTATCTGGTCTTAAGGTTGCTTTAAATAGCCCTAGAACCCCTAAACTGTGGGCAATAGCTCATGAAAACGGCCATAAAACGCGAGAACGGCGAGTTTCTGGTCAAATCTCTCAAACATGTCAGGGTTCTTTCGAGACATGCAAATTGAAAATCCAAACGAATAAGCGTGGGCAATAACTCATGAAAATGAACATAAAACATTAAAACTACTAGTTTTTAGGAATAACTCTCAAACATTTATCGGGTCTTAAGGTTGATTTAAGTAGCCCTAGAACAATAAAACTGTGGGAAATAGCTAATTAAAACGGCCATAAAACGCGAAAGCAGCGAGTTTACGGTCATATCTTTCCAACATGTATCGGTCGTAAGGTCATGTAAATCACCCTAGAAACCCCTAAAGCGTGGGCAATAGCTCATGAAAATGGCCATAAAACACGAAAACGTCGAGTTTTAGTCATATCTCTCAAACATGTATCGGGTCTTCGAGACATGCAAATCCAATTGGAACCAAAAACAGTGGGCAATAACTCATGAAAATGACCATAAAACAGGAAAACGACGAGTTTTTAGGCATAACTCTCAAACATGTATCGGGTCTTAAAGTCGTTGTAAATAGCCCTAGAACCCCAAAACTGTGCGCAATAGCTCATGAAAATGGCCATAAAACGCGAGAACGTCAAGTTTCTTGTCATAACTCTCAAACATGTCAGGGTTCTTTCGAGACATGCAAATCCGGTTGAAACCCAAAAAATGTGGGCAATAACTCATGAAAATGACCATAAAACACGAAAACGACGAGTTTTTAGGCATAACTCTCAAACATGTATCGGCTCTTAAGGTTGCTTTAAATAGCCCTAGAACCCCTAAACTGTGGGCAATAGCTCATGAAAACGGCCATAAAAGCAGCGAGCAGAGTTTACGGTCAAATCTCTCAAACATGTCGGGGTTCTTCGAGACATGCAAATCCGGTGAAATCGAATAAGCGTGGGCAATAACTCATGAAAATGACCATAAAACACGAAAGCACGAGTTTTAGGCATAACTCTCAAACATGTATTGGATCTTAAGGTTGCTTTAAATAGCCCTAGAACCATAAAAGCGTAGGCAATAGCTCATGAAAGCGACCATAAAACGAAACCCGACGAGTTTCTGGTCATATCTTTCCAACATGTATCAGGTCGGAAGGTCACTGTAAATCGCCCTAGAACCCCTAAACTGTGGGCAATAGCTCATGAAATAGGCCATAAAACGCGAGAACGGCGAGTTTCTGGTCATAACTCTCAAACATGTCAGGGTTCTTTCGAGACATGCAAATCCGGCTGAAACCCAAAAATTGTGGGCAATAACTCATGAAAATGACCATAAAACATGAAAACAACGAGTTTTTAGGCATAACTCTCAAACATGTATCGGTTCTTAAGGTTGCTTTAAGTAGCCCTAGAACCATAAAACTGTGGGCAATAGCTCATGAAAACGGCCATAAAAGCAGCGAGCAGCGAGTTTCTGGTCATCTCTTTCCAACATGTATCAAGTCAGAACGTCACTGTAAATCGCCCTAGAGCCCCTAAACAGTGGGCAATAGCTCATGAAAATGGCCATAAAACACGAAAAGTACGAGTTTTTATTCATATATCTCAAAAATGTAACGGGTCTTATAGGCCTTGCAAATCCAATTGGAACCAAAAACTGTGGGCAATAACTCATAAAAACGTCCATAAACACGAAAAAGACGAGTTTTTAGGCATAACTCTCAAACATGTATCGGGTCTTAAAGTCATTGTAAATCGCCCTAGAACCCCAAAACTGTGGGCAATAGCTCATGAAAACGGCCATAAAACGCGAGAACGTCGAGTTTCTGGTCATATCTCTCAAACATGTCAGGGTTCTTTCGAGACATGCAAATCCGGCTGAAACCCAAAAACTGTGGGCAATAACTCATGAAAATGACCATAAAACACGAAAACGACGAGTTTTTAGGCATAACTCTCAAACATGTATCGGCTCTTAAGGTTGCTTTAAATAGCCCTAGAACCCCTAAACTGTGGGCAATAGCTCATGAAAACGGCCATAAAACGCGAGAACGGCGAGTTTCTGGTCAAATCTCTCAAACATGTCAGGGTTCTTTCGAGACATGCAAATCCGGCTGAAATCGAATAACTGTGGGCAATAACTCATGAAAATGACCATAAAAGCAGCGAGTTTTTAGGCATAACTCTCAAACATGTATCGGGTCTTAAGGTTGCTTTAAATAGCCCTAGAACCATAAAACTGTGGGCAATAGCTCATGAAAACGGCCATAAAACGCGAAACCGACGAGTTTCTGGTCATATCTTTCCAACATGTATCAGGTCGTAAGGTCACTGTAAATCACCCTAGAACCCCTAAACTGTGGGCAATAGCTCATGAAAACGGCCATAAAACACGAGAACGGCGAGTTTCTGGTCATATCTCTCAAACATGTCGTGAGTTCTTCGAGACATGCAAATCCGGTGAAACCAAAAGCGGGCAATAACTCATGAAAATGACCATAAAACATGAAAACGACGAGTTTTTAGGCATAACTCTCAAACATGTATCGGGTCTTAAGGTTGCTTTAAGTAGCCCTAGAACCATAAAGCGTAGGCAATAGCTCATGAAAACGGCCATAAAAGCGAGCAGCGAGTTTACGGTCATATCTTTCTAACATGTATCGGTCGAGACATGTAAATCGCCTAGAACCCCTAAAGCGTGGCAATAGCTCATGAAAATGGCCATAAAACGCGAAAGCAGCGAGTTTTTATTCATATCTCTCAAACATGTCGGGTCTTATAGGCCTTGCAAATCCAATGGAACCAAAAAGCGTGGGCAATAACTCATGAAAATGACCATAAAACGAAAAGCAGCGAGTTTTAGGCATAACTCTCAAACATGTATCGGGTCTTAAAGTCATTGTAAATGCCCTAGAACCCCAAAGCGTGGGCAATAGCTCATGAAAATGGCCATAAAAGCGAGAACAGCGAGTTTCTGGTCATATCTCTCAAACATGTCAGGGTTCTTTCGAGACATGCAAATCCGGATGAACCCAAAAACTGTGGGCAATAACTCATGAAAATGACCATAAAACACGAAAACGACGAGTTTTTAGGCATAACTCTCAAACATGTATCGGCTCTTAAGGTTGCTTTAAATAGCCCTAGAACCCCTAAACTGTGGGCAATAGCTCATGAAAACGGCAATAAAGCGAGCAGCGAGTTTACGGTCAAATCTCTCAAACATGTCAGGGTTCTTTCGAGACATGCAAATCCGGCTGAAATCGAATAACTGTGGGCAATAACTCATGAAAATGACCATAAAATACGAAAACGACGAGTTTTTAGGCATAACTCTCAAACATGTATTGGATCTTAAGGTTGCTTTAAATAGCCCTAGAACCATAAAACTGTGGGCAATAGCTCATGAAAACGACCATAAAACGCGAAACCGACGAGTTTCTGGTCATATCTTTCCAACATGTATCAGGTCGTAAGGTCACTGTAAATCACCCTAGAACCCCTAAACTGTGGGCAATAGCTCATGAAAACGGCCATAAAACACGAGAACGGCGAGTTTCTGGTCATATCTCTCAAACATGTCAGGGTTCTTTCGAGACATGCAAATCCGGCTGAAACCAAAAAACTGTGGGCAATAACTCATGAAAATGACCATAAAACATGAAAACGACGAGTTTTTAGGCATAACTCTCAAACATGTATCGGGTCTTAAGGTTGCTTTAAGTAGCCCTAGAACCATAAAATTGTGGGCAATAGCTCATGAAAACGGCCATAAAACGCGAAAACGACGAGTTTCTGGTCATCTCTTTCCAACATGTATCAAGTCGGAATGTCACTGTAAATCGCCCTAGAGCCCCTAAACAGTGGGCAATAGCTCATGAAAATGGCCATAAAACACGAAAAGTACGAGTTTCTATTCATATATCTCAAAAATGTAACGGGTCTTATAGGCCTTGCTAATCCAATTGGAACCAAAAACTGTGGGCAATAACTCATAAAAACGTCCATAAACACGAAAAGACGAGTTTTTAGGCATAACTCTCAAACATGTATCGGGTCTTAAAGTCATTGTAAATAACCCTAGAACCCCAAAAGCGTGGGCAATAGCTCATGAAAAGCGGCCATAAAAGCGAGAAGCGAGTTTACGGTCATATCTCTCAAACATGTCGGGGTTCTTCGAGACATGCAAATCCGGATGAACCCAAAAAGCTGGGCAATAGCTCATGAAATAGGCCATAAAACGCGAGAACGGCGAGTTTTTAGGCATAACTCTCAAACATGTACCGGGTCTTAAGGTTGCTTTAAATAGCCCTAGAAACATAAAACTGTGGGCAATAGCTCATGAAAACGGCCATAAAACAAGAAAACGACGAGTTTCTAGTCATATCTTTCCAACATGAATCAGGTCGGAAGGTCACTGTAAATCGGCCTAGAACCCCTAAACTGTGGGCAATAGCTCATGAAAACGGCCATAAAACGCGAGAACAGCGAGTTTCTGGTCATATCTCTCAAACATGTCAGGGTTCTTTCGAGACATGCAAATCCGGCTGAAACCCAAAAATTGTGGGCAATAACTCATGAAAGTGACCATAAAACATGAAAACGACGAGTTTTTAGGCATAACTCTCAAACATGTATCGGGTCTTAAGGTTGCTTTAAGTAGCCCTAGAACCATAAAACTGTGGGCAATAGCTCATGAAAACGGCCATAAAACACGAAAACGACGAGTTTTTAGGCATAACTCTCAAACATGTATCGGGTCTTAAAGTCATTGTAAATCGCCCTAGAACCCCAAAACTGTGGGCAATAGCTCATGAAAATGGCCATAAAACGCGAGAACGGCGAGTTTCTGGTCATATCTCTCAAACATGTCAGGGTTCTTTCGAGACATGCAAATCCGGCTGAAACCCAAAAACTGTGGGCAATAACTCATGAAAATGACCATAAAACACGAAAACGACGAGTTTTAAGGCATAACTCTCAAACATGTATCGGGTCTTAAGGTTTCTTTAAATAGCCCTAGAACCATAAAACTGTGGGCAATAGCTCATGAAAACGGCCATAAAACGCGAAAACGACGAGTTTATGGTCATATCTTTCCAACATGTATCAGGTCGTAAGGTCACTGTAAATCACCCTAGAACCCCTAAACTGTGGGCAATAGCTCATGAAAACGGCCATAAAACACGAGAACGGCGAGTTTCTGGTCATATCTCTCAAACATGTCAGGGTTCTTTCGAGACATGCAAATCCATGAAACCAAAAGCGTAGGCAATAACTCATGAAAATGACCATAAAACATAAAAGCAGCGATTTTTAAGGCATAACTCTCAAACATGTATCGGGTCTTAAGGTTGCTTTAAGTAGCCCTAGAACCATAAAACTGTGGGCAATAGCTCATGAAAACGGCCATAAAACGCGAAAACGACGAGTTTCTGGTCATCTTTTTCCAACATGTATCAGGTCGGAACGTCATTGTAAATCGCCCTAGAACCCCTAAACAGTGGGCAATAGCTCATGAAAATGGCCATAAAACACGAAAACTACGAGTTTTTAGTCATATATCTCAAAAATGTAACGGGTCTTATAGGCCTTGCAAATCCAATTGGAACCAAAAACTGTGGGCAATAACTCATAAAAACGTCCATAAACACGAAAAAGACGAGTTTTTAGGCATAACTCTCAAACATGTATCGGGTATTAAAGTCATTGTAAATCGCCCTAGAACCCCAAACTGTGGGCAATAGCTCATGAAAAGCGGCCATAAAAGCAGCGAAACGGCGTTCGTCATATCTCTCAAACATGTCGGGGTTCTTCGAGACATGCAAATCGGATGAACCAAAAAGCGTGGGCAATAACTCATGAAAATGACCATAAAACGAAAGCAGCGAGTTTTAGGCATAACTCTCAAACATGTATCAGGTCTTAAGGTTGCTTTAACTAGCCCTAGAAACATAAAACTGTGGGCAATAGCTCATGAAAACGGCCATAAAACAAGAAAACGACGAGTTTCTGGTCATATCTTTCCAACATGAATCAGGTCGGAAGGTCACTGTAAATCGGCCTAGAACCCCTAAACTGTGGGCAATAGCTCATGAAAACGGCCATAAAACGCGAGAACAGCGAGTTTCTGGTCATATCTCTCAAACATGTCAGGGTTCTTTCGAGACATGCAAATCCGGCTGAAACCAAAAATTGGGCAATAACTCATGAAAGTGACCATAAAACATGAAAAGCAGCGAGTTTTAGGCATAACTCTCAAACATGTATTGGGTCTTAAGGTTGCTTTAAATAGCCCTAGAACCATAAAACTGTGGGCAATAGCTCATGAAAAGCAGCCATAAAAGCGAAAGCAGCGAGTTTTAGGTCATATCTTTCCAACATGTATCGGGTCTTAAGGTCATTGTAAATCGCCCTAGAACCCCAAAAATGCAGGCAATAGCTCATGAAAACAGCCATAAAACGCGAAAACGACGAGTTTTTGTCATAACTCTCAAACATGTCGGGTTCTTCGAGACATGTAACCAATTGAAACCCAAAAAGCGTGGGCAATAACTCATGAAAATGACCATAAAACACGAAAGCAGCGAGTTTTAGGCATAACTCTCAAACATGTATCGTCTCTTAAGGTTGCTTTAAATAGCCCTAGAACCCCTAAACTGTGGGCAATAGCTCATGAAAACAGCCATAAAACGCGAGAACGGCGAGTTTCTGGTCATATCTCTCAAACATGTCAGGGTTCTTTCGAGACATGCAAATCCGGCTGAAATCGAATAACTGTGGGCAATAACTCATGAAAATGACCATAAAACATGAAAACGACGAGTTTTTAGGCATAACTCTCAAACATGTATCGGGTCTTAAGGTTGCTTTAAGTAGCCCTAGAACCATAAAACTGTGGGCAATAGCTCATGAAAAAGGCCATAAAACGCGAAAACGACGAGTTTCTGGTCATATCTTTCCAACATGTATCAGGTCGTAAGGTCACTGTAAATCACCCTAGAACCCTAAACTGTGGGCAATAGCTCATGAAAACGGCCATAAAACAAGAAAACGACGTGTTTCTGGTCATATCTTTCCAACATGAATCAGGGTTCTTCGAGACATGCAAATCCAATTGAAACCAAAAACTGTGGGCAATAACTCATGAAAATGACCATAAACACGAAAAGCAGCGAGTTTTTAGGCATAACTCTCAAACATGTATCGGGTCTTAAAGTCATTGTAAATCGCCCTAGAACCCCAAAACTGTGGGCAATAGCTCATGAAAATGGCCATAAAACGCGAGAACGTCAAGTTTCTTGTCATAACTCTCAAACATGTCAGGGTTCTTTCGAGACATGCAAATCCGGCTGAAACCCAAAAACTGTGGGCAATAACTCATGAAAATGACCATAAAACACGAAAACGACGAGTTTTTAGGCATAACTCTCAAACATGTATCGGCTCTTAAGGTTGCTTTAAATAGCCCTAGAACCCCTAAACTGTGGGCAATAGCTCATGAAAACGGCCATAAAACGCGAGAACGGCGAGTTTCTGGTCAAATCTCTCAAACATGTCAGGGTTCTTTCGAGACATGCAAATCCGGCTGAAATCGAATAACTGTGGGCAATAACTCATGAAAATGACCATAAAATACGAAAACGACGAGTTTTTAGGCATAACTCTCAAACATGTATCGGGTCTTAAGGTTGCTTTAAATAGCCCTGTGGGCAATAGCTCATGAAAAGCGACCATAAAACGAAAGCAACGAGTTTTAGGTCATATCTTTCCAACATGTATCGGTCGTAAGGTCATTGTAAATCACCCTAGAACCCCTAAGCGTGGGCAATAGCTCATGAAAAGCGGCCATAAAACGAGAACGGCGAGTTTACGGTCATATCTCTCAAACATGTCGGGGTTCTTCGAGACATGCAAATCCGGCTGAAACCCAAAAGCGTGGGCAATAACTCATGAAAATGACCATAAAACATGAAAGCAGCGAGTTTTAGGCATAACTCTCAAACATGTATCGGGTCTTAAGGTTGCTTTAAGTAGCCCTAGAACCATAAAAGCGTGGGCAATAGCTCATGAAAGCGGCCATAAAAGCGAAAGCAGCGAGTTTACGGTCATCTCTTTCCAACATGTATCAAGTCGAGTCACTGTAAATCGCCCTAGAGCCCATAAACAGTGGGCAATAGCTCATGAAAATGGCCATAAAACACGAAAACGAGTTTTTATTCATATATCTCAAAAATGTAGCAGGTCTTATAGGCCTTGCAAATCATTGGAACCAAAAACTGGGCAATAACTCATAAAAGCGTCCATAAACACGAAAGAGCGAGTTTTAGGCATAACTCTCAAACATGTATCGGGTCTTAAAGTCATTGTAAATCGCCCTAGAACCCCAAAGCGTGGGCAATAGCTCATGAAAAGCGGCCATAAAAGCACGAGCGTCGAGTTTACGGTCATATCTCTCAAACATGTCGGGGTTCTTCGAGACATGCAAATCCGGTGAAACCCAAAAAGCGTGGGCAATAACTCATGAAAATGACCATAAAACACAGCAGACGAGTTTTAGGCATAACTCTCAAACATGTATCGGGTCTTAAGGTTGCTTTAAATAGCCCTAGAACCCTAAAAGCGTAGGCAATAGCTCATGAAAGCGGCCATAAAAGCAGCGAAACAGCGAGTTTACGGTCAAATCTCTCAAACATGTCGTGGTTCTTCGAGACATGCAAATCCGGTCAACTGAATAAGCATGGGCAATAACTCATGAAAATGACCATAAAACACGAAAGCAGAGTTTTTAGGCATAACTCTCAAACATGTATTGGGTCTTAAGGTTGCTTTAAATAGCCCTAGAACCATAAAAGCTGTGGGCAATAGCTCATAAGCGGCCATAAAACGAAAAAGCGAGTTTCTGGTCATATCTTTCCAACATGTATCAGGTCGTAAGGTCACTGTAAATCACCCTAGAACCCCTAAACTGTGGGCAATAGCTCATGAAAACGGCCATAAAACACGAGAACGGCGAGTTTCTGGTCATATCTCTCAAACATGTCAGGGTTCTTTCGAGACATGCAAATCCGGCTGAAACCCAAAAACTGTGGGCAATAACTCATGAAAACGGCCATAAAACACGAAAAGCAGCGAGTTTTAGGCATCACTCTCAAACATTTAGGGGGTCTTATGGTTGATTTAAGTCGCCCTAGAACCATAAAATTTTGGGCAATAGCTAATGAAAACGGCCATAAAACGCGAAAACGACGAGTTTCTGGTCATATCTTTCCAACAGTATCAAGTCGGAATGTCACTGTAAATCGCCCTAGAGCCCCTAAAGCGTGGGCAATAGCTCATGAAAATGGCCATAAAACGCGAGCAACGAGTTTTAGTCATATCTCTCAAACATGTCGGGTTCTTCGAGACATGCAAATCAATTGGAACCAAAAACTGTGGGCAATAACTCATGAAAGTGACCATAAAACATGAAAACGACGAGTTTTTAGGCATAACTCTCAAACATGTATCGGGTCTTAAAGTCATTGTAAATCGCCCTAGAACCCCAAAACTGTGGGCAATAGCTCATGAAAACGGCCATAAAAGCAGCGAGCGTCAAGTTTCTTGTCATAACTCTCAAACATGTCGGGGTTCTTCGAGACATGCAAATCCGGTGAAACCAAAAGCGTAGGCAATAACTCATGAAAATGACCATAAAACACGAAAAGCGAGTTTTAGGCATAACTCTCAAACATGTATCGGGTCTTAAGGTTGCTTTAAATAGCCCTAGAACCCTAAAAGCGTGGGCAATAGCTCATGAAAAGCGGCCATAAAAGCGAAAGCGGCGAGTTTTTACGGTCAAATCTCTCAAACATGTCGGGGTTCTTTCGAGACATGCAAATCCCCTGAAATCGAATAACGTGGGCAATAACTCATGAAAATGACCATAAAACAAACGACGAGTTTTTTGGCATTACTCTCATAAATGTATCGGGTCTTTAGTTTGCTTTAAGTAGCCATAGAACCATAAAACTGTAGGCAATAGCTCATGAAAACGGCCATAAAACGCGAAAAGCAGCGAGGTTTTAGGTCATATCTTTCCAACATGTATCAGGTCGGAATGTCATTGTAAATCGCCCTGTAACCCCTAAACTGTGGGCAATAGCTCTTGAAAATGTCCATAAAACACGAAAGTACGAGTTTCTATTCATATATCTCAAACATGTAGGGGTTCTTATAGACATGCAAATCAATTGGAACCAAAAGCGTAGGCAATAACTCATGAAAATGACCATAAAACACGAAAACGACGAGTTTTTAGGCATAACTCTCAAACATGTATCGGCTCTTTAGGTTGCTTTAAATAGCCCTAGAACCCCTAAACTGTGGGCAATAGCTCATGAAAACGGCCATAAAACGCGAGAACGGCGAGTTTCTGGTCATATCTCTCAAACATGTCAGGGTTCTTTCGAGACATGCAAATCCGATGAACCCAAAAGCGTGGGCAATAACTCATGAAAATGACCATAAAACACGAAAAGCAGCGAGTTTTAGGCATAACTCTCAAACATGTACGGGTCTTAAGGTTGCTTTAAATAGCCCTAGAAACATAAAAGCGTGGGCAATAGCTCATGAAAAGCCATAAAACAAAAAAGCGAGTTTCTGGTCATATCTTTCCAACATGAATCAGGTCGGAAGGTCACTGTAAATCGGCCTAGAACCCCTAAACTGTGGGCAATAGCTCATGAAAACGGCCATAAAACGCGAGAACGGCGAGTTTCTGGTCATATCTCTCAAACATGTCAGGGTTCTTTCGAGACATGCAAATCCTTTGAAACCAAAATTGTGGGCAATAACTCATGAAAATGACCATAAAACGAAAGCAGCGAGTTTTAGGCATAACTCTAAAACATGTATCGGGTCTTAAGGTTGCTTTAAATAGCCCTAGAACCATAAAAGCGTAAAATAGCTCATGAAAAGCGGCCATAAAAAGCGAAAAGCAGCGAGTTTTAGGTCATATCTTTCCAACATGTATCGGTCGTAAGGTCATTGTAAATCACCCTAGAACCCCTAAGCGTGGGCAATAGCTCATGAAAAGGCCATAAAACCATAAAACACGAAACGGCGAGTTTGGTCATATCTCTCAAACATGTCGGGGTTCTTCGAGACATGCAAATCCATTTGAAACCCAAAAACTGTGGGCAATAACTCATGAAAATGACCATAAAACATGAAAACGACGAGTTTTTAGGCATAACTCTCAAACATGTATCGGGTCTTAAGGTTGCTTTAAGTAGCCCTAGAACCATAAAACTGTGGGCAATAGCTCATGAAAACGGCCATAAAACGCGAAAACGACGAGTTTCTGGTCATCTCTTTCCAACATGTATCAAGTCGGAACGTCACTGTAAATCGCCCTAGAGCCCCTAAACAGTGGGCAATAGCTCATGAAAATAGCCATAAAACACGAAAAGTACGAGTTTCTATTCATATATCTCAAAAATGTAACGGGTCTTATAGGCCTTGCAAATCCAATTGGAACCAAAAACTGTGGGCAATAACTCATAAAAACGTCCATAAACACGAAAAGACGAGTTTTTAGGCATAACTCTCAAACATGTATCGGGTCTTAAAGTCATTGTAAATCGCCCTAGAACCCCAAAACTGTGGGCAATAGCTCATGAAAACGGCCATAAAACGCGAGAACGGCGAGTTTCTGGTCATATCTCTCAAACATGTCAGGGTTCTTTCGAGACATGCAAATCCGGATGAACCCAAAAACTGTGGGCAATAACTCATGAAAATGACCATAAAACACGAAAACGACGAGTTTTTAGGCATAACTCTCAAACATGTACCGGGTCTTAAGGTTGCTTTAAATAGCCCTAGAAACATAAAACTGTGGGCAATAGCTCATGAAAACGGCCATAAAACAAGAAAACGACGAGTTTCTGGTCATATCTTTCCAACATGAATCAGGTCGGAAGGTCACTGTAAATCGGCCTAGAACCCCTAAACTGTGGGCAATAGCTCATGAAAACGGCCATAAAACGCGAGAACAGCGAGTTTCTGGTCATATCTCTCAAACATGTCAGGGTTCTTTCGAGACATGCAAATCCGGCTGAAACCCAAAAACTGTGGGCAATAACTCATGAAAGTGACCATAAAACATGAAAACGACGAGTTTTTAGGCATAACTCTCAAACATGTATCGGGTCTTAAGGTTGCTTTAAGTAGCCCTAGAACCATAAAACTGTGGGCAATAGCTCATGAAAACGGCCATAAAACGCGAAAACAACGAGTTTCTGGTCATATCTTTCCAACATGTATTGGATCTTAAGGTCATTGTAAATAGCCCTAGAACCATAAAACTGTGGGCAATAGCTCATGAAAGCGACCATAAAACGCGAACCGCGAGTTTTGGTCATATCTCTCAAACATGTCGGTTCTTCGAGACATGCAAATCACCCTAGAAACCCTAAAGCGTGGGCAATAGCTCATGAAAATGACCATAAAACACGAAAGCAGCGAGTTTTAGTCATATCTCTCAAACATGTCGGGTCTTCGAGACATGCAAATCCGAACCCAAAAACTGTGGGCAATAACTCATGAAAATGACCATAAAACATGAAAACGACGAGTTTTTAGGCATAACTCTCAAACATGTATCGGGTCTTAAGGTTGCTTTAAGTAGCCCTAGAACCATAAAAAGTGGGCAATAGATCATGAAAACGGCCATAAAACGCGAAAACGGCGAGTTTCTGGTCATCTCTTTCCAACATGTAACAAGTCGGAACGTCACTGTAAATCGCCCTAGAGCCCCTAAACAGTGGGCAATAGCTCATGAAAATGGCCATAAAACACGAGAACGGCGAGTTTCTATTCATATATCTCAAAAATGTAACGGGTCTTATAGGCCTTGCTAATCCAATTGGAACCAAAAACTGTGGGCAATAACTCATAAAAACGTCCATAAACACGAAAAGACGAGTTTTTAGGCATAACTCTCAAACATGTATCGGGTCTTAAAGTCATTGTAAATCGCCCTAGAACCCCAAAACTGTGGGCAATAGCTCATGAAAACGGCCATAAAACGCGAGAACGGCGAGTTTCTGGTCATATCTCTCAAACATGTCAGGGTTCTTTCGAGACATGCAAATCCGGTGAAACCCAAAAGCGTGGGCAATAACTCATGAAAATGACCATAAAACACGAAAAGCAGCGAGTTTTTAGGCATAACTCTCAAACATGTATGGGTCTTAAGGTTGCTTTAAATAGCCCTAGAAACATAAAAGCGTAGGCAATAGCTCATAAAGCGGCCATAAAACAAAAGCAGCGAGTTTACGGTCATATCTTTCCAACATGAATCGGTCGGAAGGTCATTGTAAATCGCCTAGAACCCCTAAAGCGTGGGCAATAGCTCATGAAAAGCAGCCATAAAACGCGAAACAGCGAGTTTGGTCATATATCTCAAACATGTCGGGTTCTTGAGACATGCAAATCAGTGAAACCAAAAATTGTGGGCAATAACTCATGAAAGTGACCATAAAAAATGAAAACAACGAGTTTTTAGGCATAACTCTCAAACATGTATCGGGTCTTAAGGTTGCTTTAAGTAGCCCTAGAACCATAAAGCGTGGGCAATAGCTCATGAAAAGCGGCCATAAAAGCGAAAGCAGCGAGTTTACGGTCATAACTCTCAAACATGTATCGGTCTTAAAGTCATTGTAAATCGCCCTAGAACCCTAAGCGTGGGCAATAGCTCATGAAAATGGCCATAAAAGCGAAACGTCGAGTTTCGTCATAACTCTCAAACATGTCGAGGTTCTTTGAGACATGCAAATCCGGTGAAACCAAAAAGCGTAGGCAATAACTCATGAAAATGACCATAAAACGAAAAAGCGAGTTTTTAGGCATAACTCTCAAACATGTATCGGGTCTTAAGGTTGCTTTAAATAGCCCTAGAACCCTAAAGCGTGGGCAATAGCTCATGAAAGCGGCCATAAAAGCGAAAGCGGCGAGTTTACGGTCAAATCTCTCAAACATGTCGGGGTTCTTCGAGACATGCAAATCCGGTGAAACGAATAAGCGTGGGCAATAACTCATGAAAATGACCATAAAACAAAACGACGAGTTTTAGGCATAACTCTCAAACATGTATTGGGTCTTAAGGTTGCTTTAAATAGCCCTAGAACCATAAAGCGTGGGCAATAGCTCATGAAAGCGGCCATAAAACGAAGCAAGCGAGTTTACGGTCATATCTTTCCAACATGTATCGGTCGGAAGGTCATTGTAAATCACCCTAGAACCCTAAAGCGTGGGCAATAGCTCATGAAAAGCGGCCATAAAACGAGAACGGCGAGTTTGGTCATATCTCTCAAACATGTCGGGGTTCTTCGAGACATGCAAATCCGTGAAACCAAAAAGCGTGGGCAATAACTCATGAAAATGACCATAAAACATGAAAAGCGAGTTTTAGGCATAACTCTCAAACATGTATCGGGTCTTAAGGTTGCTTTAAGTATCCCTAGAACCATAAAACTGTGGGCAATAGCTCATGAAAGCGGCCATAAAAGCAGCGAAGCAGCGAGTTTGGTCATATCTTTCCAACATGTATCGGTCGGAAGGTCATGTAAATCGCCCTAGAACCCTAAACGGTGGGCAATAGCTCATGAAAATGGCCATAAAACACGAGCGGCGAGTTTTAGTCATATCTCTCAAACATGTCGGGTTCTTTAGACATGCAAATCCAATTGGAACCAAAAAGCGTAGGCAATAACTCATGAAAATGACCATAAACACGAAAAGCAGCGAGTTTTAGGCATAACTCTCAAACATGTATCGGGTCTTAAAGTCATTGTAAATCGCCCTAGAACCCCAAAGCGTGGGCAATAGCTCATGAAAATGGCCATAAAAGCGAAGCGTCGAGTTTCTTGTCATAACTCTCAAACATGTCGGGTTCTTCGAGACATGCAAATCCTGAAACCAAAAGCTGGGCAATAACTCATGAAAATGACCATAAAACACGAAAGCAGCGAGTTTTTAGGCATAACTCTCAAACATGTATCGGCTCTTAAGGTTGCTTTAAATAGCCCTAGAACCCTAAAGCGTGGGCAATAGCTCATGAAAGCGGCCATAAAAGCGAAACGCGAGTTTACGGTCAAATCTCTCAAACATGTGTCGAGTTCTTACGAGACATGCAAATCCGGCTGAAATCGAATAACTGTGGGCAATAACTCATGAAAATGACCATAAAATACGAAAACGACGAGTTTTTAGGCATAACTCTCAAACATGTATTGGGTCTTAAGGTTGCTTTAAATAGCCCTAGAACCATAAAGCGTGGGCAATAGCTCATGAAAAGCGACCATAAAACGCGAAAGCAAGCGAGTTTACGGTCATATCTTTCCAACATGTATCGGTCGTAAGGTCATGTAAATCACCCTAGAACCCCTAAAGCGTGGGCAATAGCTCATGAAAGCGGCCATAAAACGAGAAGCGGCGAGTTCTGGTCATATCTCTCAAACATGTCGGGGTTCTTCGAGACATGCAAATCCGGAAACCAAAAAGCGTGGGCAATAACTCATGAAAATGACCATAAAACATGAAAGCAGCGAGTTTTAGGCATAACTCTCAAACATGTATGGGTCTTAAGGTTGCTTTAAGTAGCCCTAGAACCATAAAGCGTGGGCAATAGCTCATGAAAAGCGGCCATAAAACGAAAGCAGCGAGTTTGGTCATCTCTTTCCAACATGTATCAAGTCGGAAGGTCATTGTAAATCGCCTAGAACCCTAAACGTGGGCAATAGCTCATGAAAATGGCCATAAAAACACGAAAATCGAGTTTCTATTCATATATCTCAAAAATGTAGAGGTCTTATAGGCCTTGCTAATCCAATTGGAACCAAAAACTGTGGGCAATAACTCATAAAAACGTCCATAAACACGAAAAGACGAGTTTTTAGGCATAACTCTCAAACATGTATCGGGTCTTAAAGTCATTGTAAATCGCCCTAGAACACCAAAACTGTGGGCAATAACTCATGAAAACGGCCATAAAAGCGAAACGGCGAGTTTGGTCATATCTCTCAAACATGTCGAGGTTCTTCGAGACATGCAAATCCGGATGAACCAAAACGTGGGCAATAACTCATGAAAATGACCATAAAACACGAAGCAGCGAGTTTTTAGGCATAACTCTCAAACATGTACGGGTCTTAAGGTTGCTTTAAATAGCCCTAGAAACATAAAAGCGTAGGCAATAGCTCATGAAAGCGGCCATAAAACAAAAAAGCAGCGTGTTTTACGGTCATATCTTTCCAACATGAATCAGGTCGGAAGGTCACTGTAAATCGCCTAGAACCCCTAAGCGTGGGCAATAGCTCATGAAAACGGCCATAAAACGCGAGAACAGCGAGTTTCTGGTCATATCTCTCAAACATGTCAGGGTTCTTTCGAGACATGCAAATCCGGCTGAAACCCAAAAATTGTGGGCAATAACTCATGAAAGTGACCATAAAACATGAAAACAACGAGTTTTTAGGCATAACTCTCAAACATGTATTGGGTCTTAAAGTCGTTGTAAATCGCCCTAGAACCCCAAAACTATGGGCAATAGCTCATGAAAACGGCCATAAAACAGCAGCGAGTTTACGGTCATATCTTTCCAACATGTCGGTCGGAAGGTCACTATAAATCGCCTAGAACCCCTAAAGCTGTGGGCAATAGCTCATGAAAATGGCCATAAAACGCGAAAAGCGGCGAGTTTTAGGTCATATCTCTCAAACATGTCGGGTTCTTAAGACATGCAAATCCCTTGAAACCAAAAGCGTGGGCAATAACTCATGAAAATGACCATAAAACAAAAGCAGCGAGTTTTTAGGCATAACTCTCAAACATGTATCGGGTCTTAAAGTCGTTGTAAATCGCCCTAGAACACCAAAACCGTGGGCAATAACTCATAAAAATGGCTATAAAAGCAGCGAAAACGAAGTTTCTTGTCATAACTCTCAAACATGTCGGGTTCTTCGAGACATGCAAATCGGCTGAAACCCAAAAGCGTGGGCAATAACTCATGAAAATGACCATAAAACACGAAACAGCGAGTTTTAGGCATAACTCTCAAACATGTATCGGCTCTTAAGGTTGCTTTAAATAGCCCTAGAACCCCTAAATTGTGGGCAATAGCTCATGAAAGCGGCCATAAAAGCGCGAAAGCAGCGAGTTTACGGTCATCTCTCAAACATGTCGGGTTCTTCGAGACATGCAAATCGGCTAGAACCCATAAGCGTGGGCAATAACTCATGAAAATGACCATAAAACGAAAGCAGCGAGTTTTAGGCATAACTCTCAAACATGTACTGGGTCTTAAGGTTGCTTTAAATAGCCATAGAACCATAAAAGCGTGGGCAATAGCTCATGAAAGCGACCATAAAAGCGAAACGGCGAGTTTTAGTCATATCTTTCCAACATGTATCGGTCTTAAGGTCATTGTAAATCACCTAGAACCCCTAAGCGTGGGCAATAGCTCATGAAAACGGCCATAAAAGCGAGCGGCGAGTTTCTGGTCATATCTCTCAAACATGTCTGGGTTCTTTCGAGACATGAAAATCCGGCTGAAACCCAAAAAACTGTGGGCAATAACTCATGTAAATGACCATAAAACACGAAAACGATGAGTTTTTAGGCATAACTCTCAAACATGTATCGGGTCTTAAGGTTGCTTTAAATAGCCCTAGAACCATAAAACTGTGGGCAATAGCTCATGAAAACGGCCATAAAACGCGAAAACGACGAGTTTATGGTCATATCTTTCCAACATGTATTAGGTCGGAAGGTCACTGTAAATCGCCCTAGAACCCCTAAACTATGGGCAATAGCTCATGAAAACGGCCATAAAACGCGAGAACGGCGAGTTTCTGGTCATAACTCTCAACATGTCAGGGTTCTTTCGAGACATGCAAATCCGGATGAACCAAAAACCTGTGGGCAATAACTCATGAAAATGACCATAAAACACCAAAACGACGAGTTTTTAGGCATAACTCTCAAACATGTATCGGGTCTTAATGTCTTTTTAAATCGCCCTAGAACCCCAAAACTGTGGGCAATAGCTCATGAAAACGGCCATAAAACGCGAGCAACGTCAAGTTTCTTGTCATATCTCAAACATGTCGAGTTCTTCGAGACATGCAAATCCGCTAGAAACCAAAAGCGTGGGCAATAACTCATGAAAATGACCATAAAACACGAAACGGCGAGTTTTAGGCATAACTCTCAAACAAGTACTGGGTCTTAAGGTTGCTTTAAATAGCCCTAGAACAATAAAACTGTGGGCAATAGCTCATGAAAATGACCATAAAACACGAAAGCAGCGAGTTTTAGGTCATATCTTTCAAACATGAATCGGGTCGGAAGGTCATTGTAAATCGCCCTAGAACCCCTAAAGCGTAGGCAATAGCTCATGAAAACGGCCATAAAAGCAGCGAGAACAGCGAGTTTACGGTCATATCTCTCAAACATGTCGGGGTTCTTCGAGACATGCAAATCGGCTGAAACCAAAATTGTGGGCAATAACTCATGAAAGTGACCATAAAACATGAAAGCAGCGAGTTTTAGGCATAACTCTCAAACATGTCGGGTCTTAAGGTTGCTTTAAGTAGCCCTAGAACCATAAAGCGTGGGCAATAGCTCATGAAAAGCGGCCATAAAAGCGAAAGCAGCGAGTTTACGGTCATATCTTTCCAACATGTATCGGTCGGAAGGTCACTGTAAATCGCCCTAGAACCCCTAAAGCGTGGGCAATAGCTCATGAAAAGCGGCCATAAAAGCGAGCAGCGAGTTTACGGTCATATCTCTCAAACATGTCGGGGTTCTTCGAGACATGCAAATCCTGAAACCAAAAGCGTGGGCAATAACTCATGAAAATGACCATAAAACAAAAGCAGCGAGTTTTAGGCATAACTCTCAAACATGTATCGGGTCTTAAAGGTTGCTTTAAATAGCCCTAGAACCATAAAGCGTGGGCAATAGCTCATGAAAAAGCCATAAAAGCGAAAGCAGCGAGTTTCGGTCATAACTCTCAAACATGTCGGTTCTTCGAGACATGCAAATCCCCTGAACCCAAAAAGCGTGGGCAATAGCTCATGAAAACGGCCATAAAACGCGAGAACGGCGAGTTTTTAGGCATAACTCTCAAACATGTATCGGGTCTTAAGGTTGCTTTAAATAGCCCTAGAACCCAAAAGCGTGGGCAATAGCTCATGAAAGCGGCCATAAAACGCGAAAAAGCGAGTTTTAGGTCATCTCTCAAACATGTATCGGGTCTTAAGGTCATGTAAATCGCCCTAGAACCCCAAAGCTGTGGGCAATAGCTCATGAAAATGGCCATAAAACGCGAAAGCAGCGAGTTTTAGTCATAACTCACAAACATGTCAGGGTTCTTTCGAGACATGCAAATAGCCTAGAACCATAAAAGCGTGGGCAATAACTCATGAAAATGACCATAAAACACGAAAGCAGCGAGTTTAGGCATAACTCTCAAACATGTATCGGGTCTTAAGGTTGCTTTAAATAGCCCTAGAACCCCTAAAGCGTGGGCAATAGCTCATGAAAAGCGGCCATAAAAGCGAAAGCAGCGAGTTTCGGTCATATCTCTCAAACATGTCGGGGTTCTTCGAGACATGCAAATCCGGCTGAAACCCAAAAGCGTGGGCAATAACTCATGAAAATGACCATAAAACGAAAGCAGCGACGAGTTTTAGGCATAACTCTCAAACATGTATCGGGTCTTAAGGTTGCTTTAAATCCCCTAGAACCCAAAAGCGTGGGCAATAACTCATGAAAAGCGGCCATAAAACACGAAGCGAGTTTTAGGCATAACTCTCAAACATGTATCGGTCTTAAGGTTGCTTTAAATAGCCTAGAACCCCTAAACTGTGGGCAATAGCTCATGAAAAGCGGCCATAAAAGCGAGAGCGGCGAGTTTACGGTCATATCTCTCAAACATGTCGGGGTTCTTTGAGACATGCAAATCCGGTGAAACCAAAAGCGTGGGCAATAACTCATGAAAATGACCATAAAACACGAAAAGCAGCGAGTTTTAGGCATAACTCTCAAACATGTATTGGGTCTTAAGGTTGCTTTAAATAGCCCTAGAACCATAAAAGCGTGGGCAATAGCTCATGAAAAGCGGCCATAAAACGCGAAAGCGAGTTTTGGTCATATCTTTCCAACATGTATCAAGTCGGAAGGTCATTGTAAATCACCCTAGAACCCCTAAAGCGTGGGCAATAGCTCATGAAAAGCAGCCATAAAACACGAAAGCAGCGAGTTTTAGGTCATATCTCTCAAACATGTCGGTTCTTCGAGACATGCAAATCCGGCTGAAACCAAAAGCGTGGGCAATAACTCATGAAAATGACCATAAAACACGAAAGCAGCGAGTTTTAGGCATAACTCTCAAACATGTATCGGGTCTTAAGGTTGCTTTAAATAGCCCTAGAACCATAAAGCGTGGGCAATAGCTCATGAAAACGGCCATAAAGCAGCGAAAGCAGCAGTTTACGGTCATATCTTTCCAACATGTATCGGTCGGAAGGTCATTGTAAATCCCTAGAACCCTAAAGCGTGGGCATTAGCTCATGAAAAGGGCCATAAAACACGAGAACGGCGAGTTTTTGGTCATATCTCTCAAACATGTCAGGGTTCTTTCGAGACATGAAAATCCGGTGAAACCAAAAGCGTGGGCAATAACTCATGAAAATGACCATAAAACACGAAAGCAGAGTTTTAGGCATAACTCTCAAACATGTATCGGGTCTTAAGGTTGCTTTAAATAGCCCTAGAACCATAAAGCGTGGGCAATAGCTCATGAAAAGCGGCCATAAAAAGCGAGCGGCGAGTTTACGGTCATATCTCTCAAACATGTCGGGGTTCTTCGAGACATGCAAATCCGCTGAAACCCAAAAACTGGCGATAACTCATGAAAATGACCATAAAACAAAGCAGCGAGTTTTAGGCATAACTCTCAAACATGTATCGGGTCTTAAGGTTTCTTTAAATAGCCCTAGAACCATAAAAGCGTGGGCAATAGCTCATGAAAAGCGGCCATAAAGCAGCGAAAAGCAGGTTCTGGTCATATCTTTCCAACTTGTATCGGGTCGGAAGGTCTTTGTAAATCGCCCTAGAACCCCTAAGCGTGGGCGATAGCTCATGAAAATGGCCATAAAACACGAAAACGCGAGTTTTAGTCATATATCTCAAACATGTCGGGGTTCTTTGAGACATGCAAATCAATTGGAACCAAAAAGCGTGGGCAATAACTCATGAAAATGACCATAAAACACGAAGCAGCGAGTTTTAGGCATAACTCTCAAACATGTATCGGGTCTTAAGGTTTCTTTAAATAGCCCTAGAACCCCTAAACTGTGGGCAATAGCTCATGAAAAGCGGCCATAAAAGCGAGCAGCGAGTTTACGGTCATATCTCTCAAACATGTCGGGGTTCTTTCGAGACATGCAAATCCGGCTGAAACCGAAAACTGTGGGCAATAACTCATGAAAAAGACCGTAAAACACGAAAGCAGAGTTTTAGGCATAACTCTCAAACATGTATTGGGTCTTAAGGTTGCTTTAAATAGCCCTAGAACCATAAAGCGTGGGCAATAGCTCATGAAAAGGCCATAAAACGAAGCAGCGAGTTTTGGTCATATCTTTCCAACATGTATCGGTCGGAAGGTCATAAATCACCCTAGAACCCCTAAAGCGTGGGCGATAGCTCATGAAAACGCCATAAAACGGCGAGAGTTTACGGTCATATCTCTCAAACATGTCGGGTTCTTTGAGACATGCAAATCCGGTGAAACCAAAAAGCGTGGGCAATAACTCATGAAAATGACCATAAAACATGAAAGCAGCGAGTTTTAGGCATAACTCTCAAACATGTATCGGGTCTTAAGGTTGCTTTAAATAGCCCTAGAACCATAAAAGCGTAGGCAATAGCTCATGAAAGCGGCCATAAAAGCGAAAAGCGAGTTTACGGTCATATCTTTCCAACATGTATCGGTCGAAGGTCATTGTAAATCACCCTAGAACCCTAAAGCGTGGGCAATAGCTCATGAAAATGGCCATAAAACACGAACGGCGAGTTTATTCATATCTCTCAAACATGTCGGGGTTCTTCGAGACATGCAAATCCAGTGAAACCAAAAAGCGTGGGCAATAACTCATGAAAATGACCATAAAACACGAAAGCAGCGAGTTTTAGGCATAACTCTCAAACATGTATCGGGTCTTAAGGTTGCTTTAAATAGCCCTAGAACCATAAAGCGTAGGCAATAGCTCATGAAAAGCGGCCATAAAAGCGAGCGAAGTTTCTGGTCATATCTCTCAAACATGTCGGGTTCTTCGAGACATGCAAATCCTTGAAACAAAAAGGCAATAACTCATGAAAATGACCATAAAACACGAAAGCGAGTTTTAGGCATAACTCTCAAACATGTACAGGTCTTAAGGTTGCTTTAAATAGCCCTAGAACCATAAAACTGTGGGCAATAGCTCATGAAAAGCCATAAAAAGCGAAAACGGCGAGTTTGGTCATATCTCTCAAACATGTCGGGGTTCTTCGAGACATGCAAATCCGGCTTGAACCCAAAAGCTGTGGGCAATAACTCATGAAAATGACCATAAAACACGAGCAGCGAGTTTTAGGCATAACTCTCAAACATGTATCGGGTCTTAAGGTTGCTTTAAATAGCCCTAGAACCATAAAGCGTAGGCAATAGCTCATGAAAGCGGCCATAAAAGCGAAACAGCGAGTTTACGGTCATATCTTTCCAACATGTATCAGTCGGAAGGTCATTGTAAATCGCCCTAGAACCCTAAAGCGGTGAATAGCTCATGAAAATGGCCATAAAACACGAAAACGGCGAGTTTTAGTCATATATCTCAAACATGTGGGTCTTATAGACATGCAAATCCAATTGGAACCAAAAGCGTGGGCAATAACTCATAAAAATGACCATAAAACACGAAAAGCAGCGAGTTTTAGGCATAACTCTCAAACATGTATCGGGTCTTAAGGTTGTAAATCGCCCTAGAACCCCAAAAGCGTGGGCAATAGCTCATGAAAGCGGCCATAAAAGCGAAAGCAGCGAGTTTACGGTCATATCTCTCAAACATGTCGGGTTCTTCGAGACATGCAAATCCGGATGAAACCCAAAAAACTGGGCAATAACTCATGAAAATGACCATAAAACATGAAAGCAGCGAGTTTTAGGCATAACTCTCAAACATGTATCGGGTCTTAAGGTTGCTTTAATAGCCCTAGAACCATAAAAGCGTGGGCAATAGCTCATGAAAGCAGCCATAAAACAAAAAGCGAGTTTACGGTCATATCTTTCCAACATGTATCGGTCGGAAGGTCATTGTAAATCGCCCTAGAACCCCTAAGCGTGGGCAATAGCTCATGAAAATGGCCATAAAAGCGAGAACGCGAGTTTTGGTCATATATCTCTCAAACATGTCGGGTTCTTTACATGCCTTGCAAATCCATTGGAACCAAAAACTGTGGGCGATAACTCATAAAATGGCCATAAACACGAAAAAGACGAGTTTTTAGGCATAACTCTCAAACATGTATCGGGTCTTAAAGTCGTTGTAAATCGCCCTAGAACCCCTAAACTGTGGGCAATAGCTCATGAAAACGGCCATAAAACGCGAGAACGGCGAGTTTCTGGTCATAACTCTCAAACATGTCAGGGTTCTTTCGAGACATGCAAATCCGGCTGAAACCCAAAAATTGTGGGCAATAACTCATGAAAATGACCATAAAACATGAAAACAACGAGTTTTTAGGCATAACTCTCAAACATGTATCGGTTCTTAAGGTTGCTTTAAGTAGCCCTAGAACCATAAAACTGTGGGCAATAGCTCATGAAAACGGCCATAAAACGCGAAAGCAGCGAGTTTGGTCATATCTCTTCCAACATGTATCGGTCGAAGGTCATTGTAAATCGCCCTAGAGCCCCTGAACTGTGGGCAATAGCTCATGAAAATGTCCATAAAACACGAAAAGCGAGTTTATTCATATCTCAAACATGTAATGGTTCTTATAGACATGCAAATCAATTGGAACCAAAAACTATGGGCAATAACTCATGAAAATGACCATAAACACGAAAAGCAGCGAGTTTTAGGCATAACTCTCAAACATGTATCGGGTCTTAAAGGTTGCTTTAAATAGCCCTAGAACCATAAAGCGTGGGCAATAGCTCATGAAAAGCGGCCATAAAAGCAGCAGCAGCGAGTTTACAGTCATATCTTTCAACATGTATCGGTCGGAAGGTCATTGTAAATCGCCCTAGAACCCTAAACGTGGGCAATAGCTCATGAAAATGGCCATAAAAGCGAGAACGGCGAGTTTTCGTCATATCTCTCAAACATGTCGGGGTTCTTCGAGACATACAAATCCAATTGAAACCAAAAAACTAGGCAATAACTCATGAAAATGACCATAAAACACGAAAAAGCGAGTTTTAGGCATAACTCTCAAACAAGTATCGGGTCTTAAGGTTGCTTTAAATAGCCCTAGAACCATAAAACTATGGGCAATAGCTCATAAACAGCCATAAAAGCGACGTTTACGGTCATATCTTTCCAACATGTTCGGAAGGTCATTGTAAATCCCTAGAACCCCTAAAGCGTGGGCAATAGCTCATGAAAAGCCATAAAAGCGAGCGGCGAGTTTGGTCATATCTCTCAAACATGTCGGGGTTCTTCGAGACATGCAAATCGGCTGAAACCAAAAAGCTGGGCAATAACTCATGAAAATGACCATAAAACACGAAAGCGAGTTTTAGGCATAACTCTCAAACATGTATCGGGTCTTAAGGTTGCTTTAAATAGCCCTAGAACCATAAAAGCTATGGGCAATAGCTCATGAAAGCGGCCATAAAAGCGAAAGCAGCGAGTTTACGGTCATATCTTTCCAACATGTATCGGTCGGAAGGTCACATAAATCGCCCTAGAACCCCTAAAATTTGGGCAATAGCTCATGAAATAGGCCATAAAACGCGAGAACGGCGATTTTCTGGTCATAACTCTCAAACATGTCAGGGTTCTTTCGAGACATGCAAATCCGGCTGAAACCAAAAAACTGTGGGCAATAACTCATGAAAATGACCATAAAACATGAAAACGACGAGTTTTTAGGCATAACTCTCAAACATGTATCGGGTCTTAAGGTTGCTTTAAGTAGCCCTAGAACCATAAAAGCGTAGGCAATAGCTCATGAAAACGGCCATAAAAGCGAAAGCAGCGAGTTTACGGTCATATCTTTCCAACATGTATCGGTCGAACGTCATTGTAAATCGCCCTAGAACCCTAAAGCATTGGGAAATAGCTCATGATAATGACCATAAAACACGAAAACTACGAGTTTTTAGTCATATATCTCAAAAATGTAACGGGTCTTATAGGCCTTGCAAATCCAATTGGAACCAAAAACTGTGGGCAATAACTCATAAAAACGTCCATAAGCACGAAAAAGAAGAGTTTTTAGGCATAACTCTCAAACATGTATCGGTCTTAAAGTCATTGTAAATCGCCCTAGAACCCCAAAACTGTGGGCAATAGCTCATGAAAACGGCCATAAAACGCGAGAACGGCGAGTTTCTGGTCATATCTTTCCAACATGTCGGGGTTCTTCGAGACATGCAAATCGGGCTAAAACCAAAAAACTGTGGGCAATAACTAATGAAAATGACCATAAAACCCGAAAACGACGAGTTTTAGGCATAACTCTCAAACATGTACCGGGTCTTAAGGTTGCTTTAAATAGCCATAGAACCATAAAACGTGGGCAATAGCTCATGAAAGCGGCCATAAAACGCGAAAAGCGAGTTTGGTCATATCTTTCCAACATGTATCGGTCGGAAGGTCATTGTAAATCGCCTAGAACCCCTAAGCGGGCAATAGCTCATGAAAACGCCATAAAAGCGAGAACGGCGAGTTTCCGGTCATATCTCTCAAACATGTCGGGGTTCTTCGAGACATGCAAATCCGAAACCAAAAAGCGTGGGCAATAACTCATGAAAGTGACCATAAAACATGAAAAACGAGTTTTAGGCATAACTCTCAAACATGTATCGGGTCTTAAAGTTGCTTTAAATAGCCCTAGAACCATAAAAGCGTGGGCAATAGCTCATGAAAACGGCCATAAAAGCGAAAACAGCCTTTTACGGTCATATCTTTCCAACATGTATCAGTCGGAAGGTCATTGTAAATCGCCCTAGAACCCCTAAAGCAAAGGCAATAGCTCATGAAAACGGCCATAAAACGCGAGAACGAAGTTTTATTCATATCTCTCAAACATGTCGTGGTTCTTCGAGACATGCAAATCCGGATGAACCCAAAAAACTGTGGGCAATAACTCATGAAAATGACCATAAAACACGAAAACGTCGAGTTTTAGGCATAACTCTCAAACATGTATCGGGTCTTAAGGTTGCTTTAAATAGCCCTAGAACCATAAAACTGTGGGCAATAGCTCATGAAAACGGCCATAAAACGCGAAAACGACGATTTTCTGGTCATATCTTTCCAACATGTATCAGGTCGGAAGGTCATTGTAAATCGCCCTAGAAACATAAACAGTGGGCAATAGCTCATGAAAACGGCCATAAAATGCGAGAACGGCGAGTTTCTGGTCATATCTCTCAAACATGTCAGGGTTCTTTCGAGACATGCAAATCCGGCTGAAACCCAAAAACTATGGGCAATAACTTATGAAAATGACCATAAAACACGAAGCAGCGAGTTTTAGGCATAACTCTCAAACATGTATCGGGTCTTAAGGTTGCTTTAAATAGCCCTAGAACCATAAAAGGCAATAGCTCATGAAAACGGCCATAAAACCCTAAATGGGCAATAGCTCATGAAAACGCCATAAAACGCGAGCAGCGAGTTTGGTCATATCTCTCAAACATGTCGTGGTTCTTTCGAGACATGCAAATCAACGAAACCCAAAAGCGTGGGCAATAACTCATGAAAGTGACCATAAAACATGAAAAGCACGAGTTTTAGGCATAACTCTCAAACATGTACGGGTCTTAAGGTTGCTTTAAATAGCCCTAGAACCATAAAACGTGGGCAATAGCTCATGAAAACGCCATAAAAGCGAAAGCAGCGGTTTCTGGTCATCTCTTTCCAACATGTATCAAGTCGGAACGTCACTGTAAATCGCCCTAGAACCCCTAAACAGTGGGCAATAGCTCATGAAAATGGCCATAAAACACGAAAACTACGAGTTTTTAGTCATATATCTCAAAAATGTAACGGGTCTTATAGGCCTTGCAAATCCAATTGGAACCAAAAACTATGGGCAATAACTCATAAAAACGTCCATAAACACGAAAAAGACGAGTTTTTAGGCATAACTCTCAAACATGTATCGGGTCTTAAAGTCATTGTAAATCGCCCTAGAACCCCAAAACTGTGGGCAATAGCTCATGAAAACGGCCATAAAACGCGAGAACGGCGAGTTTCTGGTCATATCTCTCAAACATGTCAGGGTTCTTTCGAGACATGCAAATCCGGCTGAAACCCAAAAACTGTGGGCAATAACTCATGAAAATGACCATAAAACCGGAACACGACGAGTTTTTAGGCATAACTCTCAAACATGTACGGTCTTAAGGTTGCTTTTAAATAGCCCTAGAACCATAAACTGGGCAATAGCTCATGAAAACGCCATAAAAAACAAGAAACGACGAGTTTACGGTCATATCTTTCCAACATGTATCGGTCAAGGTCATTAAATCGCCTAGAACCCTAAACAAGGCAATAGCTCATGAAAACGCCATAAACGCGAGAACGGCGAGTTTATGGTCATATCTCTCAAACATGTCAGGGTTCTTTCGAGACATGCAAATCCGGCTGAAACCCAAAAACTGTGGGCAATAACTCATGAAAATGACCATAAAACACGAAAACGACGAGTTTTTAGGCATAACTCTCAAACATGTATCGGGTCTTAAGGTTGCTTTAAATAGCCCTAGAACCATAAAACTGTGGGCAATAGCTCAATCGCCCTAGAACCCCTAAACAGTGGGCAATAGCTCATGAAAACGGCCATAAAACGCGAGAACGGCGAGTTTTTGGTCATATCTCTCAAACATGTCAGGGTTCTTTCGAGACATGAAAATCCGGCTGAAACCCAAAAACTATGGGCAATAACTCATGAAAATGACCATAAAACATGAAAACGACGAGTTTTTAGGCATAACTCTCAAACATGTATCGGGTCTTAAGGTTGCTTTAAGTAGCCCTAGAACCATAAAACTGTGGGCAATAGCTCATGAAAACGACGAGTTTCTGGTCATATCTTTCCAACATGTATCAGGTCGGAAGGTCACTGTAAATCGGCCTAGAACCCCTAAACTGTGGGCAATAGCTCATGAAAACGGCCATAAAACGCGAGAACGGCGAAGCCGTCATATCTCTCAAACATGTCGTGGTTCTTTCGAGACATGCAAATCCGAATGAACCCAAAAACTATGGGCAATAACTCATGAAAATGACCATAAAACACGAAAACGACGAGTTTTTAGGCATAACTCTCAAACATGTACCAGGTCTTAAGGTTGCTTTAAATAGCCCTAGAACCATAAAACTGTGGGCAATAGCTCATGAAAACGGCCATAAAACGCGAAAACGACGAGTTTCTGGTCATATCTTTCCAACATGTATCAGGTCGGAAGGTCACTGTAAATCGCCCTAGAACCCCTAAACTGTGGGCAATAGCTCATGAAAACGGCCATAAAACGCGAGAACGGCGAGA
Source organism: Avena insularis (assembly GCA_023614405.1). Classification (NCBI taxonomy): domain Eukaryota; kingdom Viridiplantae; phylum Streptophyta; class Magnoliopsida; order Poales; family Poaceae; genus Avena; species Avena insularis. Next base: position 31,745,402 of record CM042697.1, on the reverse strand, counting down.
GTGGGTGGTCATATCTCTCAAACATGTCTGGGTTCTTTCGAGACATGCAAATCCGGCTGAAACCCAAAAACTGTGGGCAATAACTCATGAAAATGACCATAAAACACGAAAACGACGAGTTTTTAGGCATAACTCTCAAACATGTATCGGGTCTTAAGGTTGCTTTAAATAGCCCTAGAACCATAAAACTGTGGGCAATAGCTCATGAAAACGACGAGTTTCTGGTCATATCTTTCCAACATGTATCGTCGGAAGGTCATTAAATCGCCCTAGAACCCATAAACAGTGGCAATAGCTCATGAAAACGGCCATAAAACGCGAGAACGGCGAAGCTGGTCATATCTCAAACATTTCAGGGTTCTTTCGAGACATGCAAATCCGGCTGAAACCCAAAAACTATGGGAAATAACTCATGAAAATGACCATAAAACATGAAAAGGACGAGTTTTTAGGCATAACTCTTAAACATGTATTGGGTCTTAAGGTTGATTTAAATAGCCCTAGAACCATAAAACTATGGGCAATAGCTCATGAAAACGGCCATAAACGCGAAAACGAAGTTTCGGTCATATCTTTCCAACATGTATCATATCTCTCAAACATGTCGGGTCTTGCAAATCCAATTGAAACCCAAAACTATGGGCAAGAACTCATGAAAATGACCATAAACACGAAAACGACGAAGTTTTTAGGCATAACTCTCAAACAAGTATCGGGTCTTAAGGTGATTTAAATAGCCCTAGAACCATAAACTATGGGCAATAGCTCATGAAAACGGCCATAAACGCGAGAACGGCGAAGTTTCGGTCATATCTCTCAAACATGTGGTTCTTCGAGACATGCAAATCCGGCTGAAACCCAAAAACTGGGCAATAACTCATGAAAATGACCATAAACACGAAAACGACTAGTTTTTAGGCATAACTCTCAAACAAGTACGGGTCTTAAGGTTGCTTAAATAGCCCTAGAACCATAAAACTGTAGGCAATAGCTCATGAAAACGGCCATAAAACGCGAGTTTACGGTCATATGGGCAATAGCTCATGAAAATGGCCATAAAAACACGAGAACGGCGAAGTTTTGGTCATATATCTCAAACATGTCGGTTCTTATAGACATGCAAATCCAATGAACCAAAAAACTATGGGCAGAACTCATGAAAATGACCATAAAACACGAAAACGACGAGCTTTTAGGCATAACTCTCAAACATGTATCGGGTCTTAAGGTCATTGTAAATCGCCCTAGAACCATAAAACTGTGGGCAATAGCTCATGAAAACGGCCATAAAACGCGAGAACGGCGAGTTTCTGGTCATATCTCTCAAACATGTCAGGGTTCTTTCGAGACATGCAAATCCGGCTGAAACCCAAAAAACTGTGGGCAATAACTCATGAAAATGACCATAAAACACGAAAACGACGAGTTTTTAGGCATAACTCTCAAACATGTATCGGGTCTTAAGGTTGCTTTAAATAGCCCTAGAACCATAAAACTGTGGGCAATAGCTCATGAAAACGACCATAAAACAAGAAAACGACGAGTTTCTGGTCATATCTTTCCAACATGTATCAGGTCGGAAGGTCACTGTAAATCGCCCTAGAACCCCTAAACTGTGGGCAGTAGCTCATGAAAACGGCCATAAAACGCGAGAACGGCGAGTTTCTGGTCATATCTCTCAAACATGTCTGGGTTCTTTCGAGACATGCAAATCCGGCTGAAACCCAAAAACTGTGGGCAATAACTCATGAAAATGACCATAAAACACGAAAACGACGAGTTTTTAGGCATAACTCTCAAACAAGTACCGGGTCTTAAGGTTGCTTTAAATAGCCCTAGAACCATAAAACTGTGGGCAATAGCTCATGAAAACGGCCATAAAACGCGAAAACGACGATTTTCTGGTCATATCTTTCCAACATGTATCAGGTCGGAAGGTCATTGTAAATCGCCCTAGAACCCCTAAACAGTGGGCAGTAGCTCATGAAAACGGCCATAAAACGCGAGAACGGCGAGTTTCTGGTCATATCTCTCAAACATGTCAGGGTTCTTTCGAGACATGCAAATCCGGCTGAAACCCAAAAACTGTGGGCAATAACTCATGAAAATGACCATAAAACACGAAAACGACGAGTTTTTAGGCATAACTCTCAAACAAGTATCGGGTCTTAAGGTTGCTTTAAATAGCCCTAGAACCATAAAACTATGGGCAATAGCTCATGAAAACGGCCATAAAAAGCGAAAACGACGAAGCTTTAGGTCATATCTCTCAAACATGTCGGGTCTTGAGTTGAAATAGCCTAGAACCCCTAAACAGTGGGCAATAGCTCATGAAAACGGCCATAAAACGCGAGAACGGAGAGTTTCTGGTCATATCTCTCAAACATGTCAGGGTTCTTTCGAGACATGCAAATCCGTGAAACCCAAAAACTGGGCAATAACTCATGAAAATGACCATAAAACACAAAACGACTAGTTTTAGGCATAACTCTCAAACAAGTACGGGTCTTAAGGTTGCTTTAAATAGCCTAGAACCATAAAACTGGGGCAATAGCTCATGAAAACGGCCATAAAACGCGAAACGACGTTCGGTCATATCTTTACAAAATGTATCATGTCGAAAGTTCATTGTAAATCGCCATAGAACCCCTAAACAGTGGGCAGTAGCTAATGAAAACGGCCATAAAACGCGAGAACGGCGAGTTTCCGGTCATATCTCTCAATCATGTCAGGGTTCTTTCGAGACATGCAAATCTGGCTGAAACCCAAAAACTGTGGGCAATAACTCATGAAAATGACCATAAAACATGAAAACGACGAGTTTTTAGGCATAACTCTCAAACAAGTACCGGGTCTTATGTTTGCTTTAAATAGCCCTAGAACCATAAAACTGTGGGCAATAGCTCATGAAAACGGCCATAAAACGCGAAAACGACGAGTTTTTGGTCATATATTTCCAACATGTATCGCCCGGAGGTCATTGTAAATCGCCCTAGAACCCCTAAACAAAGGGCGGTAGCTCATGAAAACGGCCATAAACGCGAGAACGGAGAGTTCGGGTCATATCTCAAACATGTGTGGTTCTTCGAGACATGCAAATCCGTGAAACCCAAAAAGCGGGCAATAACTCATGAAAATGACCATAAAACACGAAAACGACTAGTTTTTAGGCATAACTCTCAAACAAGTACCGGGTCTTAAGGTTGCTTTAAATAGCCCTAGAACCATAAAACTGTGGGCAATAGCTCATGAAAACGTCCATAAAACGCGAAAACAACGATTTTCTGGTCATATCTTTCCAACATGTATCAGGTCGGAAGGTCATTGTAAATCGCCCTAGAACCCCTAAACAGTGGGCAGTAGCTAATTAAAACGGCCATAAAACGCGAGAACGGCGAGTTTCTGGTCATATCTCTCAAACATGTCATGGTTCTTTCGGGACATGCAAATCCGGCTGATACCCATAAACTGTGGGCAATAACTCATGAAAATGACCATAAAACACGAAAACGACGAGTTTTTAGGCATAACTCTCAAACAAGTACCGGGTCTTAAGCTTGCTTTAAATAGCCCTAGAACCATAAAACTGTGGGCAATAGCTCATGAAAACGGCCATAAAACGCGAAAACGACGAGTTTCTGGTCATATCTTTCCAACATGTATCAGGTCGGAAGGTCACTGTAAATCGCCCTAGAACCCCTAAACAAAGGCGTAGCTCATGAAAACGGCCATAAAACGAGAACGGCGAGTTTCTGGTCATATCTCTCAAACATGTCAGGGTACTTTCGAGACATGCAAATCCGGCTGAAACCCAAAAACTGTGGGCAATAACTCATGAAAATGACCATACAACACGAAAACGACGAGTTTTAGGCATAACTCTCAAACAAGTACCGGGTCTTAAGGTTGCTTTAAATAGCCCTAGAACCATAAAACTGTGGGCAATAGCTCATGAAAACGGCCATAAAACGCGAAAACGACGATTTTCTGGTCATATCTTTCCAACATGTATCAGGTCGGAAGGTCATTGTAAATCGCCCTAGAACCCCTAAACAGTGGGCAGTAGCTCATGAAAACGGCCATAAAACGCGAGAACGGCGAGTTTCTGGTCATATCTCTCAAACATGTCAGGGTTCTTTCGAGACATGCAAATCCGGCTGAAACCCAAAAACTATGGGCAAGAACTCATGAAAATGACCATAAAACACGAAAACGAGGTTTTAGGCATAACTCTCAAACAAATCGGGTCTTAAGGTTGATTTAAATAGCCCTAGAACCATAAAACTATGGGCAATAGCTCATGAAAACGGCCATAAAACGCGAGAACGGCGAGTTTCTGGTCATATCTCTCAAACATGTCAGGGTTCTTTCGAGACATGCAAATCCGGCTGAAACCCAAAAACTATGGGCAATAACTCATGAAAATGACCATAAAACACGAAAACGACGAGTTTTTAGGCATAACTCTCAAACAAGTACCGGGTCTTAAGGTTGCTTTAAATAGCCCTAGAACCATAAAACTATGGGCAATAGCTCATGAAAACGGCCATAAAACGCGAGAACGGCGAGTTTCTGGTCATATCTCTCAAACATGTCAGGGTTCTTTCGAGACATGCAAATCCGGCTGAAACCCAAAAACTGTGGGCAATAACTCATGAAAATGACCATAAAACACGAAAACGACGAGTTTTAGGCATAACTCTCAAACAAGTACCGGGTCTTAAGGTTGCTTTAAATAGCCCTAGAACCATAAAACTGTGGGCAATAGCTCATGAAAACGGCCATAAAACGCGAAAACGACGATTTTCTGGTCATATCTTTCCAACATGTATCAGGTCGGAAGGTCATTGTAAATCGCCCTAGAACCCCTAAACAGTGGGCAGTAGCTAATTAAAACGGCCATAAAACGCGAGAACGGCGAGTTTCTGGTCATATCTCTCAAACATGTCAGGGTTCTTTCGGGACATGCAAATCCGGCTGATACCCAAAAACTGTGGGCAATAACTCATGAAAATGACCATAAAACACGAAAACGACGAGTTTTTAGGCATAACTCTCAAACAAGTACCGGGTCTTAAGGTTGCTTTAAATAGCCCTAGAACCATAAAACTGTGGGCAATAGCTCATGAAAACGGCCATAAAACGCGAAAACGACGATTTTCTGGTCATATCTTTCCAACATGTATCTGGTCGGAAGGTCATTGTAAATCGCCCTAGAACCCCTAAACAAGGCGATAGCTCATGAAAACGGCCATAAATGCGAGAACGGCGAAGTTTCGGTCATATCTCTCAAACATGTCGTGGTTCTTCGAGACATGCAAATCCGGCTGAAACCCAAGAACTGTGGGTAATAACTCATGAAAATGACCATAAAACACGAAAACGACGAGTTTTTAGGCATAACTCTCAAACAAGTACCGGGTCTTAAGGTTGCTTTAAATAGCCCTAGAACCATAAAACTGTGGGCAATAGCTCATGAAAACGGCCATAAAACGCGAAAACGACGATTTTCTGGTCATATCTTTCCAACATGTATCAGGTCGGAAGGTCATTGTAAATCGCCCTAGAACCCCTAAACAGTGGGGAGTAGCTCATGAAAATGGCCATAAAACGCGAGAACGGCGAATTTCTGGTCATATCTCTCAAACATGTCTGGGTTCTTTCGAGACATGCAAATCCAAGAAACCCAAAACTATGGGCAAGAACTCATGAAAATGACCATAAAACACAAAAAGCAGTATTTTTAGGCATAACTCTCAAACAAGTACCGGGTCTTAAGGTTGATTTAAATAGCCCTAGAACCATAAAACTATGGGCAATAGCTCATGAAAACGGCCATAAAACGCGAGAACGGCGAGTTTCTGGTCATATCTCTCAAACATGTCAGGGTTCTTTCGAGACATGCAAATCCGGCTGAAACCCAAAAACTATGGGCAAGAACTCATGAAAATGACCATAAAACACGAAAACGAGTTTTTTTTTGGAATAACTCTCAAACAAGTACCGGGTCTTAAGGTTGATTTAAATAGCCCTAGAACCATAAAACTATGGGCAATAGCTCATGAAAACGGCCATAAAACGCGAAAACGACGAGTTTCTGGTCATATCTCTCAAACATGTCAGGGTACTTTCGAGACATGCAAATCCGGCTGAAACCCAAAAACTGTGGGCAATAACTCATGAAAATGACCATACAACACGAAAACGACGAGTTTTAGGCATAACTCTCAAACAAGTACCGGGTCTTAAGGTTGCTTTAAATAGCCCTAGAACCATAAAACTGTGGGCAATAGCTCATGAAAACGGCCATAAAACGCGAAAACGACGATTTTCTGGTCATATCTTTCCAACATGTATCTGGTCGGAAGGTCATTGTAAATCGCCCTAGAACCCCTAAACAGTGGGCAGTAGCTCATGAAAACATCCATAAAACGCGAGAACGGCGAGTTTCTGGTCATATCTCTCAAACATGTCAGGGTTCTTTCGAGACATGCAAATCCGGCTGAAACCCAAAAACTATGGGCAAGAACTCATGAAAATGACCATAAAACACGAAAACGACGAGTTTTTAGGCATAACTCTCAAACAAGTACCGGGTCTTAAGGTTGATTTAAATAGCCCTAGAACCATAAAACTATGGGCAATAGCTCATGAAAACGGCCATAAAACGCGAAAACGGCGAGTTTCTGGTCATATCTCTCAAACATGTCAGGGTTCTTTCGAGACATGCAAATCCGGCTGAAACCCAAAAACTATGGGCAAGAACTCATGAAAATGACCATAAAACACGAAAACGACGAGTTTTAGGCATAACTCTCAAACAAGTACCGGGTCTTAAGGTTGATTTAAATAGCCCTAGAACCATAAAACTATGGGCAATAGCTCATGAAAACGGCCATAAAACGCGAGAACGACGAGCTTCTGGTCATATCTCTCAAACATGTCAGGGTACTTTCGAGACATGCAAATCCGGCTGAAACCCAAAAACTGTGGGCAATAACTCATGAAAATGACCATACAACACGAAAACGACGAGTTTTAGGCATAACTCTCAAACAAGTACCGGGTCTTAAGGTTGCTTTAAATAGCCCTAGAACCATAAAACTGTGGGCAATAGCTCATGAAAACGGCCATAAAACGCGACAACGACGAGTTTCTGGTCATATCTGTCCAACATGTATCTGGTCAAGGTCATTGTAAATCGCCTAGAACCCCTAAAGCAAGGCGTAGCTCATGAAAACATCCATAAACGCGAGAACGGCGAAGTTTCTGGTAATATCTCTCAAACATGTCAGGGTTCTTTCGATACATGCAAATCCGGCTGAAACCCAAAAACTATGGGCAAGAACTCATGAAAATGACCATAAAACACGAAAACGACGAGTTTTTAGGCATAACTCTCAAACAAGTACCGGGTCTTAAGGTTGCTTTAAATAGCCCTAGAACCATAAAACTATGGGCAATAGCTCATGAAAACGGCCATAAAACGCGAGAACGGAGAGTTTCTGGTCATATCTCTCAAACATGACAGGGTTCTTTCGAGACATGCAAATCCGGCTGAAACCCAAAAACTGTGGGCAATAACTCATGAAAATGACCATAAAACACGAAAACGACTAGTTTTTAGGCATAACTCTCAAACAAGTACCGGGTCTTAAGGTTGCTTTAAATAGCCCTAGAACCATAAAACTGTGGGCAATAGCTCATGAAAACGGCCATAAAACGCGAAAACGACGATTTTCTGGTCATATCTTTCCAACATGTATCAGGTCGGAAGGTCATTGTAAATCGCCCTAGAACCCCTAAACAGTGGGCAGTAGCTAATTAAAACGGCCATAAAACGCGAGAACGGCGAGTTTCTGGTCATATCTCTCAAACATGTCAGGGTTCTTTCGAGACATGCAAATCCGGCTGATACCCAAAAACTGTGGGCAATAACTCATGAAAATGACCATAAAACACTAAAACGACGAGTTTTTAGGCATAACTCTCAAACAAGTACCGGGTCTTAAGGTTGCTTTAAATAGCCCTAGAACCATAAAGCTGGCAATAGCTCATGAAAACGGCCATAAAACGCGAAACACGATTTTCGGTCATATCTTTCCAACATGTATCGGTCGGAAGGTCATTGTAAATCGCCCTAGAACCCCTAAACAAGGCGAGCTAATTAAACGGCCATAAAACGCGAGAACGGCGAAGTTTCGTCATATCTCTCAAACATGTCGTGGTTCTTTCGGGACATGCAAATCCCGATACCCATAAACTGTGGCAATAACTCATGAAAATGACCATACAACACGAAAACGACGAGTTTTAGGCATAAATCTCAAACAAGTAAAGGGTCTTAAGGTTGCTTTAAATAGCCCTAGAACCATAAAACTGTGGCAATAGCTCATGAAAACGGCCATAAACGCGAAACGACGATTTTCGGTCATATCTTTCCAACATGTATCAGTCGGAAGGTCATTGTAAATCGCCTAGAACCCCTAAACAAAGGCGAGCTCATGAAAACGCCATAAAATGCGAGAACGGCGAAGTTTACGGTCATATCTCTCAAACATGTCGGTTCTTCGAGACATGCAAATCCGTGAAACCCAAAAACTGGGCAATAACTCATGAAAATGACCATAAAACACGAAAACGACGAAGTTTTAGGCATAACTCTCAAACAAGTACCGGTCTTAAGGTTGCTTTAAATAGCCCTAGAACCATAAACTGTGGGCAATAGCTCATGAACACGGCCATAAAACGCGAAACGACGATTTTCCGGTCATATCTTTCCAACATGTATCAGTCGGAAGGTCATTGTAAATCGCCTAGAACCCCTAAACAAAGTGCGTAGCTCATGAAAACGGCCATAAAACGCGAGAACGGCGAAGCCGTCATATCTCTCAAACATGTCAGGGTTCTTTCGAGACATGCAAATCCGGCTGAAACCCAAAAACTATGGGCAAGAACTCATGAAAATGACCATAAAACACGAAAACGACGAGTTTTTAGGCATAACTCTCAAACAAGTACCAGGTCTTAAGCTTGATTTAAATAGCCCTAGAACCATAAAACTATGGGCAATAGCTCATGAAAACGGCCATAAACCGCGAGAACGGCGAGTTTCTGGTCATATCTCTCAAACATGTCGTGGTTCTTCGAGACATGCAAATCCGCCGAAACCCAAAAACTATGGGCAAGAACTCATGAAAATGACCATAAAACACGAAAACGACGAGTTTTTAGGCATAACTCTCAAACAAGTACCGGGTCTTAAGGTTGATTTAAATAGCCCTAGAACCATAAAACTATGGGCAATAGCTCATGAAAACGGCCATAAAACGCGAGAACGGCGAGTTTCTGGTCATATCTCTCAAACATGTCAGGGTACTTTCGAGACATGCAAATCCGGCTGAAACCCAAAAACTGTGGGCAATAACTCATGAAAATGACCATACAACACGAAAACGACGAGTTTTAGGCATAACTCTCAAACAAGTACCGGGTCTTAAGGTTGCTTTAAATAGCCCTAGAACCATAAAACTGTGGGCAATAGCTCATGAAAACGGCCATAAAACGCGAAAACGACGATTTTCTGGTCATATCTTTCCAACATGTATCAGGTCGGAAGGTCATTGTAAATCGCCCTAGAACCCCTAAACAGTGGGCAGTAGCTCATGAAAACGGCCATAAAACGCGAGAACGGCGAGTTTCTGGTCATATCTCTCAAACATGTCAGGGTTCTTTCGAGACATGCAAATCCGGCTGAAACCCAAAAACTATGGGCAAGAACTCATGAAAATGACCATAAAACACGAAAACGACGAGTTTTTAGGCATAACTCTCAAACAAGTACCGGGTCTTAAGGTTGATTTAAATAGCCCTAGAACCATAAAACTATGGGCAATAGCTCATGAAAACGGCCATAAAACGCGAGAACGGCGAGCTTCTGGTCATATCTCTCAAACATGTCAGGGTACTTTCGAGACATGCAAATCCGGCTGAAACTCAAAAACTATGGGCAAGAACTCATGAAAATGACCATAAAACACGAAAACGACGAGTTTTTAGGCATAACTCTCAAACAAGTACCGGGTCTTAAGGTTGATTTAAATAGCCCTAGAACCATAAAACTATGGGCAATAGCTCATGAAAACGGCCATAAAACGCGAGAACGGCGAGTTTCTGGTCATATCTCTCAAACATGTCAGGGTACTTTCGAGACATGCAAATCCGGCTGAAACCCAAAAACTGTGGGCAATAACTCATGAAAATGACCATACAACACGAAAACGACGAGTTTTAGGCATAACTCTCAAACAAGTACCGGGTCTTAAGGTTGCTTTAAATAGCCCTAGAACCATAAAACTGTGGGCAATAGCTCATGAAAACGGCCATAAAACGCGAAAACGACGATTTTCTGGTCATATCTTTCCAACATGTATCTGGTCGGAAGGTCATTGTAAATCGCCCTAGAACCCCTAAACAGTGGGCAGTAGCTCATGAAAACATCCATAAAACGCGAGAACGGCGAGTTTCTGGTCATATCTCTCAAACATGTCAGGGTTCTTTCGAGACATGCAAATCCGGCTGAAACCCAAAAACTATGGGCAAGAACTCATGAAAATGACCATAAAACACGAAAACGACGAGTTTTTAGGCATAACTCTCAAACAAGTACCGGGTCTTAAGGTTGCTTTAAATAGCCCTAGAACCATAAAACTATGGGCAATAGCTCATGAAAACGGCCATAAAACGCGAGAACGGAGAGTTTCTGGTCATATCTCTCAAACATGACAGGGTTCTTTCGAGACATGCAAATCCGGCTGAAACCCAAAAACTGTGGGCAATAACTCATGAAAATGACCATAAAACACGAAAACGACTAGTTTTTAGGCATAACTCTCAAACATGTACCGGGTCTTAAGGTTGCTTTAAATAGCCCTAGAACCATAAAACTGTGGGCAATAGCTCATGAAAACGGCCATAAAACGCGAAAACGACGATTTTCTGGTCATATCTTTCCAACATGTATCAGGTCGGAAGGTCATTGTAAATCGCCCTAGAACCCCTAAACAAGGCGTAGCTAATTAAACGGCCATAAACGCGAGAACGGCGAAGTTTGGTCATATCTCTCAAACATGTCGGTTCTTCGGGACATGCAAATCCGATACCCATAAACTGTGGGCAATAACTCATGAAAATGACCATAAACACGAAACGACGAGTTTTTAGGCATAACTCTCAAACAAGTCCCGTGTCTTAAGGTTGCTTTAAATAGCCCTAGAAACATAAAACTGGGCAATAGCTCATGAAAACGGCCATAAACGCGAAAACGACGATTTTACGGTCATATCTTTCCAACATGTATCGTCGGAAGGTCATTGTAAATCGCCTAGAACCCTAAACAAGGCGAGCTCATGAAAACGGCCATAAAATGCGAGAACGGCGAAGTCGTCATATCTCTCAAACATGTCTGGGTTCTTTCGAGACATGCAAATCCGGCTGAAACCCAAAAACTGTGGGCAATAACTCATGAAAATGACCATAAAACACGAAAACGACGAGTTTTTAGGCATAACTCTCAAACAAGTACCGGGTCTTAAGGTTGCTTTAAATAGCCCTAGAACCATAAAACTGTGGGCAATAGCTCATGAAAACGGCCATAATACGCAACGACGATTTTCCGGTCATATCTTTCCAACATGTATCGGTCGGAAGGTCATTGTAAATCGCCCTAGAACCCTAAACAAAGTGCGTAGCTCATGAAAACGGCCATAAACGCGAGAACGGCGAAGTTTCCGTCATATCTCTCAAACATGTCAGGGTTCTTTCGAGACATGCAAATCCGGCTGAAACCCAAAAACTATGGGCAAGAACTCATGAAAATGACCATAAAACACGAAAACGACGAGTTTTTAGGCATAACTCTCAAACAAGTACCGGGTCTTAAGGTTGCTTTAAATAGCCCTAGAACCATAAAACTGTGGGCAATAGCTCATGAAAACGGCCATAAAACGCGAGAACGGCGAGTTTCTGGTCATATCTCTCAAACATGTCAGGGTACTTTCGAGACATGCAAATCCGGCTGAAACCCAAAAACTGTGGGCAATAACTCATGAAAATGACCATACAACACGAAAACGACGAGTTTTAGGCATAACTCTCAAACAAGTACCAGGTCTTAAGGTTGCTTTAGATAGCCCTAGAACCATAAATATGTGGGCAATAGCTCATGAAAACGGCCATAAAACGTGAAAACGACGATTTTCTGGTCATATCTTTCAAACATTTATCTGGTCGGAAGGTCATTGTAAATCGCCCTAGAACCCCTAAACAGTGGGCAGTAGCTCATGAAAACATCCATAAAACGCGAGAACGGCGAGTTTCTGGTCATATCTCTCAAACATGTCAGGGTTCTTTCAAGACATGCAAATCCGGCTGAAACCCAAAAACTATGGGCAAGAACTCATGAAAATGACCATAAAACACGAAAACGACGAGTTTTTAGGCATAACTCTCAAACAAGTACCGGGTCTTAAGGTTGCTTTAAATAGCCCTAGAACCATAAAACTATGGGCAATAGCTCATGAAAACGGCCATAAAACGCGAGAACGGAGAGTTTCTGGTCATATCTCTCAAACATGACAGGGTTCTTTCGAGACATGCAAATCCGTCTGAAACCCAAAAACTGTGGGCAATAACTCATGAAAATGACCATAAAACACGAAAACGACTAGTTTTTAGGCATAACTCTCAAACAAGTACCGGGTCTTAAGGTTGCTTTAAATAGCCCTAGAACCATAAAACTGTGGGCAATAGCTCATGAAAACGGCCATAAAACGCGAAAACGACGATTTTCTGGTCATATCTTTCCAACATGTATCGGAAGGTCATTGTAAATCGCCTAGAACCCCTAAACAAGGCGTAGCTAATTAAAACGGCCATAAACGCGAGAACGGCGAAGCCGTCATATATCTCAAACATGTCAGGGTTCTTTCGGGACATGCAAATCCGGCTGATACCCATAAACTGTGGGCAATAACTCATGAAAATGACCATAAAACACGAAAACGACGAGTTTTTAGGCATAACTCTCAAACAAGTACCGGGTCTTAAGGTTGCTTTAAATAGCCCTAAAAACATAAAACTTTGGGCAATATCTCATCAAAACCTCCATAAAACGCGAAAACGACGATTTTATGGTCATAACTTTCCAACATGTATCGGAAGGTCATTGTAAATCGCCCTAGAACCCCTAAACAAGGCGGTAGCTCATGAAAACGGCCATAAAATGCAGAACGGCGAAGTTTCGGTCATATCTCTCAAACATGTCAGGGTTCTTTCGAGACATGCAAATCCGGCTGAAACCCAAAAACTGTGGGCAATAACTCATGAAAATGACCATAAAACACGAAAACGACGAGTTTTTAGGCATAACTCTCAAACAAGTACCGGGTCTTAAGGTTGCTTTAAATAGCCCTAGAACCATAAAACTATGGGCAATAGCTCATGAAAACGGCCATAAAACGCGAAAACGACGATTTTCTGGTCATATCTTTCCAACATGTATCGTGCTCAAGGTCATTGTAAATCGCCTAGAACCCCTAAACAGGTGCGTAGCTCATGAAAACGGCCATAAAACACGAGAACGGCGAAGTTTGGTCATATCTCTCAAACATGTCAGGGTTCTTTCGAGACATGCAAATCCGGCTGAAACCCAAAAACTATGGGCAAGAACTCATGAAAATGACCATAAAACACGAAAAGCAGAAGTTTTAGGCATAACTCTCAAACAAGTACCGGGTCTTAAGGTTGATTTAAATAGCCCTAGAACCATAAAACTATGGGCAATAGCTCATGAAAACGGCCATAAAACGCGAGAACGGCGAGTTTCTGGTCATATCTCTCAAACATGTCAGGGTACTTTCGAGACATGCAACCGCCGAAACCCAAAACTGGGCAATAACTCATGAAAATGACCATACAACACGAAAACGACGAGTTTTTAGGCATAACTCTCAAACAAGTACCGGGTCTTAAGGTTGATTTAAATAGCCCTAGAACCATAAAACTGTGGGCAATAGCTCATGAAAACGGCCATAAAACGCGAAAACGACGATTTTCTGGTCATATCTTTCCAACATGTATCTGGTCGGAAGGTCATTGTAAATCGCCCTAGAACCCCTAAACAGTGGGCAGTAGCTCATGAAAACATCCATAAAACGCGAGAACGGCGAGTTTCTGGTCATATCTCTCAAACATGTCAGGGTTCTTTCGAGACATGCAAATCCGGCTGAAACCCAAAAACTATGGGCAAGAACTCATGAAAATGACCATAAAACACGAAAACGACGAGTTTTTAGAAATAACTCTCAAACAAGTACCGGGTCTTAAGGTTGCTTTAAATAGCCCTAGAACCATAAAACTATGGGCAATAGCTCATGAAAACGGCCATAAAACGCGAGAACGGAGAGTTTCTGGTCATATCTCTCAAACATGACAGGGTTCTTTCGAGACATGCAAATCCGGCTGAAACCCAAAAACTGTGGGCAATAACTCATGAAAATGACCATAAAACACGAAAACGACTAGTTTTTAGGCATAACTCTCAAACATGTACCGGGTCTTAAGGTTGCTTTAAATAGCCCTAGAACCATAAAACTGTGGGCAATAGCTCATGAAAACGGCCATAAAACGCGAAAACGACGATTTTCTGGTCATATCTTTCCAACATGTATCAGGTCGGAAGGTCATTGTAAATCGCCCTAGAACCCCTAAACAGTGGGCAGTAGCTAATTAAAACGGCCATAAAACGCGAGAACGGCGAGTTTCTGGTCATATCTCTCAAACATGTCAGGGTTCTTTCGGGACATGCAAATCCGGCTGATACCCATAAACTGTGGGCAATAACTCATGAAAATGACCATAAAACACGAAAACGACGAGTTTTTAGGCATAACTCTCAAACAAGTACCGGGTCTTAAGGTTGCTTTAAATAGCCCTAGAACCATAAAACTGTGGGCAATAGCTCATGAAAACGGCCATAAAACGCGAAAACGACGATTTTCTGGTCATATCTTTCCAACATGTATCAGGTCGGAAGGTCACTGTAAATCGCCCTAGAACCCCTAAACAAAGGCAGTAGCTCATGAAAACGGCCATAAAATGCGAGAACGGCGAGTTTCTGGTCATATCTCTCAAACATGTCAGGGTTCTTTCGAGACATGCAAATCAAGCCCAAACCAAAAAACTGTGGGCAATAACTCATGAAAATGACCATACAACACGAAAACGACGAGTTTTAGGCATAACTCTCAAACAAGTACCGGGTCTTAAGGTTGCTTTAAATAGCCCTAGAACCATAAAACTGTGGGCAATAGCTCATGAAAACGGCCATAAAACGCGAAAACGACGATTTTCTGGTCATATCTTTCCAACATGTATCAGGTCGGAAGGTCATTGTAAATCGCCCTAGAACCCCTAAACAGTGTGCAGTAGCTCATGAAAACGGCCATAAAACGCGAGAACGGCGAGTTTCTGGTCATATCTCTCAAACATGTCAGGGTACTTTCGAGACATGCAAATCCGGCTGAAACCCAAAAACTGTGGGCAATAACTCATGAAAATGACCATACAACACGAAAACGACGAGTTTTAGGCATAACTCTCAAACAAGTACCGGGTCTTAAGGTTGCTTTAAATAGCCCTAGAACCATAAAACTGTGGGCAATAGCTCATGAAAACGGCCATAAAACGCGACGATTTTCTGGTCATATCTTTCCAACATGTATCTGGTCGGAAGGTCATTGTAAATCGCCCTAGAACCCCTAAACAGTGGGCAGTAGCTCATGAAAACATCCATAAAACGCGAGAACGGCGAGTTTCTGGTCATATCTCTCAAACATGTCAGGGTTCTTTCGAGACATGCAAATCCGGCTGAAACCCAAAAACTATGGGCAAGAACTCATGAAAATGACCATAAAACACGAAAACGACGAGTTTTTAGGCATAACTCTCAAACAAGTACCGGGTCTTAAGGTTGCTTTAAATAGCCCTAGAACCATAAAACTATGGGCAATAGCTCATGAAAACGGCCATAAAACGCGAGAACGGAGAGTTTCTGGTCATATCTCTCAAACATGACAGGGTTCTTTCGAGACATGCAAATCCGGCTGAAACCCAAAAACTGTGGGCAATAACTCATGAAAATGACCATAAAACACGAAAACGACTAGTTTTTAGGCATAACTCTCAAACATGTACCGGGTCTTAAGGTTGCTTTAAATAGCCCTAGAACCATAAAACTGTGGGCAATAGCTCATGAAAACGACCATAAAACAAGAAAACGACGAGTTTCTGGTCATATATTTCCAACATGTATCAGGTCGGAAGGTCATTGTAAATCGCCCTAGAACCCCTAAACAGTGGGCAATAGCTCATGAAAACGGCCATTAAATGCGAGAACGGCGAGTTTCTGGTCATATCTCTCAAACATGTCAGGGTACTTTCGAGACATGCAAATCCGGCTGAAACCCAAAAACTGTGGGCAATAACTCATGAAAATGACCATAAAACACGAAAACGACGAGTTTTTAGGCATAACTCTCAAACAAGTACCGGGTCTTAAGGTTGCTTTAAATAGCCCTAGAACCATAAAACTGTGGGCAATAACTCATGAAAACGACCATAAAACAAGAAAACGACGAGTTTCTGGTCATATATTTCCAACATGTATCAGGTCGGAAGGTCATTGTAAATCGCCCTAGAACCCCTAAACAGTGGGCAGTAGCTCATGAAAACGGCCATAAAACGCGAGAACGGCGAGTTTCTGGTCATATCTCTCAAACATGTCAGGGTACTTTCGAGACATGCAAATCCGGCTGAAACCCAAAAATTGTGGGCAATAACTCATGAAAATGACCATAAAACACGAAAACGACGAGTTTTTAGGCATAACTCTCAAACAAGTACCGGGTCTTAAGGTTGCTTCAAATAGCCCTAGAACCATAAAACTGTGGGCAATAGCTCATGAAAACGGCCATAAAACGCGAAAACGACAATTTTCTGGCCATATCTTTCCAACATGTATCTGGTCGGAAGGTCATTGTAAATCGCCCTAGAACCCCTAAACAGTGGGCAGTAGCTCATGAAAACGGCCATAAAACGCGAGAACGGCGAGTTTCTGGTCATATATCTCAAACATGTCAGGGTACTTTCGAGACATGCAAATCCGGCTGAAACCCAAAAACTGTGGGCAATAACTCATGAAAATGACCATACAACACGAAAACGACGAGTTTTAGGCATAACTCTCAAACAAGTACCGGGTCTTAAGGTTGCTTTAAATAGCCCTAGAACCATAAAACTGTGGGCTAAGGTCATTTTTTCATTGAGAATGGGCTAAGGTCATTTTCTCAATCCGACTCTACTAAAGATTCCGTCTATACGGAGCCCCGACGAGTACGCAGAAATCTTTAGTTCGATCCGCCTATTCTTACCAATGTCCCCGAAAGGATGCAAAAGTCATCCCGTTGAATTTACAGAAGTCCAATTTGGCATATCTATGGGATTACATCCCGAAAAAAAAAAGAAAGAATTCGATTATGGAAGTCAATATTATAGCATTTATTGCTACTAGTCGGCTTCAGATGAAGGAGTGGAAGAAAAAAGGGAGCTTTCACCTCATGTGGGTCAGCCTCTAACTCTCTCTCGTATTCTTTCTGCGCGTGCATATGGCGGGAGACCAGCGCTCTTGCTTTGCTCCTCTCCAAATAAATGAAGGAAGAGAGCAGAAAAGAATCCTAGGTAAACGGTAATGCTATCCAGTTCTTCCATATTCTTCATCCTCTTGTTGAGGCTGGGTCAGTGGCCCCTATCCTCGGGTAAGATAATTCCAATGCGGCAATAGTAACGTTTTCCTAGATTCTAAAGCGGATGGGCGGTTCAAGCTGTAAAGCATAAGACAATAGGAGTCGTATTTTCGTACTACCTACCTTCAGTTCTGTCCCGCTATTACGGGTAATAAGGCTTTCGGCCGGCGAAGGGCTTGCCCAGATTGTACTTGTTCAGAAAAAGATCGATTGTTTTGATCAACTTGATTGGGATTATCCAGGCTAGTTAGTAAAGGGCCTAGTTTTTTTGTTCAACTGAGCCAGCACTCTATTTGTTAGTTGTTGTCTTTTTCCTTCATCGGCTTCTCCGTGAGCTGCTTGATTTCCTTCGGACACTACCGAAAGTCTCCTTCCCCAGACATCAAGCGCCGAAAGGGACGCCAACTTGCGCTGTATATCCGGCAACGTAGTTGCTCCTGGTTCTCCTTGCCAAGCCTGTTTCAGCATGGAAGTAAACCCATTGTGAGATTCCCATATGATCTCGTACCTGAATATTTTCTCACCCGTCACGGAAGCCGTCGGCGAGGCCCCCATCCCACCAAGTAGAATAGGGCGGTGGCGGACGACGCTGACACCTCACCGAAGTGGACCGAGTAGTATCAACATATCTTCCCGTCTTATCGGTTAAGATTTTGCGTTTGGAAGAGAGAATCCGGAGGGTCGTAGTGGTCTTTCCGACTTGATATCCAGCGTTTACCAATTCCTCCTGAAATACCACTCAAAACAAGGGAAACTCCAAAGGAAAAGTACAGCTAAAGCTGATTGATTCACCCTTGCATTGTTCCTGTATCAGATTAGGAAACCCTCAAACTAGTAGGCTGGGGCTGAAGCAGTGGAAGAAGAGCAGGAAGTGTAGTCTTCCCGGGACTTGGACTCGCATAACTACTAGCAATCATACCTATTATCGAGAGTCATTAACCTTATAGATAACCATGATTCTGATACCATTTATGTACCTTCGCCCTAATCTTACCCTCCTTAAATAGAATTAATCCATCCTGGCTCTCATCCTGCCGAGCTTGCAAGCGAGTTCACAAGACCATTTTCCATTCACTTTTAGTACGAAGTGCCAACCAGGTTCTCTTTGAGAAAATACCACGTTTCATGCTCTATGTGGTATGATGGGGCATGAGCACCTTGAAAGGGGTGCATGCCGAGAAGGATTTGCATTGGGAGTGGATCTTTGGCGCATGACCGGATCAAGCTAATGAGACCATGGCCCTATTACGGAGAAATAAGTTTCTCTTGGCGACTACATACAAGAATTTGCATCTTGGATAGGGTCAACTCTGCAGCATAAAAACTTCTATAGAAAAGGAAATCTATATAGTTGATTTTTCATTATGTTTGCCTTCTAGTTTTTATACATTTTTAGTGGATCTGCAAGGTAGAAAAAGCAAGATTTGTGCATTGGTGACATGAATTGATACCGAATTGCCACTGAGCTGTACCAACCAAAGCTGGAAAAGGAAGAAAGCTTGGGAAGCATGGACTTTTTTAAGTCGAGTCGTCAGAAAGAACGAAAGATAGCCGGTATCACTGCCTTTCGCCTGGGGCCAATACCAAAATCTCTGCTGAGAGTAGATCCGGGGCCTTCGCTACTTCCCTTTCCCGAAGATGACGCAGGAGGTGAACTAACAATGGCACCGCAAGATGTTTCATCGGATAGTGCCACTGCAAACAAAATAGGTATCCTTCTTTTTCATAAAATGGGTGGTTTGGTTGTTGATCCATTAATCAAATAAATTAGGTCGTAAGATCGAATCAAGAATTTCATTATATCCCTTTCTTATACCTTCTATTTTATATGATATTTTTTCTTAAGGATAAACCATAGGGATAGGGTCTAGAATAGAAGTAATAAAGTGAATAAAAAGAAAAAAGAGTAGCAATCTAAATATTGCTAATATATTAGGACTGTCTTATTAATAATTATAATGAGTTATCTTGGAATTTAGAATAAAATAAAAAACCCTATATTATGCTCAAGGAAAGTAGATGTATATAGGAGCTTATACCTTCAAAAAAAATACACCAGTTTCTTAAATTTCAAAAATATTTTTTTTTCTTACGTCGGGAAATATTTGTTTTTCAAGACAAACAATGTCCGTTAGGCACCTAATCTTTATGTCATAATAGATCCGAACACTTGCCTCGGATTGACTTCAATATATAATTGCTCCAGTGAATAACTCAAAAAAATAGAAGAACGATAGATAGTAAAGAAAAGAACTAATCATAATATCGATCTTTCAAAGATTCACTAAAAAGACAGTTGGCGGGTCTCTTTGTATGTCTTGTCCGGAAAGAGGAGGACTTAATGATTATTCGTTCGCCGGAACCAGAAGTAAAAATTGTTGTGGATAGGGATCCTGTAAAACATCTTTTGAAGAATGGGCCGGACCCGCCATTTCTCAAGAACACTAGCTAAGGGCCCTGATACTACCACTTGGATCTGGAACCTACATGCTGATGCTCACGATTTCGATAGTCATACGGGTGATTTGGAGGAGATCTCTCGAAAAGTCTTTAGTGCTCATTTCGGGCAACTCTCCATTATCTTTCTTTGGTTGAGTGGCATGTACTTTCATGGTGCCCGCTTTTCCAATTATGAAGCATGGCTAAGTGATCCTACTCACATTGGACCCAGTGCTCAGGTAGTTTGGCCTATAGTAGGGCAAGAAATATTGAATGGTGATGTAGGCGGGGGTTTCCGAGGAATCCAAATAACCTCTTGATTTTTGCAGCTTTGGCGAGCATCTGGAATAACTAGTGAATTACAACTCTATTGTACTGCAATTGGTGCATTTATTTTTGCAGCTTTAATGCTTTTTGCTGGTTGGTTCCATTATCACAAAGCCGCTCCCAAATAATAGGTTCCAAGATGTAGAATCCATGTTGAATCACCACTTAGCGGGATTATTAGGACTTGGGTCTCTTTCTTGGGCGGGACACCAAATCCATGTATCTTTACCAATTAACCAATTTCTTGGCCGGTGGATCCTAAAGAGATACCACTTCCTCATGAATTTCTCTTGAATCGGGACCTTTTGGCTCAACTTTATCCTAGTTTTGCCGAAGGAGCAACCCCTTTTCACCTTAAATTGGTCCAAATCGCAGAATTTCTGACTTTTCGCGGAGGACTCGATCCGAATAGGTGGTCTATGGTGACCGATATTGCACCATCATTTAGCTATTGCTATTCTTTTCCTAATCGCGGTCATATGTATAGGACCAACTGGGGTATTGGCCATGGACTTAAAGATATTTTGGAGGCTCACAAGGGCCCATTTACAGGACAAGGCCATAAGGGTCTTTATGAAATCTTAACAACGTCATGGCATGCTCAATTATCTCTTAACTTAGCTATGCTAGGCTCTACAACCATTGTTGTAGCTCATCATATGTACTCTATGCCCCCCTATCCATACCTAGCTACGACTATGGTACACAACTTTCCTTGTTCACACACCACATGTGGATTGGCGGATTTCTAATAGTCGGTGCTGCTGCACATGCAGCAATTTTTATGGTAAGAGACTATGATCCAACTACTCGATACAACGATCTATTAGATCGCGTCCTTAGACACCGCGATGCAATCTACGTTTGTGATCTTGTATATTTCTAGGTTTTCACAGTTTTGGCTTGTACATTCATAACGATACCATGAGTGCTTTAGGCCGTCCGCAAGATATGTTTTCGGATACCGCCATACAATTACAACCTATCTTTGCTCAATGGGTACAAAATATCCATGCTACTGTGCTGGCGTAACACTCTGGTGCAACAACAAGTACCGACTTAACGTGGGAGGTGGCGAGTTAGTTGCGATGGCGGCAAAGTGGCTTTGTTACCTATTCCATTAGGAACTGCAGATTTTTTAGTCCATCACATTCATGCATTTACCATCCATGTGACTGTATTAATACTTTGGAAAGGTGTTTTATTTGCTCGCAGTTCCCGTTTGATACCTGATAAAGCAAATCTATCGCACTTCTGTCCAATCGGTGTAGCATCGGGCTCCTTTCCTTTATCCGAGTCTAGGGGTGGGTCCTTCTCTTATCATTTCAAGATCGATCATCTCGAGTCTCGGGCTGAATAACCTACTCTTCCTCCGATCTGTAAAGATGAATTTCCATACCTTGTTCTTATATGAGTTTCATGAGTACGATCTAGACTATACTTATTTTCTAAGGTTTTTTGTGCATAGCGAGTAGAGGAATAGTTTCTAGTTTTGGAACCACCTGAACAGGAATCGCTGATCCACCTTCACTTGTTTCCTCTGGCTTCGATTCTTTTATTGTATAGTGGACGACTTAGGAGCTTTAAAGCCCTTGACCCTCGTGAAGAGCTGGGACCCACCTACTATAGATGCCTCGTTCCTTTATATCTGATCTAGCTTGTGAATAAGAAATCCATCATCCTAAAATTATGAGAACTGCCTTCTAGCCGCAGCCGGAGCC
The DNA here is from genome assembly GCA_023614405.1 of Avena insularis. Lineage (NCBI taxonomy): Eukaryota > Viridiplantae > Streptophyta > Magnoliopsida > Poales > Poaceae > Avena > Avena insularis. Next base: position 31,723,054 of record CM042697.1, on the reverse strand, counting down.
TACGAATGCGAGCACTTCAAAAGACTCTTTAGGGCTGCTACAAGTAAGCGCTTTGGGAGAGAACCCTCGATGTTATTGCTGGAGCCAGAACAAAACTTGGCGAAGCACCAGCCGAAGCCCCTTAGGGTGAGCCACAACCCACTTTATCAGCATTTGTAAAGGTCGATTGGCACCCGCATAAGTTACGACAACTTGAGTACTTCTCCCCTTCAACCAGAAAGCGGTCTCGATTCGTCCTCCTTTATAGTCGAGTCTACTCTTCTTCGTGTTTTGCTTATTACCTAAGTCTCGATTCGGGCTGATTCTATTGGAAAGATTGGATTTTGCAAATAGGTTTTTCCGCCTTGTGATGCATTGCTCATTTTTTTGCTCCAACCAGATGGACAGGGGCTGCATAAATACTAATCTGATAAGTACAATGTTTGATCAGCAAGACCGGTCTCCTAACACCAGGATACGGTCTTCCTCGGTCTGTCAACGTTACAAATATGAAAAGGTAAGGATGCGCGACTTTTTTCCTTCGCGATGCGCTACTAAATGGTCTATGGCTTTATGCGGGTTTATGGGCTAAGAGTCACCGCGGTGGTAAAAGGACAAGTGGAAGATGATCTCCAATTGTTCTCTTTTCTTTTCGTCGGAAGCGTGTTCAAGGTTGGATCGAGAAGACTTTGTCGGTGTGGGGAAAGGAAGTGTATTGATAAAGTGTCTCTTGTCCAAGCCGTATCTACATATTCTATGTCATGCTTCAAATTACCGAGGGATTGTTTGTATCAGCACATAACGTCGCTGATTAGAGCTTCTGGTTTAGCGACAAGAATGGAGAAAGCGGCATGGGTCTCGTCGGACTTGATGACGATGCCAAGTATCTGGGAGGCATGGGATTTAGAGACATTGAAATTGAGAATCTGCTTGCACCATTTAAGCCTGGCGGATTCTACAAGATCCTATGTCTCTTAAGCGCCCGTGTTGAAAGTGGTTTATTTTCCAAGCTGCTCCTAAGTGCTGCTCTAGGAAACAAACCGTACAGATATGGACTGGAATCTAAAATGGGCTGAGGCAATCTGTAATATTCCTATTAGCCATGTCACTTAGGAAACTTCAGGCGTGGCCCGCATTCTAAGAAGACCGGTAACAAAGGAAGGAGACTATCTATTTGCTGAGACTATGGTTACTCTTAGCTTGACATGAGTTTAGGATGTGATCGATCGGTCGGAGGACAATAATAACAATGTAGAAATTGGTCTAGCTACAACCCTCCAGTGGAATTAAAGCGACTCGCCAAGGCCAGTTCGATAGAAAGGAACCCTTGTGGAGACAGGATCCCCATCTTTCGGTGGAAGAACCGCTGATCTTACGCCCTATGTTCTTGGTAAAGTGAGCTATGTCATAGCCTATTGCTACCCGATCTACAAGTCGGTCTACTGCTCTTGCCTTGATTGGAGCAGCTTTGAGTAACAAAGCATTAGTACTTTCTCGTAACAAAGCGTCTGAACTTTGGAGAAAATGGGACGAACTGGTCGGGAAAGCGCGGTAGAGGCAGCCATTCTCGATTGTTCGGTCGGATTGTTTGGCGTGTGGAGGCTATGAACAGCGACTTTGGTTCATCTACTTGGGGCTTATGATATGATATTGGGAGCGGATTGGTTGGAACAACACAGCCCCATGTGGGTTCACTGGAAAAACAAAATCATGAAGTTTGAGCACAAAGGAACTGATTACTCTTCATGGCGTGTCGACAATGTTTCTTAGTTTATGTTCGATGGAAGTTTCTAAAACTACGAGTTTTGTGATCGATAAAGCGTGAGCCAAGGAAATGGCTAATTAGGTAGCCTTCCACATGGCTTTCTCACTATCGAAATCAGAATCTAGTCCTAGCACTTATTCAATGTGATGGCAGGAATAGATACGGGGACATAGGATCTCCTTGGCGCAACCCTCGGGTAGGGAGGAATTGTGCCACCCGCATGCAGGGCCCATAGAGTCGTAATACTTTATTCGAAAGATAGCTGTGGCCTCAGACAATTTACCTACTTGATGTGGGTAATCCTTTTTGCATCTTGACTAGACTCAATCTTTTATTCACTGTTTCAAGTGAGTTCCCCGTGCTATCCTTTTCATTCATGACCTAAGAAGTGGACATCTGGAGGCAGCTCATAGAATCTTGCAATCGAAAACAGAGCGAGAAAACGCCTAAGGTAGCTAGCTGTTAGTTCCACTCTGGACCCAATCCTTTGCTCCTCGCGTACTTGGGAAAAAGACAACAGCGGGTGCAGGTGAAAGAGGAGGTACAATAAAAATGAGAAATTCTCTTATTTGTAGACTCGTCTTCTTTTGGTTCAATCTGGAGAACCCAGTCGAAACTCTGATTCATGTTTGTGGATTTTCATAACTCTCCTATCTACCCGGAAATGATCTTCTACCTTTACTGTCTGTGTTCTTTACATATCTTTGGATTGTTTTTCAAATCATTGTGTCGTTACAAATTCTGTGGTTGCATGCACCCTTGTGAGCAAGTTGTTGCCGGATTGGATAGGAGAAGTGAAACAAAGCTACGAAGGAGACTCATTAGCTGAAGAAGTTAAGAAGAGCATTAGTGAAGCGAGAGGAGGACAAGATGGTTGGGAAGAGGAGGAAGGGGTATTAAGGAAAAAGGGAGGCTTTATGTGGGGACCGCTGGAAATGCAAGAGCCAGGATAGCGCAAGAACTGCATGGGACAGCTACCGGAGGCCATTCAGGTATACTAGCTTCCTATAAGAGAACTAATAGGAACTTTGTCGGCCAGGAATGGATGCCTCTCTTGAGGACAGTATGTGACGGTAAAGCAACAACATCAACTCGCAATGGCCCTCGTGCCATGAGACATGGATTTTAGTCGACGTAGATTGGATCGAAAGATCGCACTTCCGCTCTTCTCCTATCAGACTAGTCACTTCCCACTCTCCTCAAGAGAATAGTTTAGCCACTATCCTCCCATATACTCCTTTTCATTGCTTATGAACTGGAACTTGTTGGTGCATGGATTTCACGTTTCAGCACACTTTGGTTTTGCATGGTTGTGAAAAGAAGGCTTTCTATACACTTATATGAACTTCATTGGCGAAGAAAGAAGCTTGCCTTGATAAAGCACAGCCTTCGCACTCCAATAGGCATATATTATTACAAACAAGGTTATGCCCAAAGGTCTCAAAAACGCCGGTGCTACATATCAACGCAGCCATGACTAAGATCTTCGATGAGATAATACATAAGATTGTCGAGTGCTATGTAGATGATCTCGTTGTAAAGCGGTATCCTATGAAGAACATCTTCAACATCTCAGAATCGTATTCGACCGCCTAAGGCAACATGCACTCAGGTTAAACCCGTTGAAGTGCGCCTTCATGGTCTCGTCAGCAAATTCCTAGGGTTTGTCATTCGACATCGGGAATAGAAATCGACCGAGTAAAATCAAGGCCATACTTGAAATGCCTCCTCCTTAAGGTTTAGACATAGTAGCCAGAAGTGCCCATTATTCTAGAGTTAACCACTGAAGTCTTTCGAAAAGGCATCGCTACCGAGTCAAAAGATCGAGGGACAGGAGATATTATTGTTCCACGACCTTGTGAACTTCATCGACCGCCTCGCTCCTTAGTCGCTTGTATCTGTCCGCTTTGCACGCATTGTGGGAGGGTGGCTCTACCAACTGAACTAAGTTACCACTTTCCGGTGAAGTGAAATGGGCGATGTGAATATGAAGTGCCAGCCTACTACGGCTGAAAGTGACCAGGAAACGTTCAACATTAGAACACTGGCGCTTGTCTCCTATAAGGGCCACTCAATCTTTTCGAGAAACTAGCAAATCAACACCATCATACGCAATTCATTCGAGATTCAAGACAAGGATGCCATCACAAATAAGAGAATCCGCCTTAACTAACCTGAATTTGTGGATCAATTTGCTTTCAATTCACTTGATTTGGGTAAAGATCCACATCCATATTAATTAAGGAAGACGATGATAGGTCGAATGGGTAGGGGTATGATTCAGTCGGAAGAAGGGCAATAGGTTCCGCACTAGATTGGGATTACGTGAGGCACGCATGCAGTGCAGACAGTGCCGAATCAGCGGATGGCCCTTTGACTATAAAGCCGTTGCGGGCGCTAGGCAGATTATGGGCTGTGCGGCTAGAAGATTATCATATCATACATATTTTTAGCATTATACATAAGAAAAAGTCTCAACTCATGGGTGTGATGGGAGCCAGCGGAAACAGAGAGAGGTACTTCCCACAAGTAAATGAGTAGAAAACTACTAGCTAAATAACTAGCTCCTTTGGTTCGAAAAAGGGTGGATTCGACCTCCTAAAGTGCAACTCCCCTATTCCATTTTCCATACCAGAGTTGGTACGTCCGTCCACAGCAGAATGGAGTCACCCGGGTCATAGTTATTTTAGAGCAAATAAGAGGTTGGTAGGCTTTTCAGAATTTGCATACTGGAAGGTGGGTGACCCCGAGGAGCTTGTCACCGAGCAAGAAGCAGATTGTCAACGATTGGTACAACCGGCGCTGGATACCTAAACTTTGAGCCTGCTGCTGACCTAGCCGGGCATAAATCAACACAGATAAGTCAGAACATTTATCTTCTTTGCACGGGGCTATGGGTCAAGCCAATGCTTTTGTTCTTACTTCCTTTTTCAATAACTGAAGCTCAAAGCTCATGAAAGGCAAGAGGCGATAGCATAAAGATTGAATAGTGAACTTTCAGTTTCGACATAGAATTGAAGGTAGCAGTCAGTTCAAGGTAGTAAGTTTAGGTCAAAATAACAATGGAGTGGGATCATACTCTCGAATAGCGTATCGCTTGTCGTTCACTCGTTGCCTCGATCTCTCCTCCAGCTTAAAAAGGGCAGTTGTCCAAGATTCGGGCTAGCGAAAGGGCTTTAATTTAAGGCGATTCCTACTGGTAATGAGGCTAGTTCATGTGAATAAGAAATGGTGTCGGAAGGTCGGTCATTTAGTTAGCTACTATTTCTGCTAAGCGTAAGCATAAAAGATAAGGTGGAAGAAAATCTAGTAAATCATAAAATCCTGTAGTGCGGGATAGGAAGAAGGAAGATTGGGAAATCCGTGCAAAGCAGTCTCTTTTCTTACCTCCACGGGCCGTACACTTCTCTGTTGGTAGTGGATATCCACTAGCTCTAGTATTCTAGTAATAGAGGACATAGCGTAAACAAACAAATAAGGTGGGGCATTTGGAATGAGTGGATCAGGTCAACCCAAATCATAACCAAAGGCTTTGCCAAATAGTTTTGATTGCAATGCAAGGGGTAGGCCCATTCTAGGCGATAGCAAGCATGATGTCTCGAACGGTACGCTGACCGAGTCATTAATCCGATGAGCCTGCCATGACGAGTGCTTGTATCGAGAAGGCCTCCGTCATTGTCGATGCCGGGAAAGTGAACAATAACAATGAGAATTCTCTTATAGAAAGTGATGATCACGATTGAGAGATAACGATCCCTCACAGGACGTACCCGGTAACCGAGTCGACTTCCCTGGCATCACTCCTCTTCAACGCCGGTTCTTACGAAAAGCAAGAAGCATGCCAGGCAGTTTCCACTTTCTTACCGGGCGAAGGCGATGAATGGTTAGCTATTCGAATGGTTGACTTTACTTCGATCTGGCATTCTTCTTTAATGAATTCTATTTCACAGGTGGAATGAGGAGAGCAAGAGGTGAGATCCGATTGCACGACAAAGTAGATCTGCACGTGGCGAAAAACCAAAAATGTCATAGATAGACAGAGAAGGCCCTACAGGAAGGATGAAGCAGTTGAGTGATCTGGTTATCCTTGGGAATCCGGAACGGTACCCGCATTCTAGGTCTAGGACTTCTAGTTCCCTTTAGAAGCTGTTTTCCTCTTCTTCAATCTCGAATCCCGAAGGAGGCCCTCTACCCGCCCTTGGTGTTCGTAGATCGGTTTTGCCGATTAGGGTTTGTGTGGTGGGTTTCGATGATCTCGGGTAGCTCTTCACTTGTATGAGGATTTGGGAAAAAAGATTGCGGTAGAGATCGGTGAAGAAGTGGAACTAAAGGATACTATAACCAAAGCTGAAAATGGGGGGATGAGGCTGATGTTGAGCCGGGTGATGAAGCAACTTCACCGCAGCAAGAAGCCTAGTGAGCGGTTGACATGGCGAAAGGTCGTTCTACCTTTCCTGGCCAACAAAGCTAAAGACTTCATTGAATTGACTCTTTGGGGCTCGTGAGAGACATTCATATTACTGCGTTCGTGATCGTAGATCGTCAGATTCATCATTGTATATCCGAGATCTGAAAGTGTGGCAAATGGATTTGAAGGCATGGAAAGAGGCCCTCGTGCAAGACTTCTTTATTCTCCGATTTCCTCCTCGATTCAGCTTCATAGCAATAAGCTGCACTTGCGTCCCGATTCGAGATTGTGTGGGTGGTTCAGCGAATCTACCATCAAGCCGTTTCTTGTTAGTGCCTAATCTTTTTCATCTTTAGGGTGACTTATTGAAAATCCAAATCCAAATGCCTCAACTTGATAAATTGACTTATTTCTCACAATTCTTCTGGTTATGCGTTCTCCTCTTTACTTTCTATATTCTCTTATTTAATAATAATAATGGAATACTTGGAATTAGCAGAATTCTCAAACTACGGAACCAACTGCTTTCGCACCGGGGGGACAAGATCCAGAGCAAGGACCCTAAGAATTTGGAAGATATCTCGAGAAAAGGTTTTGGCACCGGTCTCTCATATATGTACTCAGTTTCTCAAGTATCCCAATGGTGTAAGACCGTCGACTATTTTGGAAAAAGGAAGAAAATGACTCGATCTCTGATTTCGAGAAATAAGTAGCTCAGGAATGGAGAGACAGATTCTCTATTTGATCTCAAGTCCTCATATAACACTTCTTCCAGTCGGATCACTTGTTGGAAAAACATAATGCTCACACATGTTCCACACGGACAAGGAAGCATAATATAATGAAAGCCGTCTGAGATTCTCGAAATCCATCATTAGCTAAACAATTATTTGGTTATGCCATTTTGGGCTTTGCTCTTACCGATACCAAAGCTATTGCATTGTTTGCACTAATGAGTCTGATCGAAGAAAACGAGATCAAAAAGGTTGCCCCTTACTCGCAGATTAGGAAGGCCAACTGAACTGCGAAAACAAGGGACGCTTGGAAAAGAAGGCTCTTATCTGGTTCGAATCCAGTTCGTCCACGTCCCAAAGATTGCTAGAAGAGGAGCAAAGAATCCGGTGGGAAGAAATCCCCAGGAGTAAAGCAAGCCTCGAAAGGGCTGAGCATGAGCATGCACTGCTCTTGTTTGAGATGGAGGATCGATGGAGGGGAATTAGTGAAAGTCAGGGAGCAGCAGCTAAGTAATAACACCTAGGCTTTTGAATTCACTCTGCGATTTGGAAGACGGAGGAAATGAAAGTAGAAGAAGTTATCGAAACTCGGAACCACATGTTCAATCTTTTTTTAGCGGTTTCCCCAGAGATCTTTATCATTAACGCAACCTTCATTTTGCTCATTCATGGAGTTGTAGAATCAATGCTCATGAAAACGGCCATAAAACGCGAAAACGACGATTTTCTGGTCATATCTTTCCAACATGTATCTGGTCGGAAGGTCATTGTAAATCGCCCTAGAACCCCTAAACAGTGGGCAGTAGCTCATGAAAACATCCATAAAACGCGAGAACGGCGAGTTTCTGGTCATATCTCTCAAACATGTCAGGGTTCTTTCGAGACATGCAAATCCGGCTGAAACCCAAAAACTATGGGCAAGAACTCATGAAAATGACCATAAAACACGAAAACGACGAGTTTTTAGGCATAACTCTCAAACAAGTACCGGGTCTTAAGGTTGCTTTAAATAGCCCTAGAACCATAAAACTATGGGCAATAGCTCATGAAAACGGCCATAAAACGCGAGAACGGCGAGTTTCTGGTCATATCTCTCAAACATGTCAGGGTTCTTTCGAGACATGCAAATCCGGCTGAAACCCAAAAACTGTGGGCAATAACTCATGAAAATGACCATAAAACACGAAAACGACGAGTTTTTAGGCATAACTCTCAAACATGTACCGGGTCTTAAGGTTGCTTTAAATAGCCCTAGAACCATAAAACTGTGGGCAATAGCTCATGAAAACGGCCATAAAACGCGAAAACGACGATTTTCTGGTCATATCTTTCCAACATGTATCAGGTCGGAAGGTCATTGTAAATCGCCCTAGAACCCCTAAACAGTGGGCAGTAGCTCATGAAAACGGCCATAAAACGCGAGAACGGCGAGTTTTTGGTCATATCTCTCAAACATGTCAGGGTTCTTTCGAGACATGCAAATCCGGCTGAAACCCAAAAAATGTGGGCAATAACTCATGAAAATGACCATAAAACACGAAAACGACGAGTTTTTAGGCATAACTCTCAAACAAGTATCGGGTCTTAAGGTTGCTTTAAATAGCCCTAGAACCATAAAACTATGGGCAATAGCTCATGAAAACGGCCATAAAACGCGAAAACGACGATTTTCTGGTCATATCTTTCCAACATGTATCAGGTCGGAAGGTCATTGTAAATCGCCCTAGAACCCCTAAACAGTGGGCAGTAGCTCATGAAAACGGCCATAAAACGCGAGAACGGCGAAGCCGTCATATATCTCAAACATGTCGTGGTTCTTTCGAGACATGCAACTCCGGCTAACCCAAAAACTGTGGGCAATAACTCATGAAAATGACCATAAAACACGAAAACGACGAGTTTTTAGGCATAACTCTCAAACAAGTATCGGGTCTTAAGGTTGCTTTAAATAGCCCTAGAACCATAAAACTATGGGCAATAGCTCATGAAAACGGCCATAAAACGCGAGAACGGCGAGTTTCTGGTCATATCTCTCAAACATGTCAGGGTACATTCGAGACATGCAAATCCGGCCGAAACCCAAAAATCTGGGCAATAACTCATGAAAATGACCATAAAACACGAAAACGACGAAGTTTTAGGCATAACTCTCAAACATGTACGGGTCTTAAGGTTGCTTTAAATAGCCCTAGAACCATAAAATTGTGGGCAATAGCTCATGAAAACGGCCATAAAACGCAAAAACGACGATTTTCCGTCATATCTTTCCAACATGTATCGGTCGGAAGGTCATTGTAAATCGCCTAGAACCCCTAAACAAGGGCAATAGCTCATGAAAACGGCCATAAAACGCGAGAACGGCGAAGTTTCGTCATATCTCTCAAACATGTCGTGGTTCTTTCGAGACATGCAACCGGCCGAAACCCAAAAATCGTGGGCAATAACTCATGAAAATGACCATAACACGAAAACGACGAGTTTTTAGGCATAACTCTCAAACAAGTACTGGGTCTTAAGGTTGCTTTAAATAGCCCTAGAACCATAAAACTGTGGGCAATAGCTCATGAAAACGGCCATAAAACGCGAAAACGACGAGTTTCTGGTCATATCTTTCCAACATGTATCAGGTCGGAAGGTCATTGTAAATCGCCCTAGAACCCCTAAACAGTGGGCAGTAGCTCATGAAAATGGCCATAAAACGCGAGAACGGCGAGTTTCAGGTCATATCTCTCAAACATGTCGTGGTTCTTTCGAGACATGCAAATCCGTCAAACCAAAAACTGTGGCAATAACTCATGAAAATTACCATAAAAACCGAAAACGACGATTTTTTAGGAATAACTCTCAAACAAGTATCGGGTCTTAAGGTTGCTTTAAATAGCCCTAGAACCATAAAACTATGGGCAATAGCTCATGAAAACGGCCATAAAACGCGAGAACGGCGAGTTTCTGGTCATATCTCTCAAACATGTCAGGGTTCTTTCGAGACATGCAAATCCGGCTGAAACCCAAAAACTGTGGGCAATAACTCATGAAAATGACCATAAAACACGAAAACGACGAGTTTTTAGGCATAACTCTCAAACATGTACCGGTTCTTAAGGTTGCTTTAAATAGCCCTAGAAACATAAAATTGTCGGCAATAGCTCATGAAAACGGCCATAAAACAAGAAAACAACGATTTTCCGTCATATCTTTCCAACATGTATCGTGTCGGAAGGTCATTGTAAATCGCCCTAGAACCCCTAAACAAAGGCAATAGCTCATGAAAACGGCCATAAAACGCGAGAACGGCGAAGCTCGTCATATCTCTCAAACATGTCGTGGTTCTTCGAGACATGCAATCCGCTGAAAACCAAAAACTGTGGGCAATAACTCATGAAAATGACCATAAAACACGAAAACGACGATTTTTTAGGCATAACTCTCAAACATGTACCGGGTCTTAAGGTTGCTTTAAATAGCCCTAGAACCATAAAACTGTGGGCAATAGCTCATGAAAACGGCCATAAACCCGAAAACGACGATTTTCTGGTCATATCTTTCCAACATGTATCGTGTCGAAGGTCATTGTAAATCGCCTAGAACCCCTAAACAAAGGCAATAGCTCATGAAATAGGCCATAAAACGTGAGAACGGCGAGTTTCTGGTCATAACTCTCACACATGTCAGGGTTCTTTCGACACATGCTAAACTGGCAGAAACCAAAAACCTGTGGGCAATAACTCATGAAAATGACCATAAAACACGAAAACGACGAGTTTTTAGGCATAACTCTCAAACATGTATCGGGACTTAAGGTTGCTTTAAATAGCCCTAGAACCATAAAACTGTGGGCTAGCTCATGAAAACGGCCATAAAACGCGAAAACGACGAGTTTCTGGTCATATCTTTCCAACATGTATCAGGTCGGAAGGTCACTGTAAATCGCCCTAGAACCCCTAAACTGTGGGCAATAGCTCATGAAAACGGCCATAAACGCGAGAACGGCGAAGCTCGTCATATCTCTCAAACATGTCGTGGTTCTTCGAGACATGCAACCGGCCGAAACCCAAAAACTGTGGGCAATAACTCATGAAAATGACCATAAACACGAAAACGACGAAGTTTTTAGGCATAACTCTCAAACATGTACCGGTCTTAAGGTTGCTTTAAATAGCCCTATAACCATAAAACTGTGGGCAATAGCTCATGAAAACGGCCATAAAACGCGAAAACGACGAGTTTCTGGTCATCTCTTTCCAACATGTATCGTGTCGAAGGTCATTGTAAATCGCCTAGAACCCCTAAACAAGGGCAATAGCTCATGAAAACGGCCATAAACGCGAGAACGGCGAAGCCGGTCATATCTCTCAAACATGTCGTGGTTCTTTCGAGACATGCAACCGGCCGAAACCCAAAAATGTGGGCAATAAATCATGAAAATGACCATAAAACACGAAAACGACGAGTTTTTAGGCATAACTCTCAAACATGTATCGGGTCTTAAGGTTGCTTTAAATAGCCCTAGAACCATAAACCTGTGGGCAATAGCTCATGAAAACGGACATAAAACGCGAAAATGACGAGTTTCTGGTCATATCTTTCCAACATGTAACACGTCGGAACGTCACTGTAAATCGCCCTAGAGCCCCTAAACAGTGGGCAATAGCTCATGAAAACGGCCATAAAACACGAAAACGGCGAAGCCGGTCATATCTCTCAAACATGTCGTGGTTATATCGAGACATGCAAAACCGGCAGAAACCCAAAAAATATGGGCAATAAATCATGAAAATGACCAAAAAACACGAAAACGACGAAGTTTTTAGGCATAACTCTCAAACAAGTACCGGTCTTAAGGTTGCTTTAAATAGCCCTAGAACCATAAAACTGGGCAATAGCTCATGAAAACGGCCATAAAACGCGAAAACGACGATTTTCCGTCATATCTTTCCAACATGTATCGGTCGGAAGGTCATTGTAAATCGCCCTAGAACCCCTAAACAAAGGCAATAGCTCATGAAAACGGCCATAAAACGCGAGAACGGCGAAGCCTGGTCATATCTCTCAAACATGTCGGGGTTCTTTCGAGACATGCAAATCCGGCTGAAACCCAAAAACTGTGGGCAATAACTCATGAAAATGACCATAAAACACGAAAACGACGAGTTTTTAGGCATAACTCTCAAACATGTACCGGGTCTTAAGGTTGCTTTAAATAGCCCTAGAACCATAAAACTATGGGCAATAGCTCATGAAAACGGCCATAAAACGCAAAAACGACGAGTTTCTGGTCATATCTTTCCAACATGTATCAGCTCGGAAGGTCATTGTAAATCGCCCTGGAACCCCTAAACAGTGGGCAGTAGCTCATGAAAATGGCCATAAAACGCGAGAACGGCGAAGCTCGTCATAACTCTCAAACATGTCAGGGTTCTTTCGAGACATGCAAATCCGGCTGAAACCCAAAAACTGTGGGCAATAACTCATGAAAATGACCATAAAACACGAAAACGACGAGTTTTTAGGCATAACTCTCAAACAAGTCCCGTGTCTTAAGGTTGCTTTAAATAGCCCTAGAAACATAAAACTGTGGGCAATAGCTCATGAAAACGGCCATAAAACGCGAAAACGACGAGTTTCTGGTCATATCTTTCCAACATGTATCAGGTCGGAAGGTCACTGTAAATCGCCCTAGAACCCCTAAACTGTGGGCAATAGCTCATGAAAACGGCCATAAAACGCGAGAACGGCGAAGCTCGTCATATCTCTCAACCAGGTCCTGGTTCTTTCGAGACATGCAAATCCGGCTGAAACCCAAAAACTGTGGGCAATAACTCATGAAAATGACCATAAAACACGAAAACGACGAGTTTTTAGGCATAACTCTCAAACATGTATCGGGTCTTAAGGTTGCTTTAAATAGCCCTAGAACCATAAACCTGTGGGCAATAGCTCATGAAAACGGCCATAAAACGCGAAAACGACGAGTTTCTGGTCATATCTTTCCAACATGTAACACGTCGGAACGTCACTGTAAATCGCCCTAGAACCCCTAAACAGTGGGCAATAGCTCATGAAAACGGCCATAAAACGCGAGAACGGCGAGTTTCTGGTCATATCTCTCAAACATGTCAGGGTTCTTTCGAGACATGCAAATCCGGCTGAAACCCAAAAACTGTGGGCAATAACTCATGAAAATGACCATAAAACACGAAAACGACGAGTTTTTAGGCATAACTCTCAAACATGTATCGGGTCTTAAGGTTGCTTTAAGTAGCCCTAGAACCATAAAACTGTGGGCAATAGCTCATGAAAACGGCCATAAAACGCGAAAACGACGAGTTTCTGGTCATATCTTTCCAACATGTAACACGTCGGAACGTCACTGTAAATCGCCCTAGAGCCCCTAAACAGTGGGCAATAGCTCATGAAAACGGCCATAAAACACGAAAACGGCGAGTTTCTGGAAATATCTCTCAAACATGTCAGGGTTCTTTCGAGACATGCAAATCCGGCTGAAACCCAAAAACTGTGGGCAATAACTAATGAAAATGACCATAAAACACGAAAATGACGAGTTTTTAGGCATAACTCTGAAGCATGTACCGGGTCTTAAGGTTGCTTTAAATAGCCCTAGAACCATAAAACTGTGGGCAATAGCTCATGAAAACGGCCATAAAACGCGAAAACGACGATTTTCTGGTCATATCTTTCCAACATGTATCAGGTCGGAAGGTCATTGTAAATCGCCCTAGAACCCCTAAACAGTGGGCAATAGCTCATGAAAACGGCCATAAAACGCGAGAACGGCGAAGCTCGGTCATATCTCTCAAACATGTCGGGGTTCTTTCGAGACATGCAAATCCGGCTGAAACCCAAAAAATGTGGGCAATAACTCATGAAAATGACCATAAAACACGAAAACGACGAGTTTTTAGGCATAACTCTCAAACATGTATCGGGTCTTAAGGTCATTGTAAATCGCCCTAGAACCATAAAACTGTGGGAAATAGCTCATGAAAACGGCCATAAAACGCGAAAACGACGAGTTTCTGGTCATATCTTTCCAACATGTATCAGGTCGGAAAGTCACTGTAAATCGCCCTGGAACCCCTAAACAGTGGGCAGTAGCTCATGAAAATGGCCATAAAACGCGAGAATGGCGAAGTTTCGTCATATCTCTCAAACATGTCGTGGTTCTTCGAGACATGCAAATCCGCCGAAACCCAAAACTGTGGGCAATAACTCATGAAAATGACCATAAAACACGAAAACGACGAGGTTTTAGGCATAACTCTCAAACATGTACCGGTCTTAAGGTTGCTTTTTGTAGCCCTAGAACCATAAAACTGTGGGCAATAGCTCATGAAAACGGCCATAAAACGCGAAAACGACGAGTTTCTGGTCATCTCTTTCCAACATGTATCAAGTCGGAACGTCACTGTAAATCGGCCTAGAACCCCTAAACAAAGGCAATAGCTCATGAAAACGGCCATAAAACGCGAGAACGGCGAGTTTCTGGTCATATCTCTCAAACATGTCAGGGTTCTTTCGAGACATGCAAATCCGGCTGAAACCCAAAAACTGTGGGCAATAACTCATGAAAATGACCATAAAACACGAAAACGACGAGTTTTTAGGCATAACTCTCAAACAAGTACTGGGTCTTAAGGTTTCTTTAAATAGCCCTAGAACCATAAAACTGTGGGCAATAGCTCATGAAAACGGCCATAAAACGCGAGAACGGAGAGTTTTTGGTCATATCTCTCAAATATGTCAGGGTTCTTTCGAGACATGCAAATCCGGCTGAAACCCAAAAACTGTGGGCAATAACTCATGAAAATGACCATAAAACACGAAAACGACGAGTTTTTAGGCATAACTCTCAAACATGTACCGGGTCTTAAGGTTGCTTTAAATAGCCCTAGAAACATAAAACTGTGGGCAATAGCTCATGAAAACGGCCATAAAACAAGAAAACGACGAGTTTCTGGTCATATCTTTCCAACATGAATCAGGTCGGAAGGTCACTGTAAATCGGCCTAGAACCCCTAAACTATGGGCAATAGCTCATGAAAACGGCCATAAAACGCGAGAACGGCGAGTTTCTGGTCATATCTCTCAAACATGTCAGGGTTCTTTCGAGACATGCAAATCCGGATGAACCCAAAAACTGTGGGCAATAACTCATGAAAATGACCATAAAACACGAAAACGACGAGTTTTTAGGCATAACTCTCAAACATGTACCGGGTCTTAAGGTTGCTTTAAGTAGCCCTAGAACCATAAAACTGTGGGCAATAGCTCATGAAAACGGCCATAAAACGCGAAAACGACGAGTTTCTGGTCATATCTTTCCAACATGTATCAAGTCGGAACGTCACTGTAAATCGCCCTAGAACCCCTAAACTATGGGCAATAGCTCATGAAAACGGCCATAAAACGCGAGAACAGCGAGTTTCTGGTCATATCTCTCAAACATGTCAGGGTTCTTTCGAGACATGCAAATCCGGCTGAAACCCAAAAACTGTGGGAAATAACTCATGAAAATGACCATAAAACACGAAAACGACGAGTTTTTAGGCATAACTCTCAAACATGTACCGGGTCTTAAGGTTGCTTTAAGTAGCCCTAGAACCATAAAACTATGGGCAATAGCTCATGAAAACGGCCATAAAACGCGAAAACGACGAGTTTCTGGTCATATCTTTCCAACATGTAACACGTCGGAACGTCACTGTAAATCGCCTAGAACCCCTAAACAAAGGCAATAGCTCATGAAAACGGCCATAAACGCGAGAACGGCGAAGCCGTCATATCTCTCAAACATGTCAGGGTTCTTTTGAGACATGCAAATCCGGCCGAAACCCAAAAACTGTGGGCAATAACTCATGAAAATGACCATAAACACGAAAACGACGAGTTTTTAGGCATAACTCTCAAACATGTATCGGGTCTTAAGGTTGCTTTAAATAGCCCTAGAACCATAAAACTGTGGGCAATAGCTCATGAAAACGGCCATAAAACGCGAAAACGACGAGTTTCTGGTCATATCTTTCCAACATGTATCAGGTCGGAAGGTCACTGTAAATCGCCTAGAACCCCTAAACAGACGGCAATAGCTCATGAAAACGGCCATAAAACGCGAGAACGGCGAAGTTTCGTCATAACTCTCAAACATGTCAGGGTTCTTTCGAGACATGCAAATCCGGATGAACCCAAAAACTGTGGGCAATAACTCATGAAAATGACCATAAAACACGAAAACGACGAGTTTTTAGGCATAACTCTCAAACATGTATCGGGTCTTAAGGTTGCTTTAAATAGCCCTAGAACCATAAAACTGTGGGCAATAGCTCATGAAAACGGCCATAAAACGCGAAAACGACGAGTTTCTGGTCATCTCTTTCCAACATGTATCAAGTCGGAACGTCACTGTAAATCGCCCTAGAGCCCCTAAACAAGGGCAATAGCTCATGAAAACGGCCATAAAACGCGAGAACGGCGAAGCCGTCATAACTCTCAAACATGTCAGGGTTCTTTCGAGACATGCAAATCCGGCTGAAACCCAAAAACTGTGGGAAATAACTCATGAAAATGATCATAAAACATGAAACGACAAGTTTTTAGGCATAACTCTCAAACATGTATCGGGTCTTAAGGTTGCTTTAATTAGCCCTAGAACCATAAAACTGTGGGCAATAGCTCATGAAAACGGCCATAAAACGCGAAAACGACGAGTTTCTGGTCATCTCTTTCCAACATGTATCAAGTCGGAACGTCACTGTAAATCGCCCTAGAGCCCCTAAACAGTGGGCAATAGCTCATGAAAACGGCCATAAAACGCGAGAACGGCGAGTTTCTGGTCATATCTCTCAAACATGTCAGGGTTCTTTCGAGACATGCAAATCCGGCTGAAACCCAAAAACTGTGGGCAATAACTCATGAAAATGACCATAAAACACGAAAACGACGAGTTTTTAGGCATAACTCTCAAACATGTATCGGGTCTTAAGGTTGCTTTAAATAGCCCTAGAACCATAAAACTGTGGGCAATAGCTCATGAAAACGGCCATAAAACGCGAAAATGACGATTTTCTGGTCATATCTTTCCAACATGTATCAGGTCGGAAGGTCATTGTAAATCGCCCTAGAACCCCTAAACAGTGGGCAGTAGCTCATGAAAACGGCCATAAAACGCGAGAACGGCGAGTTTCTGGTCATATCTCTCAAACATGTCAGGGTTCTTTCGAGACATGCAAATCCGGCTGAAACCCAAAAACTGTGGGCAATAACACATGTAAATGACCATAAAACACGAAAACGACGAGTTTTTAGGCATAACTCTCAAACAAGTACCGGGTCTTAAGGTTGCTTTAAATAGCCCTAGAACCATAAAACTGTGGGCAATAGCTCATGAAAACGGCCATAAAACGCGAAAACGACGATTTTCTGGTCATATCTTTCCAACATGTATCAGGTCGGAAGGTCATTGTAAATCGCCCTAGAACCCCTAAACAGTGGGCAATAGCTCATGAAAACGGCCATAAAACGCGAGAACGGCGAAGCCGTCATATCTCTCAAACATGTCAGGGTTCTTTCGAGACATGCAAATCCGGCTTAAACCCAAAAACTGTGGGCAATAACTCATGAAAATGACCATAAAACACGAAAACGACGAGTTTTTAGGCATAACTCTCAAACATGTACCGGGTCTTAAGGTTGCTTTAAATAGCCCTAGAACCATAAAACTGTGGGCAATAGCTCATGAAAACGGCCATAAAACGCGAAAACGACGATTTTCTGGTCATATCTTTCCAACATGTATCATCTCGGAAGGTCATTGTAAATCGCCTAGAACCCCTAAACAAAGGCAATAGCTCATGAAAACGGCCATAAACGCGAGAACGGCGAAGTTTCGTCATATCTCTCAAACATGTCGTGGTTCTTCGAGACATGCAAATCCGGCCGAAACCCAAAACTGTGGGCAATAACTCATGAAAATGACCATAAACACGAAAACGACGAAGTTTTAGGCATAAATCTCAACCATGTACCTGGTCTTAAGGTTGCTTTAAATAGCCCTAGAACCATAAAACTGTGGGCAATAGCTCATGAAAACGGCCATAAAACGCGAAAACGACGATTTTCTGGTCATATCTTTCCAACATGTATCTGGTCGGAAGGTCATTGTAAATCGCCCTAGAACCCCTAAACAGTGGGCAGTAGCTCATGAAAACGGCCATAAAACGTGAGAACGGCGAAGCTCGTCATATCTCTCAAACATGTCGTGGTTCTTTCGAGACATGCAACCGCCGAACCCCAAAACTGTGGGCAATTGCTCATGAAAATGACCATAAAACACGAAAACGACCAGTTTTTAGGTATAACTCTCAAACATGTATCGGGTCTTAAGGTTGCTTTAAATAGCCCTAGAACCATATAACTATGGGCAATAGATCATGAAAACGGCCATAAAACGCGAAAACGACGAGTTTCTGGTCATATCTTTCCAACATGTATCAGGTCGGAAGGTCACTGTAAATCGCCCTAGAACCTCTAAACAAAGCAATAGCTCATGAAAACGGCCATAAAACGCGAGAACGGCGAAGCTCGTCATATCTCTCAAACATGTGAGGGTTCTTTCGAGACATGCAAATCCGGCCGAAACCCAAAAACTGTGGGCAATAACTCATGAAAATGACCATAAAACACGAAAACGACGAGTTTTAGGCATAACTCTCAAACATGTACCGGGTCTTAAGGTTGCTTTAAATAGCCCTAGAACCATAAAACTGTGGGCAATAGCTCATGAAAACGGCCATAAAACGCGAAAACGATTTATTTTCGTCATATCTTTCCAACATGTATCAGTCGGAAGGTCATTGTAAATCGCCTCTAGAACCCCTAAACAAGGCAATAGCTCATGAAAACGGCCATAAAACGCGAGAACGGCGAGTTTCTGGTCATATCTCTCAAACATGTCAGGGTTCTTTCGAGACATGCAAATCCGGATGAACCCAAAAACTGTGGGCAATAACTCATGAAAATGACCATAAAACACGAAAACGACGAGTTTTTAGGCATAACTCTCAAACATGTATCGGGTCTTAAGGTTGCTTTAAATAGCCCTAGAACCATAAAACTGTGGGCAATAGCTCATGAAAACGGCCATAAAACGCGAAAACGACGAGTTTCTGGTCATATCTTTCCAACATGTATCAGGTCGGAAGGTCATTGTAAATCGCCCTAGAACCCCTAAACAGTGGGGAGTAGCTCATGAAAACGGCCATAAAACGCGAGAACGACGAGTTTTTGGTCATATCTCTCAAACATGTCAGGGTTCTTTCGAGACATGCAAATCCGGATGAACCCAAAAACTGTGGGCAATAACTCATGAAAATGACCATAAAACACGAAAACGACGAGTTTTTAGGCATAACTCTCAAACATGTATCGGGTCTTAAGGTTGCTTTAAATAGCCCTAGAACCATAAAACTGTGGGCAATAGCTCATGAAAACGGCCATAAAACGCGAAAACGACGAGTTTCTGGTCATATCTTTCCAACATGTATCAGGTCAAGGTCATTGTAAATCGCCTAGAACCCCTAAACAAAGGCAATAGCTCATGAAAACGGCCATAAAACGCGAGAACGGCGAAGCCGTCATATCTCTCAAACATGTCGTGGTTCTTTCGAGACATGCAACCGCCGAAACCAAAAACTGTGGGCAATAACTCATGAAAATGACCATAAAACACGAAAACGACGAGTTTTTAGGCATAACTCTCAAACATGTACCGGGTCTTAAGGTTGCTTTAAATAGCCCTAGAACCATAAAACTGTGGGCAATAGCTCATGAAAACGGCCATAAAACGCGAAAACGACGAGTTTCTGGTCATATCTTTCCAACATGTATCAGGTCGGAAGGTCACTGTAAATCGCCCTAGAGCCCCTAAACAGTGGGCAATAGCTCATGAAAACGGCCATAAAACGCGAGAACGGCGAGTTTCTGGTCATATCTCTCAAACATGTCAGGGTTCTTTCGAGACATGCAAATCCGGCTGAAACCCAAAAACTGTGGGCAATAACTCATGAAAATGACCATAAAACACGAAAACGACGAGTTTTTAGGCATAACTCTCAAACATGTACCGGGTCTTAAGGTTGCTTTAAATAGCCCTAGAACCATAAAACTGTGGGCAATAGCTCATGAAAACGGCCATAAAACGCGAAAACGACGATTTTCTGTTTATATCTTTCCAACATGTATCAGTTCGGAAGGTCATTGTAAATCGCCCTAGAACCCCTAAACAGTGGGCAGTAGCTCATGAAAATGGCCATAAAACGCGAGAACGGCGAAGCTGGTCATAACTCTCAAACATGTCAGGGTTCTTTCGAGACATGCAAATCCGGCTTAAACCAAAAAACTGTGGGAAATAACTCATTAAAATGACAATAAAACACGAAAACGACGAGTTTTTAGGCATAACTCTCAAACATGTATCGGGTCTTAAGGTTGCTTTAAGTAGCCCTAGAACCATAAAGATGTGGGCAATAGGTCATGAAAACGGCCATAAAACGCGAAAACGACGATTTTCTGGTCATATCTTTCCAACATGTATCGTCGAAGGTCATTGTAAATCGCCTAGAACCCCTAAACAAAGGGCAATAGCTCATGAAAACGGCCATAAACGCGAGAACGGCGAGTTTCTGGTCATATCTCTCAAACATGTCAGGGTTCTTTTGAGACATGCAAATCCGGCCGAAACCCAAAAACTGTGGGCAATAACTCATGAAAATGACCATAAAACACGAAAACGACGAGTTTTTAGGCATAACTCTCAAACATGTACCGGGTCTTAAGGTTGCTTTAAATAGCCCTAGAACCATAAAACTGTGGGCAATAGCTCATGAAAACGGCCATAAAACGCGAAAACGACGATTTTCTGGTCATATCTTTCCAACATGTATCAGGTCGGAAGGTCATTGTAAATCGCCCTAGAACCCCTAAACAAAGGCAATAGCTCATGAAAACGGCCATAAAACGCGAGAACGGCGAAGTTTCGTCATATCTCTCAAACATGTCGTGGTTCTTTCGAGACATGCAAATCCGCTGAAACCCAAAACTGTGGGCAATAACTCATGAAAATGACCATAAAACACGAAAACGACGAGTTTTTAGGCATAACTCTCAAACATGTACCTGGTCTTAAGGTTGCTTTAAATAGCCCTAGAACCATAAAACTGTGGGCAATAGCTCATGAAAACGGCCATAAAACGCGAAAACGACGATTTTTTGGTCATATCTTTCCAACATGTATCGTGTCGGAAGGTCATTGTAAATCGCCCCTAGAACCCCTAAACAGTGGGCAATAGCTCATGAAAACGGCCATAAAACGCGAGAACGGCGAGTTTCTGGTCATATCTCTCAAACATGTCAGGGTTCTTTCGAGACATGCAAATCCGGCTGAAACCCAAAAACTGTGGGCAATAACTCATGAAAATGACCATAAAACACGAAAACGACGAGTTTTTAGGCATAACTCTCAAACATGTACCGGTTCTTAAGGTTGCTTTAAATAGCCCTAGAACCATAAAACTGTGGGCAATAGCTCATGAAAACGGCCATAAAACGCGAAAACGACGAGTTTCTGGTCATATCTTTCCAACATGTATCATGTCGGAAGGTCACTGTAAATCGACCTAGAACCCTAAACAAAGGCAAGGCTCATGAAAACGGCCATAAAACGCGAGAACGGCGAAGCTCGGTCATATCTCTCAAACATGTCAGGGTTCTTTCGAGACATGCAAATCCGGATGAACCCAAAAACTGTGGGCAATAACTCATGAAAATGACCATAAAACACGAAAACGACGAGTTTTTAGGCATAACTCTCAAACATGTACCGGGTCTTAAGGTTGCTTTAAATAGCCCTAGAACCATAAAACTGTGGGCAATAGCTCATGAAAACGGCCATAAAACGCGAAAACGACGAGTTTCTGGTCATATCTTTCCAACATGTATCAGGTCGGAAGGTCATTGTAAATCGCCCTAGAACCCCTAAACAGTGGGCAGTAGCTCATGAAAACGGCCATAAAACGCGAGAACGGCGAAGCTAGTCATATCTCTCAAACATGTCAGGGTTCTTTCGAGACATGCAAATCCGGCTGAAACCCAAAAACTCTGGGCAATAACTCATGAAAATGACCATAAAACACGAAAACGACGAGTTTTTAGGCATAACTCTCAAACATGTACCGGGTCTTAAGGTTGTTTTAAATAGCCCTAGAACCATAAAACTGTGGGCAATAGCTCATGAAAACGGCCATAAAACGCGAAAACGACGAGTTTCTGGTCATATCTTTCCAACATGTATCAGGTCGGAAGGTCATTGTAAATCGCCCTAGAACCCCTAAACAGTGGGCAGTAGCTCATGAAAACGGCCATAAAACGCGAGAACGGCGAGTTTCTGGTCATATCTCTCAAACATGTCTGGGTTCTTTCGAGACATGCAACCGCCGAAACCCAAAAACTGGGCAATAACTCATAAAAATGGCCATAAACACGAAAACGACGAGTTTTTAGGCATAACTCTCAAACATGTATCGGGTCTTAAGGTTGCTTTAAATAGCCCTAGAACCATAAAACTGTGGGCAATAGCTCATGAAAACGGCCATAAAACGCGAAAACGACGATTTTCTGGTCATATCTTTCCAACATGTATCAGGTCGGAAGGTCATTGTAAATCGCCCTAGAACCCCTAAACATTGGGCAGTAGCTCATGAAAATGGCCATAAAACGCGAGAACGGCGAGTTTCTGGTCATATCTCTCAAACATGTCTGGGTTCTTTCGAGACATGAAAATCCGGCTGAAACCCAAAAAACTGTGGGCAATAACTCATGAAAATGACCATAAAACACGAAAACGACGAGTTTTTAGGCATAACTCTCAAACATGTATCGGGTCTTAAGGTTGCTTTAAATAGCCCTAGAACCATAAAACTGTGGGCAATAGCTCATGAAAACGGCCATAAAACGCGAAAACGACGATTTTCTGGTCATATCTTTCCAACATGTATCAGGTCGGAAGGTCATTGTAAATCGCCCTAGAACCCCTAAACAGTGGGCAGTAGCTCATGAAAACGGCCATAAAACGCGAGAACGGCGAAGCCGTCATATCTCTCAAACATGTCGTGGTTCTTTCGAGACATGCAAATCCGCCAAACCCAAAACTGTGGGCAATAACTCATGAAAATGACCATAAAACACGAAAACGACGAGTTTTTAGGCATAACTCTCAAACATGTACCGGGTCTTAAGGTTGCTTTAAATAGCCCTAGAACCATAAAACTATGGGCAATAGCTCATGAAAACGGCCATAAAACGCGAAAACGACGAATTTCCGTCATATCTTTCCAACATGTATCGTGCTCAAGGTCATTGTAAATCGCCTAGAACCCCTAAACAAAGGCAATAGCTCATGAAAACGGCCATAAAACGCGAGAACGGCGAAGCCGTCATATCTCTCAAACATGTCGTGGTTCTTCGAGACATGCAACCGCCGAAACCCAAAAACTGGGGGCAATAACTCATGAAAATGACCATAAAACACGAAAACGACGAGTTTTTAGGCATAACTCTCAAACATGTACGGGTTGTTATGGTTATTTTAAATAGCCCTAGAACCATAAAACTGTGGGCAATAGCTCATGAAAACGGCCATAAAACGCGAAAACGATGATTTTCTGGTCATATCTTTCCAACATGTATCAGGTCGGAAGGTCACTGTAAATCGCCCTAGAGCCCCTAAACAAAGGCAATAGCTCATGAAAACGGCCATAAAACGCGAGAACGGCGAAGCCGTCATATCTCTCAAACATGTCGTGGTTCTTTCGAGACATGCAAATCCGCCGAAACCCAAAAATCAGGCAATAACTCATGAAAATGACCATAAAACACGAAAACGACGAAGTTTTAGGCATAACTCTCAAACATGTACCGGTCTTAAGGTTGCTTTAAGTAGCCCTAGAACCATAAAACTGGGCAATAGCTCATGAAAACGGCCATAAAACGCGAAAACGACGAGTTTCTGGTCATATCTTTCCAACATGTATCGTGCTCAAGGTCATTGTAAATCGCCCTGGAACCCCTAAACAAGGCAATAGCTCATGAAAACGGCCATAAAACGCGAGAACGGCGAAGCTCGTCATATCTCTCAAACATGTCGTGGTTCTTTCGAGACATGCAAATCCGCCGAAACCCCAAAACTGTGGGCAATAGCTCATGAAAATGACCATAAAACACGAAAACGATGAGGTTTTAGGCATAACTCTCAAACATGTACCGGGTCTTAAGGTTGCTTTAAATAGCCCTAAAACCATAAAACTGTGGGCAATAGCTCATGAAAACGGCCATAAAACGCGAAAACGACGAGTTTCTGGTCATATCTTTCCAACATGTATCAGGTCGGAAGGTCACTGTAAATCGCCCTAGAACCATGAAAAACGGCCATAAGACGCGAGAACGGCGAGTTTCTGGTCATATCTCTCAAACATGTCAGGGTTCTTTCGAGACATGCAAATCCGGCTGAAACCCAAAAACTGTGGGCAATAACTCATGAAAATGACCATACAACACGAAAACGACGAGTTTTAGGCATAACTCTCAAACAAGTACCGGTCTTAAGGTTGATTTAAGTAGCCATAGAACCATAAAACTGTGGCAATAGCTCATGAAAACGGCCATAAAACGCGAAAACGACGATTTTCTGGTCATATCTTTCCAACATGTATCTGGTCGGAAGGTCATTGTAAATCGCCCTAGAACCCCTAAACAGTGGGCAGTAGCTCATGAAAACGGCCATAAAACGCGAGAACGGCGAAAAACTGGTCATATCTCTCAAACATGTCTGGGTTCTTTCGAGACATGCAAATCCGGCTGAAACCCAAAAATCAGGCAATAACTCATGAAAATGACCATAAAACACGAAACGAGTTTTTAGGCATAACTCTCAAACAAGTCCCGTGTCTTAAGGTTGCTTTAAATAGCCCTAGAACCATAAAACTGTGGGCAATAGCTCATGAAAACGGCCATAAAACGCGAAAACGACGAGTTTCTGGTCATATCTTTCCAACATGTATCAGCTTGGAAGGTCACTGGAAATCGCCTAGAACCCTAAACAAAGGGCAATAGCTCATGAAAATGGCCATAAAACGCGAGAACGTCGAGTTTCTTGTCATAACTCTCAAACATGTCAGGGTTCTTTCGAGACATGCAAATCCGGCTGAAATCGAATAACTGTGGGCAATAACTCATGAAAATGACCATAAAACACGAAAACGACGAGTTTTTAGGCATAACTCTCAAACATGTATCGGGTCTTAAGGTTGCTTTAAATAGCCCTAGAACCATAAAACTGTGGGCAATAGCTCATGAAAACGGCCATAAAACGCGAAAACGACGAGTTTCTGGTCATATCTTTCCAACATGTATCGTCGGAAGGTCATTGTAAATCGCCTAGAACCCCTAAACAAAGGCAATAGCTCATGAAAACGGCCATAAACGCGAGAACGGCGAAGTTTCTGGTCATATCTCTCAAACATGTCGTGGTTCTTTCGAGACATGCAAATCCGCCGAAACCCAAAACTGGGAAATAACTCATAAAAATGGCCATAAACACGAAAACGACGAGTTTTTAGGCATAACTCTCAAACATGTACCGGGTCTTAAGGTTGCTTTAAATAGCCCTAGAACCATAAAACTGTGGGCAATAGCTCATGAAAACGGCCCTAAAACGCAAAAACGACGAATTTTCGTCATATCTTTCCAACATGTATCAGTCGGAAGGTCACTGTAATTCGCCCTAGAACCCCTAAACACTGGGCAATAGCTCATGAAAAGGGCCATAAAACGCGAGAACGGCGAAGCCGTCATATCTCTCAAACATGTCAGGGTTCTTTCGAGACATGCAAATCCGGATGAACCCAAAAACTGTGGGCAATAACTCATGAAAATGACCATAAAACACGAAAACGACGAGTTTTAGGCATAACTCTCAAACATGTACCTTGTCTTAAGGTTGCTTTAAATAGCCCTAGAACCATCAAACTGTGGGCATTAGCTCATGAAAACGGCCATAAAACAAGAAAACGATTTATTTTCGTCATATCTTTCCAACATGTATCGTCGGAAGGTCATTGTAAATCGCCCTAGAACCCCTAAACAAAGGCAATAGCTCATGAAAACGGCCATAAAACGCGAGAACGGCGAAGTTTCGTCATATCTCTCAAACATGTCGTGGTTCTTTCGAGACATGCAAATCCGCCGAAACCCAAAAACTGTGGGCAATAACTCATGAAAATGACCATAAAACGACGTTTTTTTAGGCATAACTCTCAAACATGTACCGGGTCTTAAGGTTGCTTTAAATAGCCCTAGAACCATAAAACTGTGGGCAATAGCTCATGAAAACGGCCATAAAACGCGAAAACGACGAGTTTCTGGTCATATCTTTCCAACATGTATCGTGTCGAAGGTCATTGTAAATCGCCTAGAACCCCTAAACAAGGCAATAGCTCATGGAAACGGCCATAAAACGCGAGAACGGCGAAGCTTCGTCATATCTCTCAAACATGTCGTGGTTCTTTCGAGACATGCAAATCCGCCGAAACCCAAAACTGTGGGCAATAACTCATGAAAATGACCATAAAACACGAAAACGACGAGTTTTTAGGCATAACTCTCAAACATGGACGGGTTCTTAAGGTTGCTTTAATTAGCCCTAGAACCATAAAACTGTGGGCAATAGCTCATGAAAACGGCCATAAAACGCGAAAACGACGAGTTTCTGGTCATATCTTTCCAACATGTATCAGGTCTGAAGGTCAATGTAAATCGCCCTAGAACCCCTAAACAAAGCGTAGCTCATGAAAACGGCCATAAAACGCGAGAACGGCGAGTTTCTGGTCATATCTCTCAAACATGTCAGGGTTCTTTCGAGACATGCAAATCCGGCTAAAACCCAAAAACTGTGGGCAATAACTCATGAAAATGACCATAAAACACGAAAACGATGAGTTTTTAGGCATAACTCTCAAACCTGTACCGGGTCTTAAGGTTGCTTTAAATAGCCCTAAAACCATAAAACTGTGGGCAATAGCTCATGAAAACGGCCCTAAAACGCGAAAACGACGATTTTTCGTCATATCTTTCCAACATGTATCAGTCGGAAGGTCATTGTAAATCGCCTAGAACCCCTAAACAAAGGCGTAGCTCATGAAAACGGCCATAAAACGCGAGAACGGCGAAGCTCGTCATATCTCTCAAACATGTCGTGGTTCTTTCGAGACATGCAACCGCCGAAACCCAAAAGACTGTGGGCAATAACTCATGAAAATGACCATAAAACACGAAAACGACGAGTTTTTAGGCATAACTCTCAAACATGTATCGGGTCTTAAGGTTGCTTTAAATAGCCCTAGAACCATAAAACTGTGGGCAATAGCTCATGAAAACGGCCATAAAACGCGAAAACGACGATTTTCTGGTCATATCTTTCCAACATGTATCAGGTCGGAAGGTCATTGTAAATCGCCCTGTACCCCTAAACAAGGCAATAGCTCATGAAAACGGCCATAAAACGCGAGAACGGCGAAGCCGTCATATCTCTCAAACATGTCGTGGTTCTTCGAGACATGCAACCGGCTGAAACCCAAAAACTGTGGGCAATAACTCATGAAAATGACCATAAAACACGAAAACGACGAGTTTTTAGGCATAACTCTCAAACAAGTACCGGGTCTTAAGGTTGCTTTAAATAGCCCTAGAACCATAAAACTGTGGGCAATAGCTCATGAAAACGGCCATAAAACGCGAAAACGACGATTTTCTGGTCATATCTTTCCAACATGTATCAGGTCGGAAGGTCATTGTAAATCGCCCTAGAACCCCTAAACAGTGGGCAATAGCTCATGAAAACGGCCATAAAACGCGAGAACGGCGAGTTTCTGGTCATATCTCTCAAACATGTCAGGGTTCTTTCGAGACATGCAAATCCGGCTGAAACCCAAAAACTGTGGGCAATAACTCATGAAAATGACCATAAAACACGAAAACGACGAGTTTTTAGGCATAACTCTCAAACATGTATCGGGTCTTAAGGTTGCTTTAAATAGCCCTAGAACCATAAAACTGTGGGCAATAGCTCATGAAAACGGCCATAAAACGCGAGAACGGCGAGTTTTTGGTCATATCTCTCAAACATGTCAGGGTTCTTTCGAGACATGCAAATCCGGCTGAAACCCAAAAACTGTGGGCAATAACTCATGAAAATGACCATAAAACACGAAAACGACGAGTTTTTAGGCATAACTCTCAAACAAGTACCGGGTCTTAAGGTTGCTTTAAATAGCCCTAGAACCATAAAACTGTGGGCAATAGCTCATGAAAAC
The DNA here is from genome assembly GCA_023614405.1 of Avena insularis. Lineage (NCBI taxonomy): Eukaryota > Viridiplantae > Streptophyta > Magnoliopsida > Poales > Poaceae > Avena > Avena insularis. The sequence continues at coordinate 31,694,731 of CM042697.1, read as the reverse complement.
GGCCATAAAACGCGAAAACGACGATTTTCTGGTCATATCTTTCCAACATGTATCAGGTCGGAAGGTCATTGTAAATCGCCTAGAACCCCTAAACAAAGGGCAATAGCTCATGAAAACGGCCATAAAACGCGAGAACGGCGAAGCCGTCATATCTCTCAAACATGTCAGGGTTCTTTCGAGACATGCAAATCCGGCTGAAACCCAAAAACTGTGGGCAATAACTCATGAAAATGACCATAAAACACGAAAACGACGAGTTTTTAGGCATAACTCTCAAACATGTACCGGGTCTTAAGGTTGCTTTAAATAGCCCTAGAACCATAAAACTGTGGGCAATAGCTCATGAAAACGGCCATAAAACGCGAAAACGACGAGTTTCTGGTCATATCTTTCCAACATGTATCAGGTCGGAAGGTCACTGTAAATCGCCCTAGAACCCCTAAACAGTGGGCAGTAGCTCATGAAAACGGCCATAAAACGCGAGAACGGCGAGTTTCTGGTCATATCTCTCAAACATGTCAGGGTTCTTTCGAGACATGCAAATCCGGCTGAAACCCAAAAACTGTGGGCAATAAAACACGACGACGACGAGTTTTTAGGCATAACTCTCAAACAAGTCCCGTGTCTTAAGGTTGCTTTAAATAGCCCTAGAAACATAAAACTATGGGCAATAGCTCATGAAAACGGCCATAAAACGCGAAAACGACGAGTTTCTGGTCATATCTTTCCAACATGTATCATCTCGGAAGGTCATTGTAAATCGCCCTGGAACCCCTAAACAAAGGGGCGAGCTCATGAAAACGGCCATAAAACGCGAGAACGGCGAAGCCGTCATATCTCTCAAACATGTCGTGGTTCTTTCGAGACATGCAACCGGCGAAACCAAAAAACTGTGGGAAATAACTCATGAAAATGACCATAAAACACGAAAACGACGAGTTTATAGGCATAACTCTCAAACATGTACCAGGTCTTAAGGTTGCTTTAAGTAGCCCTAGAACCATAAAACTGTGGGCAATAGCTCATGAAAACGGCCATAAAACGCGAAAACGACGAGTTTCTGGTCATATCTTTCCAACATGTATCAGGTCGGAAGGTCATTGTAAATCGCCCTAGAACCCCTAAACAGTGGGAAGTAGCTCATGAAAACGGCCATAAAACGCGAGAACGGCGAGTTTCTGGTCATATCTCTCAAACATGTCAGGGTTCTTTCGAGACATGCAAATCCGGCTGAAACCCAAAAACTGTGGGAAATAACTCATGAAAATGACCATAAAACACGAAAACGACGAGTTTATAGGCATAACTCTCAAACATGTACCAGGTCTTAAGGTTGCTTTAAATAGCCCTAGAACCATAAAACTGTGGGCAATAGCTCATGAAAACGGCCATAAAACGCGAGAACGGCGAGTTTCTGGTCATAACTCTCAAACATGTCAGGGTTCTTTCGAGACATGCAAATCCGGCTAAAACCCAAAAACGCTGGGCAATAACTCATGAAAATGACCATAAAACACGAAAACGACGAGTTTTTAGGCATAACTCTCAAACATGTACCGGGTCTTAAGGTTGCTTTAAATAGCCCTAGAACCATAAAACTGTGGGCAATAGCTCATGAAAACGGCCATAAAACGCGAAAACGACGAGTTTCTGGTCATCTCTTTCCAACATGTATCAGGTCGGAACGTCACTGTAAATCGCCCTAGAGCCCCTAAACAAAGGGGCAATAGCTCATGAAAACGGCCATAAACGCGAGAACGGCGAAGCCGTCATATCTCTCAAACATGTCGTGGTTCTTCGAGACATGCAAATCCGCCGAAACCCAAAAACTCTGGCAATAACTCATGAAAATGACCATAAAACAGTAAAACGAGTTTTTAGGCATAACTCTCAAACATGTACCGGGTCTTAAGGTTGCTTTAAATAGCCCTAGAACCATAAAACTGTGGGCAATAGCTCATGAAAACGGCCATAAAACGCGAAAACGACGAGTTTCTGGTCATATCTTTCCAACATGTATCAGGTCGGAAGGTCATTGTAAATCGCCCTAGAACCCCTAAACAGTGGGCAATAGCTCATGAAAACGGCCATAAAACGCGAGAACGACGAGTTTTTGGTCATATCTCTCAAACATGTCAGGGTTCTTTCGAGACATGCAAATCCGGCTGAAACCCAAAAACTGTGGGCAATAACTCATGAAAATGACCATAAAACACGAAAACGACGAGTTTTTAGGCATAACTCTCAAACATGTATCGGGTCTTAAGGTTGCTTTAAATAGCCCTAGAACCATAAAACTGTGGGCAATAGCTCATGAAAACGGCCATAAAACGCGAAAACGACGAGTTTCTGGTCATATCTTTCCAACATGTATCAAGTCGGAAGGTCACTGTAAATCGCCCTAGAACCCCTAAACTATGGGCAATAGCTCATGAAAACGGCCATAAAACGCGAGAACGGCGAGTTTCTGGTCATATCTCTCAAACATGTCAGGGTTCTTTCGAGACATGCAAATCCGGCTGAAACCCAAAAACTATGGGCAATAGCTCATGAAAACGGCCATAAAACGCGAAAACGACGAGTTTTTAGGCATAACTCTCAAACATGTATCGGGTCTTAAGGTTGCTTTAAATAGCCCTAGAACCATAAAACTGTGGGCAATAGCTCATGAAAACGGCCATAAAACGCGAAAACGACGAGTTTCTGGTCATATCTTTCCAACATGTATCAGGTCGGAAGGTCACTGTAAATCGCCCTAGAACCCCTAAACAGTGGGCAATAGCTCATGAAAACGGCCATAAAACGCGAGAACGGCGAGTTTCTGGTCATATCTCTCAAACATGTCAGGGTTCTTTCGAGACATGCAAATCCGGCTGAAACCCAAAAACTGTGGGCAATAACTCATGAAAATGACCATAAAACACGAAAACGACGAGTTTTTAGGCATAACTCTCAAACATGTACCGGGTCTTAAGGTTGCTTTAAATAGCCCTAGAACCATAAAACTGTGGGCAATAGCTCATGAAAACGGCCATAAAACGCGAAAACGACGATTTTCTGGTCATATCTTTCCAACATGTATCAGGTCGGAAGGTCATTGTAAATCGCCCTAGAACCCCTAAACAGTGGGCAGTAGCTCATGAAAACGGCCATAAAACGCGAGAACGGCGAATTTCTGGTCATATCTCTCAAACATGTCAGGGTTCTTTCGAGACATGCAAATCCGGCTGAAACCCAAAAACTGTGGGCAATAACTCATGAAAATGACCATAAAACACGAAAACGACGAGTTTTTAGGCATAACTCTCAAACATGTATCGGGTCTTAAGGTTGCTTTAAATAGCCCTAGAACCATAAAACTGTGGGCAATAGCTCATGAAAACGGCCATAAAACGCGAAAACGACGAGTTTCTGGTCATATCTTTCCAACATGTATCAGGTCGGAAGGTCACTGTAAATCGCCCTAGAACCCTAAACTGTGGGCAATAGCTCATGAAAACGGCCATAAAACGCGAGAACGGCGAGTTTCTGGTCATATCTCTCAAACATGTCAGGGTTCTTTCGAGACATGCAAATCCGGCTGAAACCAAAAACTGTGGGCAATAACTCATGAAAATGACCATAAAACACGAAAACGACGAGTTTTTAGGCATAACTCTCAAACATGTAACGGGTCTTAAGGTTGCTTTAAATAGCCATAGAACCATAAAACTGTGGGCAATAGCTCATGAAAACGGCCATAAAACGCGAAACCGACGAGTTTCTGGTCATATCTTTCCAACATGTATCGTCGGAAGGTCATTGTAAATCGCCTAGAACCCTAAACAGTGGGCAATAGCTCATGAAAACGGCCATAAAACGCGAGAACGGCGAAGTTTCGTCATAACTCTCAAACATGCCAGGGTTCTTTCGAGACATGCAAATCCGGCTGAAAACCAAAAACTGTGGGCAATAACTCATGAAAATGACCATAAAACACGAAAACGACGAGTTTTTAGGCATAACTCTCAAACATGTATCGGGTCTTAAGGTTGCTTTAAATAGCCCTAGAACCATAAAACTGTGGGCAATAGCTCATGAAAACGGCCATAAAACGCGAAAACGACGAGTTTCTGGTCATATCTTTCCAACATGTATCAGGTCGGAAGGTCACTGTAAATCGCCCTAGAACCCCTAAACTATGGGCAATAGCTCATGAAAACGGCCATAAAACGCGAGAACGGCGAGTTTCTGGTCATATCTCTCAAACATGTCGGGGTTCTTTCGAGACATGCAACCGGCCGAAACCAAAAAACTGTGGGCAATAACTCATGAAAATGACCATAAAACACGAAAACGACGAGCTTTTAGGCATAACTCTCAAACATGTATCGGGTCTTAAGGTTGCTTTAAATAGCCCTAGAACCATAAAACTGTGGGCAATAGCTCATGAAAACGGCCATAAAACGCGAAAACGACGAGTTTCTGGTTATATCTTTCCAACATGTATAAGGTCGGAAGGTCACTGTAAATCGCCCTAGAACCCCAAAACTGTGGGCAATAGCTCATGAAAACGGCCATAAAACGCGAGAACGGCGAGTTTCTGGTCATAACTCTCAAACATGTCAGGGTTCTTTCGAGACATGCAAATCCGCCGAAACCCAAAAATCGTGGGCAATAACTCATGAAAATGACCATAAAACACGAAAACGAAGTTTTTAGGCATAACTCTCAAACATGTACCGGTCTTAAGGTTGCTTAAATAGCCCTAGAACCATAAAACTGTGGGCAATAGCTCATGAAAACGGCCATAAAAACGCAAAACGACGAGTTTTCGGTCATATCTTTCCAACATGTATCTGGTCAGAAGGTCAAATTAAATCGCCCTAGAACCCCTAAACTGTGGGCAATAGCTCATGAAAACGGCCATAAAACGCGAGAACGGCGAGTTTCTGGTCATATCTCTCAAACATGTCAGGGTTCTTTCGAGACATGCAAATCCGGCTGAAACCCAAAACTGTGGGCAATAACTCATGAAAATGACCATAAAACACGAAAACGACGAGTTTTTAGGCATAACTCTCAAACATGTATCGGGTCTTAAGGTTGCTTTAAATAGCCCTAGAACCATAAAACTGTGGGCAATAGCTCATGAAAACGGCCATAAAACGCGAGAACGGCGAGTTTCTGGTCATATCTTTCCAACATGTATCAGGTCGGAAGGTCATTGTAAATCGCCCTAGAACCCCTAAACAGTGGGCAGTAGCTCATGAAAACGGCCATAAAACGCGAGAACGGCGAGTTTCTGGTCATATCTCTCAAACATGTCAGGGTTCTTTCGAGACATGCAAATCCGGCTGAAACCCAAAAAACTGTGGGCAATAACTCATGAAAATGACCATAAAACACGAAAACGACGAGTTTTTAGGCATAACTCTCAAACATGTATCGGGTCTTAAGGTTGCTTTAAATAGCCCTAGAACCATAAAACTGTGGGCAATAGCTCATGAAAACGGCCATAAAACGCGAAAACGACGAGTTTCTGGTCATATCTTTCCAACATGTATCAGGTCGGAAGGTCACTGTAAATCGCCCTAGAACCCCTAAACTGTGGGCAATAGCTCATGAAAACGGCCATAAAACGCGAGAACGGCGAGTTTCTGGTCATATCTCTCAAACATGTCAGGGTTCTTTCGAGACATGCAAATCCGGCTGAAACCCAAAAACTGTGGGCAATAACTCATGAAAATGACCATAAAACACGAAAACGACGATTTTTTAGGCATAACTCTCAAACATGTATCGGGTCTTAAGGTTGCTTTAAGTAGCCCTAGAACCATAAAACTGTGGGCAATAGCTCATGAAAACGGCCATAAAACGCGAAAACGACGAGTTTCTGGTCATATCTTTCCAACATGTATCAGGTCGGAACGTCACTGTAAATCGCCCTAGAAACCCTAAACAGTGGGCAATAGCTCATGAAAACGGCCATAAAACGCGAGAACGGCGAGTTTCTGGTCATATCTCTCAAACATGTCAGGGTTCTTTCGAGACATGCAAATCCGGCTGAAACCCAAAAACTGTGGGCAATAACTCATGAAAATGACCATAAAACACGAAAACGACGAGTTTTTAGGCATAACTCTCAAACATGTATCGGGTCTTAAGGTTGCTTTAAATAGCCCTAGAACCATAAAACTGTGGGCAATAGCTCATGAAAACGGCCATAAAACGCGAAAACGACGATTTTCTGGTCATATCTTTCCAACATGTATCAGGTCGGAAGGTCATTGTAAATCGCCCTAGAAACCATAAACAGTGGGCAATAGCTCATGAAAACGGCCATAAAACGCGAGAACGGCGAGTTTCTGGTCATATCTCTCAAACATGTCAGGGTTCTTTCGAGACATGCAAATCCGGATGAACCCAAAAACTGTGGGCAATAACTCATGAAAATGACCATAAAACACGAAAACGACGAGTTTTTAGGCATAACTCTCAAACATGTATCGGGTCTTAAGGTTGCTTTAAATAGCCCTAGAACCATAAAACTGTGGGCAATAGCTCATGAAAACGGCCATAAAACGCGAGAACGGCGAGTTTCTGGTCATATCTCTCAAACATGTCAGGGTTCTTTCGAGACATGCAAATCCGGCTGAAACCCAAAAACTGTGGGCAATAACTCATGAAAATGACCATAAAACACGAAAACGACGAGTTTTTAGGAATAACTCTCAACCCTGTCCGGGGTCTTATGGTTGCTTTAAATAGCCCTATAACAATAAAACTGTGGGCAATAGCTCATGAAAACGGCCATAAAACAAGAAAACGACGAGTTTCTGGTCATATCTTTCCAACATGTATCAGGTCGGAAGGTCACTGTAAATCGCCCTAGAACCCCTAAACTGTGGGCAATAGCTCATGAAAACGGCCATAAAACGCGAGAACGGCGAGTTTCTGGTCATATCTCTCAAACATGTCAGGGTTCTTTCGAGACATGCAAATCCGGCTGAAAACCAAAAACTGTGGGCAATAACTCATGAAAATGACCATAAAACACGAAAACGACGAGTTTTTAGGCATAACTCTCAAACAAGTACCGGGTCTTAAGGTTGCTTTAAATAGCCCTAGAACCATAAAACTATGGGCAATAGCTCATGAAAACGGCCATAAAACGCGAAAACGACGATTTTCTGGTCATATCTTTCCAACATGTATCAGGTCGGAAGGTCACTGTAAATCGCCCTAGAACCCCTAAACTGTGGGCAATAGCTCATGAAAACGGCCATAAAACGCGAGAACGGCGAGTTTCTGGTCATATCTCTCAAACATGTCAGGGTTCTTTCGAGACATGCAAATCCGGCTGAAACCCAAAAACTGTGGGCAATAACTCATGAAAATGACCATAAAACACGAAAACGACGAGTTTTTAGGCATAACTCTCAAACATGTATCGGGTCTTAAGGTTGCTTTAAATAGCCCTAGAACCATAAAACTGTGGGCAATAGCTCATGAAAACGGCCATAAAACGCGAAAACGACGATTTTCTGGTCATATCTTTCCAACATGTATCAGGTCGGAAGGTCATTGTAAATCGCCCTAGAACCCCTAAACAGTGGGCAGTAGCTCATGAAAACGGCCATAAAACGCGAGAACGGCGAGTTTCTGGTCATATCTCTCAAACATGTCAGGGTTCTTTCGAGACATGCAAATCCGGCTGAAACCCAAAAACTGGGGGCAATAACTCATGAAAATGACCATAAAACACGAAAACGACGAGTTTTTAGGCATAACTCTCAAACATGTACCGGGTCTTAAGGTTGCTTTAAATAGCCCTAGAACCATAAAACTGTGGGCAATAGCTCATGAAAACGGCCATAAAACGCGAAAACGACGAGTTTCTGGTCATATCTTTCCAACATGTATCAGGTCGGAAGGTCACTGTAAATCGCCCTAGAACCCCTAAACTGTGGGCAATAGCTCATGAAAACGGCCATAAAACGCGAGAACGGCGAGTTTCTGGTCATATCTCTCAAACATGTCAGGGTTCTTTCGAGACATGCAAATCCGGATGAACCCAAAAACTGTGGGCAATAACTCATGAAAATGACCATAAAACACGAAAACGACGAGTTTTTAGGCATAACTCTCAAACATGTATCGGGTCTTAAGGTTGCTTTAAATAGCCCTAGAACCATAAAACTGTGGGCAATAGCTCATGAAAACGGCCATAAAACAAGAAAACGACGAGTTTCTGGTCATATCTTTCCAACATGAATCAGGTCGGAAGGTCACTGTAAATCGGCCTAGAACCCCTAAACTGTGGGCAATAGCTCATGAAAACGGCCATAAAACGCGAGAACGGCGAGTTTCTGGTCATATCTCTCAAACATGTTAGGGTTCTTTCGAGACATGCAAATCCGAATGAACCCAAAAACTGTGGGCAATAACTCATGAAAATGACCATAAAACACGAAAACGACGAGTTTTTAGGCATAACTCTCAAACATGTACCGGGTCTTAAGGTTGCTTTAAATAGCCCTAGAACCATAAAACTGTGGGCAATAGCTCATGAAAACGGCCATAAAACGCGAAAACGACGAGTTTCTGGTCATATCTTTCCAACATGTATCAGGTCGGAAGGTCACTGTAAATCGCCCTAGAACCCCTAAACAGTGGGCAATAGCTCATGAAAATGGCCATAAAACCCGACAACGCCGAGTTTATGGTCATATATCTCAAACATGTCGTGGTTCTTTGAGACATGCAAATCAATTGAAACCAAAAAGCTGTGGGCAATAACTCATGAAAATGACCATAAAACACGAAAACGGCGAGTTTTTAGGCATAACTCTCAAACATGTATCGGGTCTTAAGGTTGCTTTAAATAGCCCTAGAACCATAAAACTGTGGGCAATAGCTCATGAAAACGGCCATAAAACGCGAGAACGGCGAGTTTCTGGTCATATCTCTCAAACATGTCAGGGTTCTTTCGAGACATGCAAATCCGGCTGAAACCCAAAAACTGTGGGCAATAACTCATGAAAATGACCATAAAACACGAAAACGACGAGTTTTTAGGCATAACTCTCAAACAAGTACCGGGTCTTAAGGTTGCTTTAAATAGCCCTAGAACCATAAAACTGTGGGCAATAGCTCATGAAAACGGCCATAAAACGCGAAAACAACGATTTTCTGGTCATATCTTTCCAACATGTATCAGGTCGGAAGGTCATTGTAAATCGCCCTAGAACCCCTAAACAGTGGGCAGTAGCTCATGAAAACGGCCATAAAACGCGAGAACGGCGAGTTTCTGGTCATATCTCTCAAACATGTCAGGGTTCTTTCGAGACATGCAAATCCGGCTGAAAACCAAAAACTGTGGGCAATAACTCATGAAAATGACCTTAAAAAATGAAAAAGCAGCGAGTTTTTAGGCATAACTCTCAAACATGTATCGGGTCTTAAGGTTCCTTTAAATAGCCCTAGAACCATAAAAGTGTGGGCAATAGCTCATGAAAACGGCCATAAAAAGAAAAAGCGATTTACGGTCATATCTTTCCAACATGTATCAGGTCGGAAGGTCATTGTAAATCGCCCTAGAACCCCTAAACAGTGGGCAGTAGCTCATGAAAACGGCCATAAAACGCGAGAACGGCGAGTTTCTGGTCATATCTCTCAAACATGTCAGGGTTCTTTCGAGACATGCAAATCCGGCTGAAACCCAAAAACTGTGGGCAATAACTCATGAAAATGACCATAAAACACGAAAACGACGAGTTTTTAGGCATAACTCTCAAACAAGTATCGGGTCTTAAGGTTGCTTTAAATAGCCCTAGAACCATAAAACTATGGGCAATAGCTCATGAAAACGGCCATAAAAAGCGAAAACGACGATTTTCTGGTCATATCTTTCCAACATGTATCAGGTCGGAAGGTCATTGTAAATCGCCCTAGAACACCTAAACATTGGGCAGTAGCTCATGAAAATGGCCATAAAACGCGAGAACGGCGAGTTTCTGGTCATATCTCTCAAACATGTCTGGGTTCTTTCGAGACATGAAAATCCGGCTGAAACCCAAAAAACTGTGGGCAATAACTCATGAAAATGACCATAAAACACGAAAACGACGAGTTTTTAGGCATAACTCTCAAACAAGTACCGGGTCTTAAGGTTGCTTTAAATAGCCCTAGAACCATAAAACTGTGGGCAATAGCTCATGAAAACGGCCATAAAACGCAGCAGCGATTTTACGGTCATATCTTTCCAAAATGTATCAGGTCGGAAGGTCACTGTAAATCGCCCTGGAACACCTAAACTGTGGGCAATAGCTCATGAAAACGGCCATAAAACGCGAGAACGGCGAGTTTCTGGTCATATCTCTCAAACATGTCAGGGTTCTTTCGAGACATGCAAATCCGGCTGAAACCCAAAAACTGTGGGCAATAACACATGTAAATGACCATAAAACACGAAAACGACGAGTTTTTAGGCATAACTCTCAAACAAGTACCGGGTCTTAAGGTTGCTTTAAATAGCCCTAGAACCATAAAACTGTGGGCAATAGCTCATGAAAACGGCCATAAAACGAAAGCAGCGATTTTCTGGTCATATCTTTCCAACATGTATCAGGTCGGAAGGTCACTGTAAATCGCCCTAGAACCCCTAAACTATGGGCAATAGCTCATGAAAACGGCCATAAAACGCGAGAACGGCGAGTTTCTGGTCATATCTCTCAAACATGTCAGGGTTCTTTCGAGACATGCAAATCCGGCTGAAACCAAAAAGCGTGGGCAATAACTCATGAAAATGACCATAAAACACGAAAAGACGAAGTTTTAGGCATAACTCTCAAACAAGTATCGGGTCTTAAGGTTGCTTTAAATAGCCCTAGAACCATAAAACTGTGGGCAATAGCTCATGAAAACGGCCATAAAACGCGAGAACAGCGAGTTTCTGGTCATATCTTTCCAACATGTATCAGGTCGGAAGGTCATTGTAAATCGCCCTAGAACCCCAAAACTGTGGGCAATAGCTCATGAAAACGGCCATAAAACGCGAGAACGGCGAGTTTCTTGTCATATCTCTCAAACATGTCAGGGTTCTTTCGAGACATGCAAATCCGGCTGAAACCCAAAAACTGTGGGCAATAACTCATGAAAATGACCATAAAACACGAAAACGACGAGTTTTTAGGCATAACTCTCAAACATGTATCGGGTCTTAAGGTTGCTTTAAGTAGCCCTAGAACCATAAAACTGTGGGCAATAGCTCATGAAAACGGCCATAAAACGCGAGAACGGCGAGTTTCTGGTCATAACTCTCAAACATGTCAGGGTTCTTTCTAGACATGCAAATCTGGCTAAAACCCAAAAACTGTGGGCAATAACTCATGAAAATGACCATAAAACAGCAGCGAGTTTTTAGGCATAACTCTCAAACATGTACGGGTCTTAAGGTTGCTTTAAATAGCCCTAGAACCATAAAAGCGTGGGCAATAGCTCATGAAAAGCGGCCATAAAAACGAAAGCAGCGATTTTATGGTCATATCTTTCCAACATGTATCAGGTCGGAAGGTCACTGTAAATCGCCCTGGAACCCCCAAACCGTGGGCAATAGCTCATGAAAACGGCCATAAAACGCGAGAACGGCGAGTTTCTGGTCATATCTCTCAAACATGTCAGGGTTCTTTCGAGACATGCAAATCCGGATGAACCAAAAACCTGTGGGCAATAACTCATGAAAATGACCATAAAACACGAAAACGACGAGTTTTTAGGCATAACTCTCAAACATGTACCGGGTCTTAAGGTTGCTTTAAATAGCCCTAGAACCATAAAAGCGTGGGCAATAGCTCATGAAAACGGCCATAAAAGCGAAAAAAGCAGCGATTTTACGGTCATATCTTTCCAACATGTATCAGTCGGAAGGTCATTGTAAATCGCCCTAGAACCCTAAAGCATGGGCAATAGCTCATGAAAACGGCCATAAAAGCGAGAACGGCGAGTTTACGGTCATATCTCTCAAACATGTCGTGGTTCTTCGAGACATGCAAATCCGGTGAAACCAAAAAGCGTGGGCAATAACTCATGAAAATGACCATAAAACACGAAAAGCGAGTTTTAGGCATAACTCTCAAACATGTACGGGTCTTAAGGTTGCTTGAAATAGCCCTAGAACCATCAAACTGTGGGCAATAGCTCATGAAAGCGGCCATAAAACAAGCGAAAGCAGCGATTTTACGGTCATATCTTTCCAACATGTATCTGGTCGGAAGGTCACTGTAAATCGCCCTAGAACCCCTAAACTGTGGGCAATAGCTCATGAAAATGGCCATAAAAGCGAGCAGCGAGTTTTGGTCATATCTCTCAAACATGTCGTGGTTCTTCGAGACATGCAAATCCGGTGAAACCAAAAAGCGTGGGCAATAACTCATGAAAATGACCATAAAACAGCAGCGAGTTTTAGGCATAACTCTCAAACATGTATCGGGTCTTAAGGTTGCTTTAAATAGCCCTAGAACCATAAAAGCGTGGGCAATAGCTCATGAAAAGCGGCCATAAAAAGCGAAAAGCGATTTTACGGTCATATCTTTCCAACATGTATCGGTCGGAAGGTCATTGTAAATCGCCCTAGAACCCCTAAACCGTGGGCAATAGCTCATGAAAAGCGGCCATAAAAGCGAGCGGCGAGTTTTGGTCATATCTCTCAAACATGTCGGGGTTCTTTGAGACATGCAAATCCGGTGAAACCAAAAAGCGTAGGCAATAACTCATGAAAATGACCATAAAACACGAAAAAGCGAGTTTTAGGCATAACTCTCAAACATGTATCGGGTCTTAAGGTTGCTTTAAATAGCCCTAGAAACATAAAACTGTGGGCAATAGCTCATGAAAAGCGGCCATAAAACGAAAAGCAGCGAGTTTACGGTCATATCTTCCAACATGTATCGGTCGGAAGGTCATTGTAAATCGCCTAGAACCCCTAAAAAGCGTGGGCAATAGCTCATGAAAACGGCCATAAAAGCGAGAACGGCGAGTTTACGGTCATATCTCTCAAACATGTCGTGGTTCTTTGAGACATGCAAATCAATTGAAACCAAAAGCGTGGGCAATAACTCATGAAAATGACCATAAAACACGAAAGCAGCGAGTTTTTAGGCATAACTCTCAAACATGTATCGGGTCTTAAGGTTGCTTTAAATAGCCCTAGAAACATAAAAGTGTGGGCAATAGCTCATGAAAGCGGCCATAAAACAAGAAAAGCAGCGATTTTACGGTCATATCTTTCCAACATGTATCGGTCGGAAGGTCATTGTAAATCTCCATAGAACACATAAACTATGGGCAATAGCTCATGAAAAGCGGCCATAAAAGCGAGCAGCGAAGTTTGGTCATATCTCTCAAACATGTCGGGGTTCTTCGAGACATGCAAATCCGTATGAACCAAAAACTGTGGGCAATAACTCATGAAAATGACCATAAAACACGAAAACAACGAGTTTTTAGGCATAACTCTCAAACATGTACCGGGTCTTAAGGTTGCTTTAAATAGCCCTAGAACCATAAAACTGTGGGCAATAGCTCATGAAAACGGCCATAAAACAAGAAAACGACGAGTTTCTGTTCATATCTTTCCAACATGTATCAGGTCGGAAGGTCACCGTAAATCGCCCTAGAACCCCAAAACTGTGGGCAATAGCTCATGAAAACGTCCATAAAACGCGAGAACGACGAGTTTCTGGTCATAACTCTCAAACATGACAGGGTTCTTTCGAGACAGCAAATCCGGATGAACCCAAAAACTGTGGGCAATAACGCATGAAAATGACCATAAAACACGAGTTTTTAGGCATAACTCTCAAACATGTATCGGGTCTTAAGGTTGCTTTAAGTAGCCCTAGAACCATAAAACTGTGGGCAATAGCTCATGAAAACGGCCATAAAACGAAAAGCAGCGATTTTACGGTCATATCTTTCCAACATGTATCGGTCAGAAGGTCAGTGTAAATCGCCCTGGAACCCCCAAAACGTGGGCAATAGCTCATGAAAAGCGGCCATAAAAGCGAGCGGCGAGTTTTGGTCATATCTCTCAAACATGTCGGGGTTCTTTGAGACATGCAAATCCGGTGAAACCAAAAAGCGTGGGCAATAACTCATGAAAATGACCATAAAACACGAAAGCGAGTTTTAGGCATGACTCTCAAACATGTACCGGGTCTTAAGGTTGCTTTAAATAGCCCTAGAACCATAAAAGCGTGGGCAATAGCTCATGAAAAGCGGCCATAAAACAAAAAGCAGCGATTTTACGGTCATATCTTTCCAACATGTATCGGTCGGAAGGTCATTGTAAATCGCCCTAGAACCCCTAAGCATTGGGCGATAGCTCATGAAAGCGGCCATAAAAGCGCGAGCAGCGAGTTTACGGTCATATCTCTCAAACATGTCGGGTTCTTCGAGACATGCAAATCCGGTGAAACCAAAAAGCGTGGGCAATAACTCATGAAAATGACCATAAAACACGAAAGCAGCGAGTTTTAGGCATAACTCTCAAACATGTACGGGTCTTAAGGTTGCTTTAAATAGCCCTAGAACCATAAAAGCGTGGGCAATAGCTCATGAAAAGCGGCCATAAAACAGCGAAAAGCAGCGATTTTACGGTCATATCTTTCCAACATGTATCGGTCGGAAGGTCATTGTAAATCGCCCTAGAACCCCTAAGCGTGGGCGATAGCTCATGAAAAGCAGCCATAAAAGCGAGCAGCGAGTTCTGGTCATATCTCTCAAACATGTCGGGGTTCTTTGAGACATGCAAATCCGGTGAAACCAAAAAGCGTGGGCAATAACTCATGAAAATGACCATAAAACACGAAGCAGCGAGTTTTAGGCATAACTCTCAAACATGTACGGGTCTTAAGGTTGCTTTAAATAGCCTAGAACCATAAAAGCGTGGGCAATAGCTCATGAAAGCGGCCATAAAAGCGAAAGCGATTTTACGGTCATATCTTTCCAACATGTATCGGTCGGAAGGTCATTGTAAATCGCCCTAGAACCCCTAAACAGTGGGCGATAGCTCATGAAAAGCGGCCATAAAAGCGAGAGCGGCGAGTTTACGGTCATATCTCTCAAACATGTCGAGGTTCTTCGAGACATGCAAATCCGGCTGAAACCAAAAAGCGTGGGCAATAACTCATGAAAATGACCATAAAACACGAAAACGACGAGTTTTAGGCATAACTCTCAAACATGGATCGGGTCTTAAGGTTGCTTTAAATAGCCCTAGAACCATAAAAGCGTGGGCAATAGCTCATGAAAAGCGGCCATAAAAGCAGCAGCGATTTTACGGTCATATCTTTCCAACATGTATCGGTCGGAAGGTCATTGTAAATCGCCCTAGAACCCCTAAAGCGTGGGCAATAGCTCATGAAAAGCAGCCATAAAAGCGAGCGGCGAGTTTACGGTCATATCTCTCAAACATGTCGAGTTCTTCGAGACATGCAAATCAATTGAAACCAAAAAGCGTGGGCAATAACTCATGAAAATGACCATAAAAGCAGCGAGTTTTAGGCATAACTCTCAAACATGTACCGGGTCTTAAGGTTGCTTTAAATAGCCCTAGAACCATAAAGCTGTGGGCAATAGCTCATGAAAAGCGGCCATAAAACGAAAGCAGCGATTTTACGGTCATATCTTTCCAACATGTATCAGTCGGAAGGTCATTGTAAATCGCCCTAGAACCCCTAAAGCGTGGGCGATAGCTCATGAAAAGCGGCCATAAAAGCGAGCGGCGAGTTTTGGTCATATCTCTCAAACATGTCGAGGTTCTTCGAGACATGCAAATCCGGTGAAACCAAAAGCGTGGGCAATAACTCATGAAAATGACCATAAAACACGAAAGCAGCGAGTTTTAGGCATAACTCTCAAACATGTATCGGGTCTTAAGGTTGCTTTAAATAGCCCTAGAACCATAAAAGCGTGGGCAATAGCTCATGAAAAGCGGCCATAAAAGCAAAAAGCGATTTTACGGTCATATCTTTCCAACATGTATCGGTCGGAAGGTCATTGTAAATCGCCCTAGAACCCCTAAAGCGTGGGCAATAGCTCATGAAAGCGGCCATAAAAGCGAGAGCGGCGAGTTTACGGTCATATCTCTCAAACATGTCAGGGTTCTTTTGAGACATGAAAATCCGGCTGAAACCCAAAAAGTGGGGGCAATAACTCAGGAAAATGACCATAAAACACGAAAACAGCGAGTTTTTAGGCATAACTCTCAAACATGTACGGGTCTTAAGGTTGCTTTAAATAGCCTAGAACCATAAAAGCGTGGGCAATAGCTCATGAAAGCGGCCATAAAAGCAAAAGCGATGAGTTTTGGTCATATCTTTCCAACATGTATCGGTCGGAAGGTCATTGTAAATCGCCCTAGAACCCCTAAATTGTGGGCGATAGCTCATGAAAAGCAGCCATAAAACAGCGAGTTTCTGGTCATATCTCTCAAACATGTCAGGGTTCTTTCGAGACATGCAAATCCGGCTGAAACCAAAAACTGTGGGCAATAACTCATGAAAATGACCATAAAACACGAAAACGACGAGTTTTTAGGCATAACTCTCAAACATGTATCGGGTCTTAAGGTTGCTTTAAATAGCCCTAGAACCATAAAAGCGTGGGCAATAGCTCATGAAAAGCGGCCATAAAACAAGAAAGCGATTTTACGGTCATATCTTTCCAACATGTATCAGGTCGGAAGGTCATTGTAAATCGCCCTAGAACCCCTAAAGCGTGGGCAATAGCTCATGAAAAGCGGCCATAAAAGCGCGAGCAGCGAGTTTACGGTCATATCTCTCAAACATGTCGGGGTTCTTTGAGACATGCAAATCCGGTGAAACCCAAAAAGCGTGGGCAATAACTCATGAAAATGACCATAAAACCACGAAAGCAGCGAGTTTTAGGCATAACTCTCAAACATGTATCGGGTCTTAAGGTTGCTTTAAATAGCCTAGAACCATAAAAGCTGTGGGCAATAGCTCATGAAAAGCGGCCATAAAACGAAAACGAGCGATTTTACGGTCATATCTTTCCAACATGTATCGGTCGGAAGGTCATTGTAAATCGCCCTAGAACCCCTAAAGCGTGGGCGATAGCTCATGAAAAGCGGCCATAAAAGCGAGCGAGAGTTTCTGGTCATATCTCTCAAACATGTCGGGTTCTTCGAGACATGCAAATCCGGTGAAACCAAAAAGCGTAGGCAATAACTCATGAAAATGACCATAAAACACGAAAGCAGCGAGTTTTAGGCATAACTCTCAAACATGTATCGGGTCTTAAGGTTGCTTTAAATAGCCCTAGAACCATAAAAGCGTGGGCAATAGCTCATGAAAGCGGCCATAAAAACAGCGAAAGCAGCGATTTTATGGTCATATCTTTCCAACATGTATCAGGTCGGAAGGTCACTGTAAATCGCCCTGGAACCCCCAAACCGTGGGCAATAGCTCATGAAAACGGCCATAAAACGCGAGAACAGCGAGTTTCTGGTCATATCTCTCAAACATGTCGGGGTTCTTCGAGACATGCAAATCCGGGTGAAACCAAAAAGCGTAGGCAATAACTCATGAAAATGACCATAAAACACGAAAGCAGCGAGTTTTAGGCATAACTCTCAAACATGTATCGGGTCTTAAGGTTGCTTTAAATAGCCCTAGAACCATAAAAGCGTGGGCAATAGCTCATGAAAGCGGCCATAAAACAAAAGCAGCGATTTTACGGTCATATCTTTCCAACATGTATCGGTCGGAAGGTCATTGTAAATCGCCCTAGAACCCCTAAAGCGTGGGCGATAGCTCATGAAAACGGCCATAAAAGCGAGCACGGCGAGTTTACGGTCATATCTCTCAAACATGTCGGGGTTCTTTGAGACATGCAAATCGGCTGAACCAAAAGCGTGGGCAATAACTCATGAAAATGACCATAAAACGAAAGCAGAGTTTTTAGGCATAACTCTCAAACATGTATCGGGTCTTAAGGTTGCTTTAAATAGCCCTAGAACCATAAAAGCGTGGGCAATAGCTCATGAAAGCGGCCATAAAAGCAGCAGCGATTTTACGGTCATATCTTTCCAACATGTATCGGTCGGAAGGTCATTGTAAATCGCCTAGAACCCCTAAGCGTGGGCGATAGCTCATGAAAAGCGGCCATAAAAGCGAGAAGCGGCGAGTTTCTGGTCATATCTCTCAAACATGTCGGGGTTCTTCGAGACATGCAAATCCGGTGAAACCAAAAAGCGTGGGCAATAACTCATGAAAATGACCATAAAACCACAAGCAGCGAGTTTTTAGGCATAACTCTCAAACATGTACTGGTCTTAAGGTTGCTTTAAATAGCCCTATAACCATAAAAATGTGGGCAATAACTCATGAAAACGGCCATAAAACAAGAAAAGCGATTTTACGGTCATATCTTTCCAACATGTATCGGTCGGAAGGTCATTGTAAATCGCCCTAGAACCCCTAAACATTGGGCGATAGCTCATGAAAAGCGGCCATAAAAGCGAGCAGCGAGTTTTGGTCATATCTCTCAAACATGTCGAGGTTCTTCGAGACATGCAAATCCGGTGAACCAAAAAGCGTAGGCAATAACTCATGAAAATGACCATAAAACACGAAAGCAGCGAGTTTTAGGCATAACTCTCA
Source organism: Avena insularis (assembly GCA_023614405.1). NCBI lineage: Eukaryota > Viridiplantae > Streptophyta > Magnoliopsida > Poales > Poaceae > Avena > Avena insularis. The sequence goes on along the minus strand of CM042697.1, from coordinate 31,676,063 downwards.
AACATGTATCGGGTCTTAAGGTTGCTTTAAATAGCCCTAGAACCATAAAAGCGTGGGCAATAGCTCATGAAAAGCAGCCATAAAAGCAGCGATTTTACGGTCATATCTTTCCAACATGTATCGGTCGGAAGGTCATTGTAAATCGCCCTAGAACCCCTAAAGCGTGGGCAATAGCTCATGAAAAGCGGCCATAAAAGCGAGCGCGAGTTTCGGTCATATCTCTCAAACATGTCAGGGTTCTTTTGAGACATGCAAATCCGGATGAAACCAAAAAAATTGGGCAATAACGCAAGAAAATTACCAAAAAACACGAAAGCAGCGAGTTTTAGGCATAACTCTCAAACATGTACCGGGTCTTAAGGTTGCTTTAAATAGCCCTAGAACCATAAAAGCGTGGGCAATAGCTCATGAAAGCGGCCATAAAAGCAAAAGCGATTTTACGGTCATATCTTTCCAACATGTATCAGGTCGGAAAGTCACAGTAAATCGCCCTGGAACCCCTAAACTTTGGGCAATAGCTCATGAAAAAGGCCATAAAAAGCGAGAACGGCGAGTTTACGGTCATATCTCTCAAACATGTCGGGGTTCTTCGAGACATGCAAATCCGGTGAAACCAAAAAGCGTAGGCAATAACTCATGAAAATGACCATAAAACACGAAAGCAGCGAGTTTTTAGGCATAACTCTCAAACATGTATCGGGTCTTAAGGTTGCTTTAAATAGCCCTAGAACCATAAAAGCGTGGGCAATAGCTCATGAAAAGCGGCCATAAAAGCAGCGAAAGCGATTTTACGGTCATATCTTTCCAACATGTATCGGTCGGAAGGTCATTGTAAATCGCCCTAGAACCCCTAAAGCGTGGGCGATAGCTCATGAAAAGCGGCCATAAAAGCGAGAACGGCGAGTTTACGGTCATATCTCTCAAACATGTCGAGGTTCTTTGAGACATGCAAATCCGGTGAAACCCAAAAGCGTAGGCAATAACTCATGAAAATGACCATAAAACCAAAAGCAGCGAGTTTTTAGGCATAACTCTCAAACATGCACCGGGTCTTAAGGTTGCTTTAAATAGCCCTAGAACCATAAAACTATGGGCAATAGCTCATGAAAACGGCCATAAAGCAGCAAAAGCGATTTTACGGTCATATCTTTCCAACATGTATCAGGTCGGAAGGTCATTGTAAATACCCTAGAACCCCTAAAGCGTGGGCGATAGCTCATGAAAGCAGCCATAAAAGCGAGAAGCAGCGAGTTTACGGTCATATCTCTCAAACATGTCGAGGTTCTTTCGAGACATGCAAATCCGGTGAAACCAAAAAAGCGTAATAACTCATGAAAATGACCATAAAACACGAAAACGACGAGTTTTTAGGCATGACTCTCAAACATGTATCGGGTCTTAAGGTTGCTTTAATTAGCCCTAGAACCATAAAAATGTGGGCAATAGCTCATGAAAGCGGCCATAAAAGCAGCAGCGATTTTACGGTCATATCTTTCCAACATGTATCGGTCGGAAGGTCATTGTAAATCGCCCTAGAACCCTAAAGCATTGGGCGATAGCTCATGAAAAGCGGCCATAAAAGCGAGAACGGCGAGTTTTACGGTCATATCTCTCAAACATGTCGGGGTTCTTCGAGACATGCAAATCCGGTGAAACCAAAAAGCGTGGGCAATAACTCATGAAAATGACCATAAAACACGAAAGCAGCGAGTTTTTAGGCATAACTCTCAAACATGTACCGGGTCTTAAGGTTGCTTTAAATAGCCCTAGAACCATAAAAGCGTGGGCAATAGCTCATGAAAAGCGGCCATAAAAGAAAAGCGACGATTTTACGGTCATATCTTTCCAACATGTATCGGTCGGAAGGTCATTGTAAATCGCCCTAGAACCCCTAAATTGTGGGCGATAGCTCATGAAAAGCAGCCATAAAAGCGAGCGCAGCGAGTTTACGGTCATATCTCTCAAACATGTCGGGGTTCTTCGAGACATGCAAATCCGGTGAAACCCAAAAAGCGTGGGCAATAACTCATGAAAATGACCATAAAACACGAAAGCAGCGAGTTTTAGGCATAACTCTCAAACATGTACGGGTCTTAAGGTTGCTTTAAATAGCCCTAGAACCATAAAGCTGTGGGCAATAGCTCATGAAAGCGGCCATAAAAGCGAAAGCAGCGATTTTACGGTCATATCTTTCCAACATGTATCAGGTCGGAAGGTCATTGTAAATCGCCCTAGAACCCCTAAAGCGTGGGCGATAGCTCATGAAAATGGCCATAAAAGCGAGAACGGCGAGTTTACGGTCATATCTCTCAAACATGTCGGGGTTCTTTGAGACATGCAAATCCGGTGAAACCAAAAGCGTAGGCAATAACTCATGAAAATGACCATAAAACACGAAAGCAGCGAGTTTTAGGCATAACTCTCAAACAAGTATCGGGTCTTAAGGTTGCTTTAAATAGCCCTAGAACCATAAAAGCGTGGGCAATAGCTCATGAAAACGGCCATAAAACGAAAGCAGCGATTTTACGGTCATATCTTTCCAACATGTATCGGTCGGAAGGTCATTGTAAATCGCCCTAGAACCCTAAAGCGTGGGCGATAGCTCATGAAAATGGCCATAAAAAGCGAGCAGCGAGTTTACGGTCATATCTCTCAAACATGTCGAGGTTCTTCGAGACATGCAAATCCGGTTGAAACCAAAAAGCGTAGGCAATAACTCATGAAAATGACCATAAAACACGAAAGCAGCGAGTTTTTAGGCATAACTCTCAAACATGTACCGGGTCTTAAGGTTGCTTTAAATAGCCCTAGAACCATAAAACCGTGGGCAATAGCTCATGAAAAGCGGCCATAAAAGCAAAAGCGATTTTACGGTCATATCTTTCCAACATGTATCGGTCGGAAGGTCATTGTAAATCGCCCTAGAACCCCTAAAGCGATGGGCGATAGCTCATGAAAAGCGGCCATAAAAAGCGAGCAGCGAGTTTACGGTCATATCTCTCAAACATGTCGGGGTTCTTCGAGACATGCAAATCCGGTGAAACCAAAAAGCGTAGGCAATAACTCATGAAAATGACCATAAAACACGAAAGCAGCGAGTTTTAGGCATAACTCTCAAACATGTACCGGGTCTTAAGGTTGCTTTAAATAGCCCTAGAACCATAAAACCGTGGGCAATAGCTCATGAAAAGCGGCCATAAAAAGCAAAAGCGATTTTACGGTCATATCTTTCCAACATGTATGTCGGTCGGAAGGTCATTGTAAATCGCCCTAGAACCCCTAAAGCGTGGGCGATAGCTCATGAAAATGGCCATAAAAGCGAGAACGGCGAGTTTTGGTCATATCTCTCAAACATGTCGGGTTCTTTGAGACATGCAAATCCGGTGAAACCAAAAGCGTGGGCAATAACTCATGAAAATGACCATAAAACACGAAAGCAGCGAGTTTTAGGCATAACTCTCAAACAATGTACGGGTCTTAAGGTTGCTTTAAATAGCCCTAGAACCATAAAACTGTAGGCAATAGCTCATGAAAAGCGGCCATAAAAGCGAAAGCGATGAGTTTACGGTCATATCTTTCCAACATGTATCGGTCGGAAGGTCATTGTAAATCGCCCTAGAACCCCTAAATTGTGGGCGATAGCTCATGAAAAGCGGCCATAAAAGCGAGCGAGAGTTTGGTCATATCTCTCAAACATGTCGAGGTTCTTCGAGACATGCAAATCCGGTGAAACCCAAAAAGCGTGGGCAATAACTCATGAAAATGACCATAAAACACGAAAGCGAGTTTTAGGCATAACTCTCAAACATGTATCGGGTCTTAAGGTTGCTTTAAATAGCCTAGAACCATAAAGCTGTGGGCAATAGCTCATGAAAGCGGCCATAAAAGCAAAAGCAGCGATTTTACGGTCATATCTTTCCAACATGTATCAGTCGGAAGGTCATTGTAAATCGCCCTAGAACCCTAAAGCGTGGGCGATAGCTCATGAAAATGGCCATAAAAGCGAAAGCGGCGAGTTTACGGTCATATCTCTCAAACATGTCGGGGTTCTTCGAGACATGCAAATCCGGTGAAACCAAAAGCGTGGGCAATAACTCATGAAAATGACCATAAAACACGAAAGCAGCGAGTTTTTAGGCATAACTCTCAAACATGTACGGGTCTTAAGGTTGCTTTAAATAGCCCTAGAACCATAAAAGCGTGGGCAATAGCTCATGAAAAGCGGCCATAAAAAGCGAAGCAGCGATTTTACGGTCATATCTTTCCAACATGTATCGGTCGGAAGGTCATTGTAAATCGCCCTAGAACCCCTAAAGCATGTGGCGATAGCTCATGAAAGCAGCCATAAAAGCGAGAACGGCGAGTTTACGGTCATATCTCTCAAACATGTCGGGGTTCTTCGAGACATGCAAATCCATTTGAAACCAAAAAGCGTGGGCAATAACTCATGAAAATGACCATAAAACACGAAAGCAGCGAGTTTTAGGCATAACTCTCAAACATGTATCGGGTCTTAAGGTTGCTTTAAATAGCCCTAGAACCATAAAAGCGTGGGCAATAGCTCATGAAAGCGGCCATAAAACAAAAAGCAGCGATTTTACGGTCATATCTTTCCAACATGTATCGGTCGGAAGGTCATTGTAAATCGCCCTAGAACCCCTAAAGCGATGGCGATAGCTCATGAAAAGCGGCCATAAAAAGCGAGCAGCGAGTTTCTGGTCATATCTCTCAAACATGTCGGGGTTCTTCGAGACATGCAAATCCGGTGAAACCAAAAAGCGTGGGCAATAACTCATGAAAATGACCATAAAACACGAAAGCAGCGAGTTTTAGGCATAACTCTCAAACATGTATCGGGTCTTAAGGTTGCTTTAAATAGCCCTAGAACCATAAAAGCGTGGGCAATAGCTCATGAAAAGCAGCCATAAAAAGCGAAAGCAGCGAGTTTACGGTCATATCTCTCAAACATGTCGGGTTCTTCGAGACATGCAAATCCGGAAAACCAAAAAAAAGCGATAACTCATGAAAATGACCATAAAACACCACGAAAAGCAGCGAGTTTTTAGGCATAACTCTCAAACATGTACGGGTCTTAAGGTTGCTTTAAATAGCCCTAGAACCATAAAAGCGTGGGCAATAGCTCATGAAAAGCGGCCATAATAAAAGAAAAGCAGCGATTTTACGGTCATATCTTTCCAACATGTATCGGTCGGAAGGTCATTGTAAATCGCCCTAGAACCCCTAAAGCAGTGGGCGATAGCTCATGAAAAGCGGCCATAAAAGCGAGAGCGGCGAGTTTACGGTCATATCTCTCAAACATGTCGGGGTTCTTCGAGACATGCAAATCCGGTGAAACCAAAAAGCGTAGGCAATAACTCATGAAAATGACCATAAAAACACGAAAAGCAGCGAGTTTTAGGCATAACTCTCAAACATGTACCGGGTCTTAAGGTTGCTTTAAATAGCCTAGAACCATAAAAGCGTGGGCAATAGCTCATGAAAGCGGCCATAAAAGCAGCGAGATTTTGGTCATATCTTTCCAACATGTATCGGTCGGAAGGTCATTGTAAATCGCCCTAGAACCCCTAAAGCGTGGGCGATAGCTCATGAAAAGCAGCCATAAAAAGCGAGCAGCGAGTTTTGGTCATATCTCTCAAACATGTCGGGGTTCTTTGAGACATGCAAATCCGGTGAAACCAAAAGCGTGGGCAATAACTCATGAAAATGACCATAAAACACGAAAGCAGCGAGTTTTAGGCATAACTCTCAAACATGTATCGGGTCTTAAGGTTGCTTTAAATAGCCCTAGAACCATAAAAGCGTGGGCAATAGCTCATGAAAAGCGGCCATAAAAGCAAAAGCGATTTTACGGTCATATCTTTCCAACATGTATCGGTCGGAAGGTCATTGTAAATCGCCCTAGAACCCCTAAGCATTGTGGGCGATAGCTCATGAAAAGCGGCCATAAAAAGCGAAAGCAGCGAGTTTACGGTCATATCTCTCAAACATGTCGAGGTTCTTCGAGACATACAAATCCGGTGAAACCCAAAAAGCGTAGGCAATAACTCATGAAAATGACCATAAAACACGAAAGCAGCGAGTTTTAGGCATAACTCTCAAACATGTACCGGGTCTTAAGGTTGCTTTAAATAGCCCTAGAACCATAAAAGCGTGGGCAATAGCTCATGAAAGCAGCCATAAAAGCAGCGAAAGCAGCGATTTTACGGTCATATCTTTCCAACATGTATCGGTCGGAAGGTCATTGTAAATCGCCCTAGAACCCCTAAGCATTGGGCGATAGCTCATGAAAATGGCCATAAAAGCGAAGCAGCGAGTTTACGGTCATATCTCTCAAACATGTCGAGGTTCTTTGAGACATGCAAATCCATTGAAACCAAAAAGCGTGGGCAATAACTCATGAAAATGACCATAAAACACGAAAAGCAGAGTTTTAGGCATAACTCTCAAACATGTATCGGGTCTTAAGGTTGCTTTAAATAGCCCTAGAACCATAAAAGCGTGGGCAATAGCTCATGAAAGCGGCCATAAAAGCAGAAAGCGATTTTACGGTCATATCTTTCCAACATGTATCGGTCGGAAGGTCATTGTAAATCGCCCTAGAACCCCTAAGCGATGGGCGATAGCTCATGAAAAGCGGCCATAAAAGCAGCGAAAGAGCAGCGAGTTTACGGTCATATCTCTCAAACATGTCGGGGTTCTTCGAGACATGCAAATCCATTTGAAACCAAAAAGCGTGGGCAATAACTCATGAAAATGACCATAAAACACGAAAGCAGCGAGTTTTAGGCATAACTCTCAAACAAGTATCGGGTCTTAAGGTTGCTTTAAATAGCCCTAGAACCATAAAACTGTGGGCAATAGCTCATGAAAGCGGCCATAAAACAAAGCAGCGATTTTACGGTCATATCTTTCCAACATGTATCGGTCGGAAGGTCATTGTAAATCGCCCTAGAACCCCTAAGCAGTGGGCGATAGCTCATGAAAGCAGCCATAAAAGCGAGCAGCGAGTTTCTGGTCATATCTCTCAAACATGTCGGGGTTCTTCGAGACATGCAAATCCATTTGAAACCAAAAAGCGTAGGCAATAACTCATGAAAATGACCATAAAACACGAAAGCAGCGAGTTTTTAGGCATAACTCTCAAACATGTATCGGGTCTTAAGGTTGCTTTAAATAGCCCTAGAACCATAAAG